>OZ038402.1:15587033-15787033 GCA_964036045.1 Eutreptiella sp. 'Long Island Sound 2002' | reverse complement strand
GGAGAAAAAAATTTTTCATGTTCTGTGCCAGCCTGCCAGGTGAGTTTGGCATCATGCCTGGAATTGAACCCAGGCCAGGCAATTTGTGAGACCAGCCATCTACCACTGGTGCACTACTGGCCTCTGACAGAAAGGTGCTCTGCAATGGTCTGTACAGTCTGGTCTCAAAATTTTTTCCTGAAAAGTCCCCTCCTTTAGCCAAACCATTGCCCTTCAGAACGCAATGCAACACAGTGTGTCCTCATTTAGCATCCTTCAGGTTCAGGTCCCTGCTCTCTCAGACCCCTTGGGTGCCCTCTCAGACCCCTTGGGTGCCCTCTCAGACCCCTTGGGTGCCTGGGCGTCCTCTCCTCCCCTCCCCTGTAGGGCAGAAGGTGAACCCTGCCTGTCAGGCACCCGGCCATCAGACAGCACCCGTAAAAAAAAAAACGAGGGGAGATGGTTCAAAAAAGAAAACAACATGCAAGTGGTGCTGTCCGTGGCCCCCTGCGCTTGTTAAAAAGATGTTTGGGGAAGTGGTCGAGAGCAGGGGGGGGGGTTTACGGGGTATGATGGCCTGTGACTGACTGATGAACAGGGTCCCCCCAAAAAAGGGGGGACCCGAATTCCGCGCATTCAACTACACATCAGAAAGGGAGGAGGGAGGGGGGGGGGGGTCAGGGGAGGTACCCCCCCCTCCTCCTACGGTGTACGGCCGTTCTAATACATCCATGGGGGGGGGGGGGGCTGGTTGTCAGCCATTCTAATGCATCCCTGGTCAGCAGGGAGGGGAGGGGGGCAGGGCAGGGGAAGAGGGAGGCGACAAACCCCTGGAAATCAGGTGACCTGGTCTCCTTGCGGCCCGGGTGCCCTGACTCACGGACTGCCCGTAACCAAACGGCGTTACTGACATTGCAAAGTGCAGTGCCCACACTGACAAGCAAACCCAGTGTGCCCCACCTGCTTCGCTTTCTTGGGAGGCATGAGAAAGAGTGTACTGAATACTTGAAACATGAGCAAGCGGGATGCGAAAAGAAGCAAAGGGGGGGAGGGGGGAGAACAGGGGAGTACGTGTGTTAGTTGACCCCAGAGGAGAGGGAAGTGTTGAAACTGGGCAAATTCTGTGCCGCTCCTGGAATCCCCAATGCATTCTGAGCATTTTGAGTGTACACACAACTGGAAACCCATTTGTACCGCATCCCCTACGCCCGGAAAACAATCTTCGGTGCCTCCGGCGCCAGCGGGTTTCCCCAAAATCTGAAATTGCAGAAATGAGGGTACGAGACTTTTGGGGGGTCTGAGGAGGGGGCGGCGTCTGGATTCAAACCGGCCACCCCCTTTGGGTCGAACGCAGTAAAGTAATTCGGGGTTTCGGGAAGAAATTCTCCCCATGGCCGTGGTATCATATCGTCTTGTATTGCATCGTGTTGCATGGAGCAGCGGCGGAGGGGGGGGCAGACCCAGGGGGTGTTTCATCGAGTATGTCGCGTCCGTGCGCTGTGCCGGACCGCGCTGGGCGGTGCGGCGCTACAGAAAGGACGCCCGAAACGCAACAGGCGCCGTTTGCTCGTGCTCGTGCGCCTCTCGGTCACCGCGCTCTCTGCCGGCCGACCTCCTACGGGCAGCCATGGGGTCGGAGCTGACCGCTGACACATCGTCGACAGCACCCCCAGCCCGAAGGGCACAGCACGGCCATCCGCGCTGCGGACTCCGCCGAAGCGCCGTCGGTTGACCAGCAGCTGCGCGAAGCGCCGTCGGAGTACTACCAACCGCCGTCAACCGCCACACAACGCCTCAACCGCCGTCAACCGCCACACAACGCCTCAACCGCCGTCAACCGCCGTCAACCGCCACACAACGCCTCAACCGCCGTCAACTGCCACACAACGCCTCAACCGCCGTCAACTGCCACACAACGCCTCAACCGCCGTCAACTGCCACACAACGCCTCAACCGCCGTCAACTGCCACACAACGCCTCAACCGCCGTCAACTGCCACACAACGCCTCAACCGCCGTCGACTGCCACACAACGCCTCAACCGCCGTCAACTGCCACACAACGCCTCAACCGCCGTCAACCGCCACACAACGCCTCAACCGCCGTCAACCGCCACACAACGCCTCAACCGCCGTCAACCGCCACACAACGCCTCAACCGCCGTCAACTGCCACACAACGCCTCAACCGCCGTCAACCGCCACACAACGCCTCAACCGCCGTCAACTGCCACACAACGCCTCAACCGCCGTCAACTGCCACACAACGCCTCAACCGCCGTCAACTGCCACACAACGCCTCAACCGCCGTCAACCGCCACACAACGCCTCAACCGCCGTCAACTGCCACACAACGCCCCAACCGCCGTCAACTGCCACACAACGCCTCAACCGCCGTCAACCGCCACACAACGCCTCAACCGCCGTCAACCGCCACACAACGCCTCAACCGCCGTCAACTGCCAAACAACGCCTCGGCCTGTCCTTCGTAGCGCACAACACCCGGTCCGCACCCCCCCCCCCTCCCGGACGACTGCCGGCCGCACGCACCGCCACGGCCATACCAGATTGGGATGCGGTGCCCCCACCAAAGCTGCCGGGAGATGCACCAGTCCCGCAGGTTCTCGATCCAGTTGTAGTACGTGGAGTCCCAGTTCGCGGGCACGAGGTTGACCTTCCCCTCCTTCACGGCGTCGATGAGGGGCTGCTTGAACCCGTCCATTTTGACAAACCACTGCTTGGACACGTAGGGCTCGATGATGGCCTTGGACCGGTAGGACGTGCCCACGCGGTTCTTGTGGGGGTCGATCTTGTCGAGGAACCCCAGTTCCTTCATCTTGGCGACCACCCCAGCGCGCGCGTCCTGCGGGAAGCGGGGGAGGGGGGGGGGAGAAGGGGAAGGCCGGAAAGCGCCCCAGGGAAGCATCAGAAGGGAAGGGACCTCGGAGACGGCCCCAGAAGAGGTTAGGCAGGCGGTTGGAGGAGGTTACCAAAGCGGTTGGAGGCGGTTACTGTCGGTTACAAATGCCATTGAGGCCGGCACTTGGCGTCAGGGATACAGTGGCTGGGCATAGGCTGGGCGCCCTGGGGAAAGATGCGTCCAACACCCCCCCCCCTCCAGGTGGTCGATCACGGATGTGCCATCTCCCCCTCACGCTCTCACTGGCAGCCTCTTGCCTGCACCTGTCCTCCCGCTCCGGGCCTCGTTCTCCCTGAGACTCAGAGCGAGCAATTGGCGGGACAAATCGGGACAAGCGCCACCCGTTTGCAGGACAAATACGATGGGAGATAATTCTGGTGTTCTGGGGGCCATTTGTGCTGCATGATCTCCCTCTCCACTGCGCATGGCAAAGCAACGAAGGATGCAAAACAAGGATCAAGGGGTCGACCCAGCTGCCGTGATGCATGACCCCAGGCATGGACATTAGAGGATGGGGTGCCCCAGCTGTGGGAATGCGAATGCTGAACGCTGATCCGTGCGCTGCACAAAGTCAGAACAAAACGCTCTTCAGTGACATTGCCATGGGCGCCTGTCGCTGTGACGGGTGAGGTACCCCGTGGCACAGTTCATGGGACAGTTCATTCGCCCCGCCCCCTTTCCATCCATTTTGGCCATCTTCGGAGGGCGGTATTGTTATTATTTTCGGCCATTTCGGCAGTTTTCTGAGGGCGGTATTTTTGTTATTTGCGACCATTTTGGACGTTTTGACGAGTTGCGGTTCACGAAATGCGGGGCCCCTAAACCCGAACCGACATAGCGCCAGAGGGGAGGCCGGAGCCCTACTTTCAAAACAAGGGGAACTGGGTACTTTTTTGAACCAGCATGACGAGGGGTCCCAGAAAAAACGTCCTGTGCCGGGTATTCAGTGAAACAAAATTTTCCCCACCATTGTTGACCCCCAAAAAGTTTCTTCTGACACCTTTGGGGCCCGCGAAAAAATTCTCAGCGCCTTCGGCGGCGCAGCTCATAGTGACTGCCGGCACTTTTCGAAAATCGTAAGTCGCCAATTCTGCCCCTCCAGAGCCCCTCCCACCCCACCCCAACCCCACCAAATGCAGTGCGCAGCCATCAGATCCACGCCTGCATGACACATGGTACACGAAAGCGCAAACAGATTGGTGGTCTGGGCCTACTGCAACTTGGGGTCACCGACTGCTCTCTCTCTCTCCATCAGCGAGCACCTTCGGTGTGATATCTATGAGAGGCCAGCCGCTGCACCAAGCGTCCAGCCACACAGCCCAGTCACACGTGCGCACCCGGGGATTGCTTGATGATACCACGTGTGTGTGCGGGGGGGGGGGGGGCTATTCTGGCCTTCCTGGGATTTTCGCCAACCCACCCAACCTTGGCACTAGCGTCTGCCAAATCAGACGTGATCAGAGGGAACTGGCTCTGACTGCGCCGGACAGGGGACGCAGCTGGTTCGTACTGAGCTCCCGGTGCGACAGGAGCAGATATTACTGAGTGGCACACGGGACGGCGCTGATTCCTAACGAAATTCAGTTCCCCTGCCGGCCACTCGTGGCATGTCTGGACCACCTGTCCACCCACCAGATCAGAAAATTTCTGAGCAGGGGGGGAAATGAAATTTATCAAAGGTGCCGGAGAATGGAGGGCAATTTCAGGTAACTTTTTTGTGGTCTCGGACCCCCCCTCCCCCGGTTTCATAGCGACCCGCCACTAAGCAATCCACTGGTGCGTGCACAGGCACACTCTTGTAGTATACAATACAGTACAATACAAACAGTGGGTGTGCACTTGGAGTATTTGCCAGAGCACAGACACACACACACACACAAACACAGGCACCTGCATGGTAAGCCCCTCGAACTCCAGCCCGTTCTCGTTGACGGTGCCGTCGGGGTTCATGATGTTGACGCGCTCCAGGTCGTGCCGCAGCCCCATCTCCCAGTCGTTGGGGTCGTGTGCGGGCGTGATCTTCACGACCCCCGTCCCGAAGTCCATCTCCACAAAGGGGTCCCCGATGATGGGCAGCGACCGCCCAACGATCGGCAGCTTCACGGTCTTGCCGATCAGCGCGGCGTAGCGCTCGTCCTTGGGGTTGACGGCCACGGCCACATCCCCCAACATCGTCTCGGGGCGGGTCGTGGCAACCGTGAGGTGCCCCTCGCCCTCCTCCAGGGGGTAGTTGAAGTGCCACAGGCTGGTGTCCTGGTCCTCGTAGTCCACCTGCGATGGGGTGCGGTGGGGGCGGGGAGGGGGGGGGCATTGAGGCAGGGAGGGAGGGAGGGAGGGCGGGGGATTCGGATTTGGGGGCCGATCTTAAGGCTCACAGGACGCCCGGGGGGTGCATGATGGCGTCCCAAAGGACTCGGCATATCGGCCGGCCACAGGGAGGGAGGGAGGGAGGGAGGGAGGGAGGGAGGACCTGGCTGCTATGTTCGCAAGCAGCCATCCCACCCCTTTCCAGGGCAGGACTGTGCGTGCTTTGGGAGGGGTGGGGGTGGTGTCTGGGACCCAGAGGTTTGTGTACGACGGGGGTTACAAAAAATGTGTCCAAAAATATGTGTACAAAATATAGGTGTGCAGAAAGAGCCTGGAACAATTTCTGTTCAGCATTAAGATTGAATAATGATTAATTAATTATCCAAATAATTAAAATTCATAATTAATTAATCATTGTTCAATTTCAATGCTGACAAATTCTTCCGTTGAACCGCCCCCCCCAGAGGGTTGGGAGGGGAATGGGTGAACCTCCTCCCTTCAAGCTCCTCCTCCCTCCCATTTCAAGCACCGCTCTGCCCCAGAGGATCAGCTGATCATGCCAGTCGGGCACCACTCACCGCAGCATCTCCATTTTGAGCCGTGTCAGGTCCTTCCCCATCGAATGCTGCCAGTGGCAGTCAGGAAGAGAGTGGCTGGACCATGGGCTGGGGCCCTGGAGTAGGGTGGGGGATGGGGGGGTTGCTCCCTCCCCTCCAATGCATTCCTGCGCCCAGGTCCCAGGGATGCACTTGAGGCCAAGGGAGGCCGAAGGTGGGTTTTAAGAGCGGTTGGTGGTTCTTGGCGGTTGGAAAAGTGGTTAGGCGACAAGGTCCGGTAGTTATGGGAGGGGGCAGGGGGGTTTGGTGCCTGGTCAATTTCGGGGTGGGGTAATTTAGCTGCCGGAATCTTGCGGACCCCTGGATTTTGTGCGGTGAATTTCGCGGACACTCCCTGAGATGTTGTGGTGTGTACGGCTTTGCGGGCTCAGTGGAGCTTAGCCACAGGTTCCACTCACAATGCAGGGGAGACCCATCTGCCACACTCTGCCAGTGATGAGGGTCGACTTGGTCTCAGTTCCTGACACGCATTCGAACTTTAACTTCGAACTTTGGGATTCAACTTGCACCCCAGGCAAGGGCAACTGTAACTCCCTGCGAGGAGCTCTTGGGCCGTGCTCTTCCCTATTTATGGGCATTCATTGTTTGCAGTGGCCCGCCTCTTTTCACTTCACATTTATAAATAATGCAGAGCATCAAAGATACAAAATAATTACAAAAAAAATTGGCACGCTTGGACTCCGCACCGAAAACTGCCATACACACAACGCAAAACAGCATGTTGCAGAAGATGGAAAATTTACGTCTTGGAGAGTTGCTTCTTGTGTGCTGCAGCAAAATCTGGTGGAATTGGCATTTGCTTTTGGGGGACAGCCCCAAGAGTGCGGCGCTTTTCCAGGCCTGCCAGCAAACGCAAAGCATGTCCCTCAAGTAGCCAACATGACTTTAGAGCCTTTTGCGTGGCCACAGACAATTCAGGCATTGAGGCCAAACCACCAGCAGCGAGGGGTTGAGCATACTGCTGGTACCCCAGCGAAGTCAAAAACTGCACAACATCTGCACTAGGTTTGCAAACTGCAGGTGGGATTTTCGTTTTCTGCTTTTTGGGGGGTGCTCCTAAGGATGTGTCATTAAAACTATCTGTAGAACTTTCATTTGTCACCGCGGCAATCGCTGCTCATGTCCATATGCACATGAACATCCTGCTAATCATGAATCACAGCACCTCAAAGTGCTGCATTCCTGTCAGAAGACTGGGAAACAGGAACAGGGGCAGGGACAGAGGAACATGCAGCACTAGAGGAACATGCAGCAGTGGTGGTTCTAGCATTGTTCTTCAGCGTTTGCACCTCCAACGGTTGATGTTGCAGAGAGTGGAATGCAAGCAGGGCATCCTTCTGAGCGCAGCAAGTGGAAACCGCCACCAAAGCGCAAAAGGGCATGGCAACCAAATGTGCAGGCTGCATTGACGGCCACGGGGCATGCATCGGGGGGAGGTGGCAGAAAAATAGGAATGTTGTCCTGGGCCACAGGGATGTCATCCACCACTCAACTCCTGGTGCAGTACGCGGAAGTACGCGGGAAATTTTGCGGAAGCCCCTGCATTTCATGTCGGTTGATGGGCCATTCACAGACAGACAGAAGTAGTTGGGATCAGAGGTGCCACTAGCGTCTGCCAGGTAAGACATGATCAGATGGAGCAGGGTCCTACAGAGCCACACGCTGGACGCAGCACGTTCCTACTGAGTTCTGATGGTGCGGGGGGCGGGTATTACTGAGTGGCCGTTGATATGGGGCCAATTCCTACTGAGAACCAATTTCCCTGACCGACACTAGTGACATGTCTGGTTGGGATGGGGCGAACTGTCACTTCGAAGGGGCAGGGGACACCCCTCCCCCCCTTCAAGTGCAAGCCTGCCGGGGGCAGCGCAGAGGTACGGGGAGCAGGTGACCTCATCATCCGCCAGGGCAGTCTGGGTCACTGGGTCCCAGTTCACAAGGTAGTCCCCTCGGTAGATCAGGCCCTCATCGAACATGCGCTTGAACAGCGCCCGCACCGCCACGTTGCACTCCTCGTCCATCGTGAAGCGCTTGCGGGACCAGTCGCAGGAGCAGCCCAGCTTCTTCAGCTGCTCGATGATGCGGTCCTGAGTGGAGGGAGGCGGTGCGTGCAGGAGGGCTCTGGGTGGGGTCAGGACCAGGCTGCTGCTTGGTGGTCCCAAGGGGCGGGGGGGGATGGCATGCCACCTGCGGGGGAGAGAGAGAGAGAGAGAGAGAGAGAGAGGGAGAGAGAAAAAGAGAGAGAAGGAGAGAGAGAGAGAGAGAGAGAGAGAGAGAGAGGGAGAGAGAAAAAGAGAGAGAAGGAGAGAGAAGGAGAGAGAGAGAGAGAGGGAGGGAGGGAGAGAGTAGGAGGAAGAGGGGGAGGGGGGGCAGGGTTGAAAGGGGGGGAGGGGGAAGATAGGGGGAGAGAGAGAGAGAGAGAGAGAGACCCGCGCGCGCATGCGTGCGTGAAGCGGACAAACAGAGTAACAAAGCGGCTGTCTGAGTGTAGGTTTGCCTTGCAATAACAAGAACCAAAATGTTGCGTGACTAAGCGCCTTCCTGTGACAGTTGGCAGCAGATGGCAGCCGCAGCTGAGGTGTAGGTTGGAGGAGCTGTACTCTACCTTGTGCAGTGCGCGGCGTTGCATCGTGTGGCATACGGACACACACACACACACACTGCGCGGAGGGGACCAAGGGCACCGACCCACCGAAGATGGCAGCCGGGCAGGCACTGGTCAAAACAACTCGTCCGGCCACATTCATCCAAAAGTCATGGTTGTCATTGACGCCAGGCGCCTTTCGAAAAAAAGTAGACACTCAGAAGGATACACACACAGAATGGGAGCCGCCAACGAGAACAAAGCAAGAAAAGCGGTGAAAGAAAACTCCTCAGGAGCTGCAGGGCAGCCCTGGACGTGTTTCAGTCTGTTGGGAACAGCGCAATGCGCGGCACTAGTCAGTGCAGATGCCATGCAATACTGAGAATCCCGATTCCTCCCTGACCCCTACTGCTGCAGCTACGCTGTCAAGTGCCACTAGATTTAAAGCAACAGACCGAGAAAATCCATGGAGGAGTTCGTGCCCAGTGTTGTCCCCAAAAAAGCAAACCTGTATTAGGTGCGACCACCCAATCACACACACATACATATGTCAGGACACACACACACACACAATTTGCGAAAGCACAGCACAAAGCGTTTTTGGCTGAGTGAAAATCCTCGTCCGTTGGTCATCAGACAAGACAAACAGAGCATGTCCGACGCCAACAGGCGCCTTTCTGCAGTACAGGGCGAGAGGAGGAGGCACATCCTGCACCCGTTCACGACCGTCTCCAGCCCTCGGCAGCCGCGCAGAGCGCTAAGCCAAGGGCCTGTAAAGGACAGACACAGATGGCATGTAAGTTCAGTATTGGGCTATGGGAATGTTTCAGAGCCCTCACCTCAGTCCCCCTGCACTACGTTCCATGCCCCCCGAGGAGTGTGGCTGCACACACACACACACACACACACACACACACACACACACACACACACACACACACACACACACACACACACACACACACACACACACGGCGTGAGGTGACCAAAGAACCAAGCACAAACCCACTGTGGATCGACAGGCAGGCAGGGCAGGGCACTGGTCGTCAACAACTCGTCAGGCCAATCAAAACAAAGCAGTCATGGTTGTTTGAAGGCTAGGCGCCTTTCTGATGTGACAGGGAACACAGGAGTGCAGTGTGCATCAACGGTAGTATTATTTCAGAGCCAACCGCGCGCACTGTCCGCATCTTAACAGGAGGGGAGTCAGGCTGGTCCCTATAATTACTACTGCATGGTCGCTGAGAATGGGGAGAGAGACCCGACCCTCTCGCCCCTTGGGGGGTCCACCTGTTGGGCAGCACGAGGTAGGCGCCATCACCGCGGCACAGTGAGTACCGTAGCGGTGGGCTCTGGCTCCATCCCCGGCTGCGGTGTCTGGGGCGTTCGGGGGGAGGGGTAGGAGGCGAGCGAGTCGAGCTGCCAGGAGGGGAGTCAGGCTGGTCTCTATAATGACTACTGCATGGGGAAAGGCAGAAGGGAACATTGGGGTTTATTTTTCTACTGAGATTGGAGCACCGCGCCAGCGCAGTGTCACACACACACACACACACACACACACCGACCCACACCCAGACACCCCCACACACCCCCACACCCACACAGCCACGCACGCACGCACACACACACACACACACACACTTCATTGTCCTCCTTCCACTGCCACACGTGCCCCAGAAACTCATCCCGCTCGAAGTCCTTGCGCCGCTTGCCAGTTTCCGCAATCAGCCGCTGCTCCACCACGGTTTGCGTCGCGATCCCCGCGTGGTCGGTACCCGGGACCCAGAGCGCCTCGTACCCGGACATGCGCTTCCAGCGGATCAGGACGTCCTGAGCGCAGAAGATGGGGCAGGGGTCGGGACAGGGAAGTATTAGAAGGGGGGGAAGGAAGGGGGGAGGGGGGTCCGGCCGGACCCCCCCTCCTCCTATGGTCCCCCTGTGGTCCCCGCCGAAGGGTGGTCGAAAAATTTTGAAGCTCAAAACCTCTTTGGCACCGAAGGCGCCGAAGCAGAATTTTGGCTGTCAGCCTCAAACATTGGAAGGGGTGTCTGGGGGGGGGGGGGACACCCCTTCCTCCTACGGTGTACGGCCGTTCTAATACATCCCTGACGAGGGGGGGGGGGGGGGCTAGCCCCCCGCATCCCCGTGTACCGGCTGCTCCCCAGGCCACCCTCAATGTGTGCATGTGGGACGTCCTCTCCATCGGGGGGGGGAGGGGGGGCTGGGGAGGGTCAACCGTGACATGCATGACCCAGCCCCTCCGGGGGAATCTTGGCACCGCGAGCCACACGCTGCCCACAAAAGCCCCCAGGCCGCCATCCCCCCACCCCCCCTCCCATTCCCTTGGGCCATGACCACACAAAAAATAGCCAACAAAACACGCGTTCTGCGCGCCACATGTGCTACCCCCCACACTAGGCCTGTGCTAGAAGGGGGGGTGATGTGGGGGTTCAGAGGGGGGGGGGGGTCCGGGACCCAAAAGTTTGTGTGCCAGAAATGGCCCAAAGAAATTTGTCCTTCAATGAATCTTTTTTTTGGGGGGGTCCCGGCCACCCACATCTCCATTTTTCGATCTGATGTATCCAAACGTCTGCTTTGCAGGTGTGCTCTGGTTTTTAGACTCTGCGCCTGAGCACAGAGCAACACGGCAATGCAGGGACCAGTGCCCAACAGAGGTGCTCCATTGGACTGTCATCTTCAGGGTGTCACCTTTTTGGGGGCCGACACAGGGAAGGGCCAAAGGGACAAGGCGGAGGGGGGGGGGGGGGTGTTGGGGGATCAGGGTCACTGCACAGCAACACACACCCCCGGGGCGCACCGCACACGCAACACCACATCGCGACTACAGCGGCCGCAGTTGAGGCCGGGGATTTTCTCGCATTTGTTGTGCCGGCCACGGGGGATGTCTTCCCATGTGAAGAAATTCTGGAACTACCGCCGGCCCCCCAATGCGTCGGTGATGGTGTTTGGGACCGCAGTCGACCGCAATGACCGCGGCTGCCTGAGCTTTAGGCATGAGTGTTCTGATGTGGGGGTAGGGGGTGCACGCGTCCTCGCAGCGGGTCATGTACCACCCTCCCCTCGCCGTCGCAGCCCCACGCGGAGCGGTCACGTTCATGTCTACAGGGAATTGGATTGGGGCTGATGGAGTGAAGGCCCTCGACGCCAAGCTGGCGAAGCCTGCCCATCACAAGACACTCAAGAAATATCTCGGAATCCAGGAGCACAGCTGTCCAATGCTACAACTGTTCCACATGGCGATGCAGTCGCGGACATAACACGTAGGGGAGGCCAGGTTTTCGTTTGCGGGGGGGGGGGGTTCCATAGAGCCCTCCAGCTGGACCCCCCCCTCCCCCAAAAGGGGCTCAATTGACGGGACCCCAAAATCCTACCGAGTCTGACCCCCAGGCCTTGGAGGTGACCCAGACCCAAAAATCGGGGAAAAAAGAAAATGGAATTTTTGGAATCAGCGCGTCAAGGGGGTTCAGAAAACTCATCATTTGCCATGTATTTGGTGAAAAAAAAATCGACCAATTTTAGTGCTCAAAAAAATTTTCGGCGCCTTCGGCGCCAGACTTCATAACAACTGATTAATGGTGCCTGTCAATTGAGCCCCCCCCCCCCCCAGTTTTGAGGGGCTCTATTGACCCCCCCCCCCCCCCCCCCGGAAGTGAAAACCCGACATGCCTAGCGAGGGGAAACCGAATCTGATACCAGGAAATGCAGTGGGAACTACCACGCCTGAAGGCATCAGTTCGGTTCAAGCCGGCGGAAAAATGCTCTCAAGGGCGGTCCTTAACAAAATTCAAACAAAAGAGAGGGAAAGTCCTTGAAGACCGCCCTGCCCCACACACACACACATCCTGCCATGCATATGCCCCCGTGTTCGTCACAAATGCGGTACGAACAGGGGTGTTTGCTGGCACGCCAGCGCATTGTACGGAGGGTGAGGCATTGTATAAATATCCCAACCAAAGGGTAGTGTATATGTTCACCTTTACGGATGCATGGGTCCATTTGCCCTTTGTTGCACACAATAGAGTAGGGGGGGGGGGGGCGAAAAATGGAGCACAGAGGAGCAACAGGGTGGTGCATTGTAGAGGTGGAGGCTTAGGGAGCGAAGTTCGGGACTCCGTTAATACAGTACCTAATTAAGTAGGTCCCGAAAAACACGGTCCGAACGGAAGTGTTCATTGCACAGAGCATTTGTTGGACACGGGGGGTGGGGGGTGGGTTGTTTTCCCTCATTATCTGAGTTTTTGGACTAAGTAGGAATCTGGCGCAGGGGTTTCAGTGGTTACCATGTCCGCCTTGGCCAACGGCCAAGGGGAAACGGGCCCAAAATAGCCTGCTTTTCGCACAGCGCACGGTGGCCCCCTCTGTACACCTGTACACACTCGGCTGCTCCACACACAGTCTATGGTGTACCCCCCCCCATTTGTCCAGTCCCCCAGGGATGACGGTCCCCCCCCCCCCCCCCGGGGCTGGACATGGGGCACCGCACCTGATGCGGATAGGCATGGCGGCCTCACAGAACGGGGGCAAACCACAGGCGCGCAGAGGCAGACATGAGCGGGCGGCACCTGCAGCGTGTCGACCAGGGCATGGCCCATGTGCAGCACCCCCGTCACGTTGGGGGGCGGCAGCACGATGGTGTACGGGGGCTTGTCAGAGTGGGCGTCGGCCTTGAACAGGCCCTCGTCCTGCCAGTAGTCGTACCACTTCTGCTCCACCCCCTGGGGGTCGTACCGCGCCGCCATGACCTCGGCCGCGGCGGTGGCGGCCTCGGCGCCCTTGCCCTCGACCGCCGTGCCGCTGGTCGCCGCCATGGCCCACTGGGCGGGGGGTGGTCCTGCAAGGGGGAGGGAAGTGGGGGCTCAATCTGCAGAGGGGGGGTGTGGGGGCAATGGCACCTGCACCGCTGAGGACCGTGTGACAGGCCTTGGGGGTCAAGGGGGGGGGAGGCAGGGAAGTATCAGAAAGGGGGGGGGTCTGGGACCCAAAAGTTTGTGTACCAAAAATGGCACAATCAGATTTTCCCGATTGTAAATTTCGTTTTTCCCGCCATGGTCCCATTGGCGCAATCATGATTCCACTGCAACAGTTCGAAAGTCTTTGAGATGCTATGTACAGGATGCATGCGTCTATGAAAAGTCTAAGAACAGAGGGTAGACTCATAGTTATATGGACCTGGGGCAGAAAACAAATCGTAGCGATTCAGTTGCGGGCGTCATGGTGAGAACGACGGCCCTACAATATACTCACTGTCTGCATGCAATACTACTGTCCTGCTCAGTTCCTATTGGTAAAACCAGCACTCATTCGGCCATACAATTGCTGAGTCCTAGGCTGTTTCGTATGTGTGGTGTGTTGGCTCAAAATAGGGTTGCTGTCAATGGCTGGCACAGTGCAATGCAGTTCGTGTTGTAAGCGCATGGTCCCTTTGGTTGGGGGGGGGGGGTTCCGGGCATCAAATGGTCGGTCGGCTGAACTGGATGTCCCCGCCATACACAATTCCAGCCAGGTCCTGCGGGGGGGGGGGGGGCTCCTCATCCTGGGGTGGATGGCCATTCTACCACTTCCCCTGGGAAGAGGGGGGAGGGGGTGATGAAGGGCGTGGCCCATCCCATGCAGTCACGGATGTGGCCCAGTACTCTGCATCCCGTGCCTGCATCCTGCTGTAGCCAGGGCTGGCCTTGGGGAGCGAGATGGTCCCTGTCTCTGTCTCCTCCACTGAGGACAGCCTGAGGGTATCGCTGGCAGGATTTGGGGGGACCGACGGCAGTCGATGGCCACCCGACGCAGGTTGGCTGATGGCCGGCTGCAGTGACCCGCCGGCTGGCGCTCTGCGGAGGTCCGAGGGTACAGGAGGCCGGCAGGTTTTTTTGGGGCGGGGGATGGGGGGGGGGCAACTAAACCCCCCACCCACCCACGGGCCGTTGCTGCATTCCAGACCCCACACACTTCCCAACAGATTGACTGCGATCCTGATGCACTTGCGTACACCCCCGGCGTAGTGTTTACTACTGCGGCCCTTGCCCACACTGCTACTGCTCGGAGGCGGGAATGGACTTTGGGGGTGCAACCCCCCCCCAAAGCGGGGGGGATCTTCCAACAAATTGGGGGGGGGGGGGCTTCAGCAGGTTTTCAGAGGTCCAGCCTTTCCCTATTGCATTCCTTCTCCAAGAACTTGTGGGGGGGCACCAGTGGCCAAGCCCAGGCACAGAGCATTGCACATCTGGACATTTTCTGTGCAAGTATTTTGCCCAAATATCCGAAGTTCATCAAATGCTTCTGGTACCTTGCCTCATGTCCACAAAAGAACTAAGACGTATAGACACAAAAAACTGTCAACTATTAACAGGGCCTCAAAAATTCAACAAATTGGGGCACAAAATCGGGGCAAATCGGGGGAATCAGCCCCGATTTGGGGCGGGGGGGAGGGGGGGGGGGGGCGTGGAGGATGAGCGGGGGGGGGGGGGGCGAGGGCAGGGGGGTGAGAGGAGGGAGGGAGGGAGGAGGGGCAGAGAGCAGGGGGAGGAGACGCAGAGTAGGGGTAGGGAGGGCAAGATGAGGGCAAAGGGTTGGGGGGAGGGAGGGGGAGAGAGCAGGGAGGACAGGCGGAGTTGGGGGAGGGGGAGGTGAGAGGGAGTAGAGGGGGGATGAAGCGCCGGATACTCGGCTTCCGTATACCCCCGGAACACAGGTACACGATCATAGCTCATCAGACAGCACCAAATGTTGCCTTGAGTTCACAGCAGCTGCAGTTATCGAACGTTTTGCAAAGGCATCAGCACAACTCCAAGAATCTCAACGCAACAGCAAACAACTGTTGTGTGTAGGTAAGGATGTGTTGTTGCACAGTGCGCGCACGGTGCGACACCTTTCTGATGCTTCTGGAGATTTTACCCGATGAAGAGGCCCACCGCAAACCACTTTGGCGGGTGTTCCCAAACGCTTGTGGATGGTCGCCAGAGGCCTTTGGATGATACCTCGTGTACATCAAAACTTTGGACGGTGCGCACAGTGCGCGCACAGTGCGTGCAACACCCTCTAAGTCAGCTCACACAAATCATTCAAAATCACTGCACAAACAGGGACATGTAAATTCGAGTCTGTCGCAAAACAACTCTTTCAGCAGAGCATGAAAGTGCCTTTTCATGGGCTGCCTGGTCGACTCTGCCCCCCCGGGTGCCAGTTGGCCACCAATGACAACCTTGGGCGCTGCACTGAGACATCACGATCACTCTCATCAGGGAAAGAGATGGTGGGGGGGGGTGGGGGGGGAGCACAGACCTTCACAACGGATGGACAGGACGTCAGGCAGGTCCTGCACAAACCTACAGAACTCCTCCTTCTTGGCCTCGCGCTGCTTGAGGGACGCATACACCCTCATCACGACCCCCAGTCCCATCAGAAACGCGGCAAGGACCGGCACCGCGGCCTGCGGCGGGAGGGCGGTGATGCGGTGCAGCACCCCCTGCACCCCCTCGGGCCCCACCGACGCAACCCCTTGAGGGCGTGCGAGGGCCTCCCGGGGCACTGCGGACGCGTAGGGAGCCGGGATGGTGGGGCGGGGCTGGGCTGACGTGCCGACCAGGGGCTGAGTGAGGGTCCGTGTGGCGGGGGCAGCGTACAGTGCGCTCTGGCCTTGGGGCTGGGTAAAGAGGAGGTACGTGAAGGTGCAGCCCAGCCCTAGAGACAGGAGGGCTGCCCATGTGGAGGAGGGGGCGGGGGCGGTGGGCTGTAGCAGACCCCGGTGTTCTGCGGCCATCGTGCAACTGACAAAAGCAGGCGTTGAACAGACATGGGGCATCGGGGAGGGATGTGGGGTGGCCTTGAGGGGCGTGACCTCTCCTGTCCTTGTCACCCAGTAACCTGCTTCCCAAGCAATCCATTGCCTCACACCACTCCCACCCAATACAAAAGACAGCCTTGGAAAGCCGTCGTCCCCCACAGCCCTTTACCCCTCTGCAGTACAGACAAATGCTCCAAATGCTCAACAAAGAGCTGTCAGCCACAGCCAGCCCCCCCCACCCTTGCAATCTCCCCCCTTTTGTCAGGCCGGTTGCCCCCCCCCCCCCCCAAGGGGGGGGGATTGCACCACAAAACTGTACCATAGTATCAGGGCCAAACTTTGCACTGCGGGCGCAATGCGGGTGCACTGCGGGCGCACTGCGGGCACATGTATCAAAGACCACCCAAAGGAGAAGGAGGGAGGAAACATCAAGCATGCGGATGCAGCAACACAACGTAACAATCTGATTCTAAGATGTGTGAAATCCGTTGTTCTTACAGTTACAAATCCAAACTGCTACTATGCAAAGGCATACAAGAGGGGCACATGTTCAAATGACATGTGCCACACTCCAATATATCTTTATGCCAGTGAGCACATAGTTGACAACAAACATCGTCATCATTTTCCTCATCATCTTCTAGAGCATCCTGTTGAGCCCACACAAACCCAGGCACATGAGGCCAAGGTCCATAGGGCTGATACCTAGTTTGTCTCTTGATACAAAACTGCGTCAAGTGCAGCAACACACGGACATGCTGGTGCAAATCTCTGGCAGAACCCATCCACACATTGCGGACAATGGTCCAATGCCAAAGAGGTGTTCCACCCCTGCGCAATAGAAACCATGCACATCATTATATTCTTGTTGGTTGTCACTCAATTTCTTACGACCAATAAATGGCAAAGGGGACAAAATCAGAAGTGGCTACCTCGCCCGTGCCTTCTCGGGGGTGACAAGTAAAATATGGCACATCCCAAATGCACAAGAAGCGTTGAAAACCTAGTTATGGAACAACAAACTTGTGGAAAAGGGCCAAAACTAGGATTTGAGTATTTGCCGACATACAAAACTTTGCACTGCGGGCGCACTGCGGGCAAGGCATTCCCCTATAGTGCAAATCAGCTTCGGCGCCTTGTAAAAATTTTCTTTGGCGCCTTTGGCGCCTGGTACTTTCTATACTTTTTGGGCCAAGTGACGGTTCCCCCCCAGGGGAGGGAGGGGGGATTGCAAGGGGTGGAGGGGGCACCTATTCCGAATGCACATCCAGAGGAACTTTCGGAGAGAGAGGGGGTGGGGAGAGAGAGAGAGTCCTGCTGAGACAACCATCTTCCTCGGGATCAAACGTGGCGCCTAAAAAACAAAGAACCACCAAGTGGGCCCCTGAAGCGCAAACACCCCCTGCCCCCCCCCCCCCCGGCATTGACACAACACCTTAAAGGGGGTGTTCCAGCCCACCACCTGTTATGGGGTTGACTGTACCGGAACTGTCCCCAAAATCACCACTTCGACGCCTCTTTGACGACTTCCATGCAACTCCATCATACCTGTTTGTGGCACGTTTTCCTCCTCTGGCTCTCCATCAATGCAACGTCACAACCAGAGGGAGTATTCGCACCGTGCAGGCACCGTGCAGGGTAGTTGAACAATTACCCCAGCAAAAGGGGAGGTGCAGCTCGGTGGCTGGCTGTTACTTCCTTGATGCTTGCTACTACCTACTGCAGCCTGGACAAGGGCGTGGCTTGCGCACAACACAAACAACTACCGACACCCACGTGAGCGAGCGCATGGTATGTAACCCTATGTAACTGGCAAATTCGTCACCAAACCCGTGTCTTATGTGGCTGCACTACATTTGGTACCGAATTATAATTAGGTCCCAAATTAATACGGTTCCTACACCTTCTGTAGCTTGGACAAGGGCGTGGCTATCACATATACATATATAAATGTGTGCTGGTAGTTCCTAGTGGTGTCTGGTAGTTTGCTAGTTATTCCTGGGGGTGTCTGGAGGTCTGCTGGGAATTCTTGGCGATGGACTACGCACGCGCACGCGTAGTTCAATTTGATGTGCTGGTGCCTGCGGGTGATGAGCAGCGTGGCCATCAACTTCACACTTGATGGCCACGAAATGCCGGACCGTAACTTTGCAAAACAGACCCTCACCATCAGCCTCAAAGGGCGCCATTGCGACTGGAGGGGGGAGGGGGGGGGGGGCTTGCCTCCACTTTTAAGCCCCGCTTCAGGCTGCAGCAAGGCACCCTCCCTAGCGATGCCCCTGATGGGAATAAAATGGTTGGGCTCCGGCTCCACAGGGGTCACTTATGTCTCCAGTATACGCACCGCACTGTGTGCACTGTGCGTGCACTGTGTCCCGTACTTGCTGCCAGGCACTTGTAAAACGTTTTGGGCCTCAGAGGCAAAAAATGCAATAAACCACAATTTCCCAAGGCTACCTGCATTTTCAGTGAATTTTCCCAGGGACAAAAACGTGGAGCCTGCGAACGTGCATCCCATGATTTGGTCCACTTCGACGTGCCCTGACCACACCACGGCTTACCGTTACTGTGGAGGAGGAGGGCAGGGAGGGGGATGGGAGCCTGGGCTGCTCTGCCTGACTCACCCACATCAGAAAATTTTCCCCCCAGAAAACACTGAAATTTATCAAAGGGGCCCGAAATTAGAGGTCCATTTCAGGTACAAACTTTTTTTTTGGCCTCTGCCCCCCCCCCCCCCCCCTTCCGGTGTAGGTCACAGTCGCCATTGAGCCGTGGGGTAGCCTAGACCAACGTATGGCCATGTTGGGTGCCTGACCAGCCAATGGGCGGAAAACGAAATGCCTACATTTGCACACGGTGCATGCACAGCGCACGGTGCATGCACAGCGCACGGTGTATGCACAGCGCACGGTGCATGCACAGCGCACGGTGCATCCTCAAAAACCCACCCTAAACCCAGGCCTGTAATTGAGGATGGAGGACAACCATAAGTATTGGTTTGGGGGGGGGGGGGTCAGAAAATATCTGCGTGTTTCACTGTCACACTATGCCATACACAAACGAGTTCAGGAGACGGTCACAAAAACAGCCCATTTGAGCAGGCGACGAGGCTACTTTGACACTACGCCGTTAAAAGGGGGCAGATGCTACTGCGCTTGCAGTACAGGCATCTGCACTGACCACCACCGAACTTACCAACTCACCAAGCCAGAATTTTGGAGTCTGGACAAATGGGGGAAATGGGGGAAAATGGGGGGAAATGAGGGGAACTGGGAGGGAAATGGGAGAAAAATGGGAGAAAAATGGGAGAAAAATGGGTTGACCTACCCAGTTTTCACCGTCCCATTTCTGCCATTTGTTCAGAGTCCGAAGTCCTTCCCCCACAGTTCCCTTTCCAAAAATCAGGCCACTGCACTCACCAGCGGAAAAATGGGAAATTTTTTCACTCTCCAACACTCACCGCCACAGCGGCTGTTGGGGATGGTTGAGTACCCAGTACCGCCAGGAGAACGACCGGGACGAGCAACCCGGAGTGTGCAGCGGAAAATGACGGAGAGACCCCCAAATGGACACTGGTGCACAGTAGGAACAAGAAAAAGGTCGAGGTGCCACAACACCGTGAGCTTGGGCCTGCTGTGTGCTAACCACTCCGTCCCAACCCAGGGGTGGGCAGGCTTTCACCGGGGGGGGAAGGGGTCGATACAACCTTCTGGCTAGACCCCCCCCCCACTAAAAAAGGACTCAATTGACGACCCCCCAAAAAAACCTACCGAGGCCACCCGGAACTAAATTCGACAAAAAATAAAAATGGGATGTTTTGAATCAGCGCGCCGGGGGGGTTCAGACCAGTCATCGTTTGCCATGTATTTGGTGAAAAAGAATTTTTAACCATTTGGAATGCATTTGCAATTTTCGGCGCCTTCAGCGCCAGAGCTCATAATAACTGATTAGTGGTCTGGTCAATTGAGCCCTTTTCCCCAAACCCCCCCCACCCCCGTTGAAAACCCGGCTGCCCTGCATCCGAGGAACGCCGCAGCAACACAAGCATAGCTTCCGCTGTGGAGCAGTTCCACGGCTCTTCTACAAGCAGTACATGTGCCGGGCACTGCCTGCCACGGGACGCGCCCAACAGAACAAGTCAGCCGGGCACGGTAGACGCCCGTGGTCCCGCCGAGGGGACCGGACACCCGGCGGGACCATCCTAACGAGCACCGGCGGTCAAATACGTCGTTGGCATGGGTCATCATTGGCATGGGATTCGGGGCGCGCAGAGGCCAGGCTTCGAGGGGGGGGGGGGGGTGCTTAGGCACCGTGCCTGTGCCCTGGCGTGGACCCTCCTGCGTGGCTGCGGAACGCTACTGACAGCCTCGGGCGCACCCGCGGCAGTCAGCGATCACGTCCGTGGACGGACCAGTGGCGGCAGGACTTGGACGTGGAGGCCGCCACAATGTCCAGAGGCATCGGTGGCGTACAGGCTGATGCAGCTGTAGTGCAAAATTGCGGATACGGCCGTGAATCGGGACACAACTTGGGCCCCGATTCCCAATGGGCACATGCGACGTCTCTCGGGTTGCCGCTTGCGTTCTTGATCTCTTCCTTCGTCACGCCGTTCCCGGCCTGTCTGCCTGATGTGTCCACTTTGCGTGGATATGCGCGCGCGACGCCCGGGACAAATCCAAATCAGCCGCAAACAGCGAGGCTCAGCGACCCACCTTCTACTGCTCAGCAACCGCCATGCATTTGGCGTCTTTCAGATCCTGCCACCAGACACCCCCAAAAAAGGGGTTCCCACTGCTCCCACCACCAATGACACCAAAGGGGGGGTGCAACAAACCCTTGGAGTCAATGGCTGCCTGGGGTCCGCCGCGCCCCCGTTGCCGCACCGCGCGCGCAACGCGTCCGGTGCTGCCCCTGAGACGCGCCCCGCGGGGCCGGCGGGGCTGCCGGAAAACCTCCGCACGTCGCCACTCCGCCCTGGGCTCCACTGGGGCTGCATCGCTCTCCACAGGCCACGCACTTCAGCTGCAACAGGGGCTTACAAAGCCACGGGAGCGGGGCGTAGCTATGGACTGGTATTTGCTCAATTCGTGAGGGCTGAATGCACAACAACCGACGGGCGTGCACTACACGTCACGCCGCCAGGGGTGCCTCAACCCTAGATCTATATATACCGCCAAGGGGCACTACTACGAGGGCCGAAGTGGTGTCCAACAGCTCCGCGTGGGCTGTTGTTGAGGTATGGGCACCAGGGCCCGGCCATTCACGTAGGCGGCCAGCGGTCCGAGGTCCTGAACTACTTTCGCACATTTGCATGCCTCTTGATGGCGAACTGCGGAGGCCGTTGTGAAGACGGGCCTCGGGGCAGAATATTCACAAAAAAAAAACGAGCAGAAAAAAACGAACCCACATGGCCCTTGCCTCTGATGGAGGGATGGCCTGCTCCCCATGGGCTGGTCCATGGCTTGTGGTGCCACCAAGTGACACCCCAAACCCAGCCCAAGGCCTCCGGGAGTTGTGGGGGGGGGGGGGGGGGGTCACCGAAAATCGCGATTGGTCGGGTCGAACCGCTGCAGACCCGCTGCCTTGTCCCTCTTGAAGACCGCACTCAAGCGTATCAAAGAGCGCCGGCATGTCCTGCGATCCCGCCCGCCTCCCAAGACACAACTGCCCAAAGGGCGGGGCTGAGGCTGGGAGGCAAAGCGGGGGGTGCAGGGGCCGGGTCCCGCTCCTCCGTCGCCTGCTCAGGGCAGAGGCGAGTTGGAACGTGCCGATCAGACAAGAGTGCAGCAGTGGAAACCCGGAACCGAGGGGCAAAGGGGGGGTTGTGGGGCGGCGGGCTGTGGGGTCCGGCTGCAGAGAGGGGGGGGGGGGGGGCGCTGAAGGGGGGGTTTCAAGAGCGGCTGCAGCAGCAGCTCCCGGTGGTCGGGAAGCGGTTGCAGTAGCCATGCTGGCGGTTGCAAAGCGGTTGGGGGGCAGTGGGGGGCGGACAGCAGCAGTTGGGGCACTGACGGGCCATCCCCCGGAAAAGGGGGCCGGGGAAGGGGGGGAAGCGGGGGCGGGGCCTCACCCGCGGAGGCACCAGCCCACGACCCGCTTGCCCCTCCGACTGCACAGCCCCTGCCCCGTCAGACAGGCCTCGCACCACCGCAGGGCCACGCGGCACACCAGCCCCAGGCAGACCTTGCAGCAGCGGCCCGGGGGCACGACGGCCCTCTGCAGGCGGTGCTCGCACTGCGGCTCCGCGCACCGGACGAGGGCGCACGGGTCCGACTTGCAGACCCCCCCGCAGTCCGCTCCCCCGGCGGCCGGGTTGCAGTCGTCGGACGGGTCGTCGACGCACTTCATGCCGCCCGGGCACGGCAGCCCGGCAAAGCCCCCGCATTTCTGGGGGCATTTCTCGTGCCACAGGCATTGGCCGTTCAGGCACCCGCATGCGCCCTGGGGCGTCCAGGGCAGGGCATCGCAGGTCGTGATCACCTCCTCCGCGGCACAGACCTCGGAGCTGCAGCCCCCGACGTGGCAGTCCGCGTCGGACTTGCAGTCGTTCGAGAACCCCGTCCCCTCGAAGCGGTCGTAGTTGGCGACGGTCTTGTCGAGCTCCGGGCAGCGTGGGCAGGCGGGCCCCCCGGCCTGCGGCCACCCTGGGCACGGGAAAGTCTTCCCGTCCCCGATCGAGCACTGCCACTCCCCCGTGATGGGGCAGCAGCTGTGGCCCTCGAAGCACGGCTTGTTGCCACCGACGCCGGGCTCTTTGGCAGGATCGCAGCACTTCTCGGGCGTGCACTCGGGGCAGCAGGCGCCGGGCCGCGTGACCGAGAGGTATCCCGGGGCACACCTGCAACGAGGGACGTGGTCCAGTCTCGGTCCTAAGTCAGACTTGCCACTGGCGTCCGCCGAGCGAGGCACGATCGGGCAGGGGATGGGCCCTCCGGAGCCATGCATTGGACGCAGCAAAATTCTATTGCCTTCGGCAAGGCACCTCGAAGAGAGGCTGACAGTCAACCAATCAGTCAGTCAGTGAGGCAAGCAGTCAGTCAGGCAGTCGGTCGGGCATCCAGGCAAACACACAGTTCTGCCGTTTTTCAGTCGCGGACTACAAACGGTGGGGAACCCCTGTTCCACAGGAGCAATCGGTCATCGAGTCGTAGAACACTCGCTTTTCGCCCAAAATATCGTCGGTTCGAATGCCGGCCGGCGATCGCTGGCGTGGACCCATTATTCTTTTTCACCCGACCCTGGTTCAGATCCTTCTAAGCACAACCCCCCCCCCCCCTCTCCCCCTAAAATGTGACGTTCAGTTTCAGGGGGATGGAGGCCTCAAAATCAAAAAATCGTTTTGTCAGGCAAAATAATGATTTTACAAGGGGTTAGACATCCAATATCATGCCTTGGGGTAAACTACGTGAACCATCCCCAAGAATGGGGGGTGTACAGGTCTGCGCCTGCGCTTGATCTAACAATCTCTCTTCGGGGTGATTTCCTGCTGACCTCAGGAGCGATCGGGGGAAGTCATGGCTGTGTGGCACGTGATACACAGAGCTGAATCCCAATAACACCTTGATTCCTTGCCGATAGCCAGTGACATGTCTGTTCCATGTCATCCTTTGTTGTCCTATTCCATGACGTCCCTGGTACTCTTGGGCATCCTCATTTGTTCGGTGAGAACCTGTGTACCTAACGTGTCTGGGCAGGGGGGGGGGAATTGCGGTCGGGGGGGGTCGAAACCAATTGCAAAAAATTGCGGGGAAATTGCGGAAAATTGCGGAAAATTGCGGGAAAATTGCGACATTGTAAGCAACCCTCTGTAACCCTCAAGGTGCAACAGTTCTGGACAGATTTTTTCAGTCATACAAAGGGTCCATGGGCAGCACAATTACAGGAGGCGCCCCTCAATATCACCATGGAATTGAAGCATAAACCGAAGGCGGTGGATGTTGTCATCTTCAAGCGTGGGCAAAAAGGAGTCTCATTGTTCTACAAAATTGTGTACACCAGTATGGTTCAGCATTGACAGCAAGGGTCACCTGCAGGCACGTAAGAAGGGCAAAGCAGAAAAGTTGCGGAAAAATTGTGATAAATTGCGGA
This sequence comes from Eutreptiella sp. 'Long Island Sound 2002', assembly GCA_964036045.1. Classification (NCBI taxonomy): domain Eukaryota; phylum Euglenozoa; class Euglenophyceae; order Eutreptiales; family Eutreptiaceae; genus Eutreptiella; species Eutreptiella sp. 'Long Island Sound 2002'. Next base: position 15,762,746 of record OZ038402.1, on the reverse strand, counting down.
AAATTGCGAAAAATGCGAAATTGCGGAAAATTGCGGAAAATTGCGGACCTCAATTCCCCCCCCCTGGTCTGGGTCAAGGCTGTTCTTAAGGGGGGGGGGGGAGAAAAAATCTTCGTAACACCAACGGAAACGAACGTTCACAGGGACGCTCTCTGCTTCACGGTCATGGGACCTTCTCTACTTCAAAGGTTGGCGGTTGGCGGTTGGCAGTTGGCTGCGGTTGGTGGTTGGCGATTGGTGGCCGTTGGCAGTTGGCATTTGGTGATCCTGGGGGCTGTCCTTAAGGGCTGTCCTGAACAAAAAAAAGTCTGGGTTCTGAAGGACAGCCCTGGTCTGGGTTGGGCGTGGCGTACCTTCTGTGCCTCTTGTAGGGAGGGGGGGTTGGGGGGTTGGGTTGAGTTGGGTCTCGGCTCGCGCCAGAGGCCGGTCCCACGGCCTGTCAGACTGCTGACAGCCCCCAAACCCCCACCGAGGGGCTGGTGAGAGGGAGATACCGCCGTGCCTGTGTGTATTGCGCGCATGCCAGGGGGGGGGCCTATGGGGGGTTCAGGGCACATGGTCAGGACACAATGGTGGCTACATCAGTCTCATGTCCACCCCTGCCCGGCACTCTTCCTACCAACCCCCCCCTCGGGGCATACCTGATCAGAGGGCATTCCTCCTTGTTGCAGGGTGTGGCCTTGCAGGTCCCGGCACACCCACCACCGCCTCCAATCTTGCACGGAGGTCCAAGACATCCGTCGGTGTCACAGATGGTTCCCTTGGGGCAGGTGTCGGAGCAGCTGGTGCACGGGATCGGGGAGCAGTAGCCAATGCAGTCAGCCCCACCGGCCTTGGGGTCACACTTGTCAGACGGGTCGTCCAGGCACTCGTGATCCACAGGGCACGGCAGCCCGGCAAAGCCCCCGCATTTCTGGGGGCATTTCTCGTGCCACAGGCATTGGCCGTTCAGGCACCCGCACGTGCCCTGGGGCGTCCACGGCAGGCCCTCGCAGGTGGTGGCCACGTGCTCCGCGGCACAGACCTCGGAGCTGCAGCCCCCGACGTGGCAGTCCGCGTCGGACTTGCAGCCGTTCGAGAACCCCGTCCCCTCGAAGCGGTCGTAGTTGGCGACGGTCTTGTCGAGCTCCGGGCAGCGTGGGATTGGGGAGCAGTAGCCAGGGCAGTCAGCCCCACCGGCCTTAGGGTCACACTTGTCGGACAGGTCGTCCAGGCACTCGTGATCCACAGGGCACGGCAGCCCGGCGAAGCCCCCACATTGCTTGCGGCACGTCCCCGCGCAGTCGGCCTTGCAGTCGGAGGGGGCGTACACACAGGTGTCGCCGTCCTTGCACCGGAGCGCCGCGATGCCTCCACATGTCTCGCCCTCCGCCCTGACAAACACTGCCAGGACCGCCACCAGCGGAATGATGAAGGTGATTTGAGGGAACATGGCTCTGCAGGAATGGGGATGGCAGTGGCGAAGGGGGTCCCGACGTTGACTGTGTCACCGTCGCCTCAGGCAAGCAGGAGACGGCACACAGAGTGAGCACCAGTGCACCCCACACCCCGACAAACTCTCCTGTAGAAAGAGTAACAGGGTGTATTTGCCAAAAATTCGGAAATCTGTCAGGCTTAGCAGTCGCAATGCCTTTGTGACAGCCATTTTTTTTCTTCCGGCTCAACAGGTTCAACAGTTCCAATGACTACAGCATGAGCTCTCAGGCAGCAGCCTGAGTCAAGCAGTAGGGCATAAAATACAAACGAGGGTTCCACATGCATCATGCCTTTGTGCCATTTATTGAAGAGCGCAGCCATTCAACACCGCTTCTGGACTGGCGCTCAGTCACACTGTCGCTGCCTCTACCACGATCACTGTCATCAAACATACCCGCACTGCCACTGCCACTGTCTGCAACTGGTTTTTTTTTTTGCATCTGCCAGACAGACCAGCATGTCAAACCATCACGGACTGTGGCGTTGCTTGATTGATTCCCCTCCCCGCATGAGGCCGAGCTTTGGACTGGCACTGCCGCTGTCACTGTCTGCAACACTGTGAGCTGAATTTTTTCAAGCAGGCCTGGGGCCACCACTTTCAGCCCTGTTGTGTGCCTGTTTTCCACAACGCTTCCCTGATCAGGGCCACATCTGGCCCCAGTGGTATGTTGCGATCTAATACACGCCGTTATGATGCGTGGCCGATAAGGCATACCCTGATGGTTGCATGTACCACTATTGGGAATCCGAGTGATCGTTTTGTTGAACACCCTGGACAGACCAGCATGTACTACCGTTATGGACCGTGGCATTGCCATGTTTCCGCTCCCCACTGGGGCCTGTTATGGACTGGCGGAGTTCACAAAAAAAAAAGATCTAATGCACGCCGTTATTTTGTAGCATTCAACCATGTTCGTCAGCTTCATTGACTGCCACATGAAGTATACGGTGCTGAAACTTTTTGAAGCAGGCCTGGGGTCATCAATTTCAACCATCATCGTTTCAAAAGTTGCAGTTGCGCGTTTTCTTCGTACCCCCCCCCCCCCGCCCCTTGTCGTTCCCCACCCCAGGGAAGACGGTCCCCCACCGCCCCCTGGGGGACGGTCACAATGTGACAGTCCCCCACCCCCCCCCTGGGGGACCGCACTACCACCGCACACGCACATGTGCAGGCACAGAAATTGCAGCATAAAACGAAAGAATTCAGCATAAGATACGTTCAAAGGGCTGCTCATGTACGGAGACCTACTCCTTGACCAGCTCGGTGTAAAATTTCTTGGTCTTGCTCCACTTCACCTTGAACTCTAGCACATGCTCTCCACTTTCCATTGGAATGCTTTGGGCAGCACTCTTGGGTGGTGGTTTTGCCTTCTTGGTAGGAGGCTTGGCAGGCGCAAGCAGATTTTTGGGAACCCATTTCCCTTCGGGAATGTCCCTTGTAAAATACAACTTGTTCCCAAAACTGTGTCCCATACCCCATACACCACGGGCACTCTTCACCCACACAACCTCCGTGTCAGAATTCAGGCCACTATCATCATCCGTCACATTTGTCCCAGGGGGAAACATGGTTGTGCTGTCAAGTTCCATTTCAGCGAAAGTAAGCAAAATGTCCCGCCATGAGTGCAAGGGATACAAGTGGCAGTGCCCCACAACACAGTCACCCACACAACAACACAATGAGCCGCAACGAAAAATTTTGGGTTGACCAAGTGACGGTCCACCACCCCCCCCTGGGGAACGACAAGGGGTGGGGAACGACAAAGGGGGGGGGGGGTACTTGCTAGTGTGTGCTTGCATGTGTGAAGAAGGAAAGGCATGGGAAACAAATGTTGAGCACCACGAAAAAAATGGTGTAAAAGCATGAAAAAATTGCAAAAGGTGGCCTACGTGAGCTCCACAACCACCACAAAGATGCAAGAGGTACCGTACCAAGCATTGGTCCCCACCACGTTTACACCAATGGCACAAGCTAGAAAATGCATACACAAAGAATTTTTGTTGGATTTTTGATGAGAAGTCCAGTCAATGGACCCCCCGTGCGCGTGTCAATGGACCCCGCCCTTCGAAAGAAGAAACATGGCCCCCCTTGCCAATGCCCCCCCCCCTCTCGAAAGAAGAAACATGGCCCGGGCCATTGACACGGGGGGGCGGTGGTACACTCTCACTCGCACCACAAACAGAACAAGCGGAATCAAGCTGAAGGGGGACTGCCGGAAAAACCAGTTTTTTGCGCTCAGGTATGCTGCACTAAGTAATGGGCACAACTTCGGGAGAACCGTGCAGCAACTGTGGCGATAGTCAACCCACTTACGCACAGCCACACGTACGCATATGTACACGCACGTGTACGTTATTATATAATTGTAAACACATCGATTACTGGAAGTGTGAAGTCTGGGCATTTCAGGAAACACTCCTTTCAACCCTCCATTTTGCTTTGCTCAACACAGCCCTGGCTTCTCCAACAGCAGTCGTGCTCAGAAGGTTCTGCACTGCTGCCTTGTCCTTGAGTAGAGACGCAGATGCCTGCAGCATTGAGAGCAGTTGTGCTATATCTGTGTTTGTGCTGAGGGCAGAAGTTGCAAGAACAAACGCACGCGGGCTCCACGCACGCCGCTCGCTGGTCTTCGGAACAGGTGGGGCTGGTGCTGCCACGAAAGAATCTGCATGAATACTCTTCCAAAAGCGAGGGAGAGTGCAAATGCCATCGGTTGGCATTTGGGACGGATGGACCACAGTGAATCCTTCGCCATGCACCGAAGTACCAGCGAACCCACATCCCATGTTCAAATGCGTTGAGCGGGCCGGCCTACTTTGGGCAGTGAACTTAACAAACTGTGATCCAGGCAACGTCATTCCCATGACAACCATGTGAAAAATACACAGCATGCGCCATGCGCTCTGCGCCACTCTTCATCTGCAAGAAGTGGTTCCTCTCTTCCTTGGTTCCATGTTGTTTCATTTGACCTATATTACCCCCCCCCCTTGTATAAGCTACGCCCTTGTCCAAGCTACAGTAGGCGTAGGGACCGTGTTAAGTTTTGTACCGAATTTTAATTCGGGACCAAATGTAGTGCAGCCACATAAGACATGGGTTTGGTGACGAATTTGCGAGTCACATAGATTCATGGGCACATTTGTTGTGAGTGTTTGCCCACTTGAACCCACATGGCTCTGATTTTTGGTATCCTTGTGCATTATATTCCCCTTGCTTGCGCCAGCTCACCATGTAATCCTCTCTTTTTGAACCTGGGCGCCCGGTGTCGGTAGTTGTATGTGTCGCGCGCAAGCTTACACCCGTGTCCAAGCTACAGTTGGCGTAGGGACCGTATTAATTTGGGACTTTGGCGTAGCTTATACAAGGGGGGGGGCTACATGTTTGTGGTGTTTCAGGTTTTATTTTCCGTGTTTCTGTACTTCTGTACAAGTTACGAAGCCGATAATTTGGTATGGTTTGGGGCTGGGTGGCCCCCCCTTGTCCAAAGGACCTTGACATAGGCACTGAAAAATTTCCAAACACATGCAATTACCAACCTCCGCACCCAACAACCATAAGTGACACCAACACCCCCGGCAAAGAGATGAACAAACAACCGGGGGAGGTGGGGACCAAAACAGCTGGAGAGCACTCAGCACAGCCATCATGTAAAGTCTGCAAATTGCAGTCTCCCAAGAGGGATGTGTGCGTTTTTGGTAGGGACCGCCAATTACTCACACGCAACCCTGTGCTAGCGGTTAAGTTGTTGCTATCGGCCCAAATGTTGCCAAAGAAGTCGGTGTGTGAATTGCAACTGAGTTGCACCATGAAACAGCTACCAGGAGAGTAGAAGTTCTAAAAGCATTAATTCCGTCCAGAGATTGGGATGCAACGGAAGCCTTTTTTTTAACAGCAAGTATCCAGATCCCTCCAGGAAATAACAGCAACCATCCAGCACTGCAGTCTGGAGAATTCTCTGATAGTAAACAATGCAAACTTGGACTTTTCACTGCATGAGGGAGACAGGATTTTCTGACTTAGGGGCCCCTTAGGATGTGATGATATGATTAAAGGCCTAATTTTTAAGAATTGGGACGGATCTACTAGCAGTAGATTTTGAATCAGATTTTTCACCAGACAGCCCCTCCTCCTCCCCGTGGCGTGGTAGTGTAGTGGTGTGCAGTGGGTGCCATCACATGTGGGGGTTGAGGGCAAGGGAAACATTGATCACTTGGCAGGGGCGGGTGCTGTGGCAAGACAGCAGGCAGTCCTGGGGGTTGGAGAGACATACAGGTTGTGGAACAAGTTAGGTGGAGGAAATGGAGGAACCAAAATGAGGAACGAGCAGTAGCTGTCCAAGATTCGTGAAGTGCGCAACAATAATGTTTTCAAATAGACATGAATCACATGGAACTGCAATTGAGAGACTGACGGAATGAATCACGGCACTTTGACCTGAGCAAAGCATGCTGAAATCTTTTTTTTTTTTGCAACAGGCCTGCGCTGAGTAGCAATAAGGCTCTCGGGTTCACAACCCGGTCTCTGCATCAGTGCTGCAGGGCGCAGTACAGTCACCCGATATATCGTGTGGCCTAAAAGGCAAACCTGGATCTGTGCCTGCAGAGGATACCAATGCATGGTAGTGCAGCGGGTACTGCCACGCCAAAGCAACCCTGAGCAAAGCATGCTGAAATCTGTGGCCCCAGGCCTGCTAGCAAATTTTTCAGCACTGTGAAGTGCTCAACAATAATGTCTTCAAGTATATATAGAATCACATGCAACTGGAACTGGCTGATTGGCTGAATGCATGACGCGCTTTGAGCTGTGCAAAATATGCTGAAATTGATGGCCCCAGGCCTGCATGAAAAACGCTCAGCACTGTGGACTGCTCAGGTGGAGAATGGGGCATGAGACACACAATGTCACACTCAAGAAACTAGGCAAAAAAGGGCAGTGCGATTTGGTGAAAAAATCTGGGGGGGGGCACGTTTCTTCTTTCGAGAGGGGGGGTCCATTAGCAAGGGGGGCCATGTTTCTTCTTTTTTTTTTTTGACTGACTCCAGAAGTTCAAAGAGTACTCAAGACTGTGCTTGGGAAAGTGGGCGTCTCCAGCATATGATACAGTGGATCCCCGCAAAGCGGGGCACATGGCAAAGACCCAGAGTTCACATGCGTATAACAGAGGGCTCTCTGACGCGGTAGGCAAAACCGCCACGCCATATGGCAAGCCTATAATGTGTAAGATTTAAAGGGGTTAAACATGCTGCATCACGTGTGTGCCATTCCCCACAGGTCTTCAAGAGTGACAAGCTTTCGTCGCTTTGTGTGCCGTCAGTGTGCCGCCTCCTCGTGGGCAGTCACAAAAGCCCGGTATGGGCAATAGAAGTCGCAAATAGCGTCATTGGGCGGGACGGGTGGGCTGCTGGCAACAAGCAAAAATGCTCTACAAGTACAGAGGCTCACTGCACACACGCATGCGCACACACACACCACCCGACGAGCAAAACCAAAGCTCAGGCACGGCTGAGCTAAGATTTTGCTAAAACCACAAGCAAACACGCAAACACGAGGCAAAACACGCACGTCTCCTGTGGCACATCTCGTCAGTGTGCCGCCTCCTCGTGGGTCTCGTTCATGCCAAACTGCCGCATAACCCCCCCCCCCCCCCCCCCCCCCCCCCGGCGCAGGTCTGAGACCCAGCGGCTCCCATGCGCAACGCACGCCACACCCTCGAAGTATACGGCCGTCCCAAACATAAATCGCCAAAGGCGCCCCGCACACACCGGCGCCACCCGCCAGGCTTCAGGCGTCCGCAGACCAAGCCCAAGAGAGCGTGGACGACCCCTGCCGCCGCCAATGAGGAAGCGGTAAATGTACAGCGACCGTCAGGCACTGCCGCCCTGTCGCAGAGCTGCCCGGTCAGCCCAGGGCAGCACCCCTGAGATCCGCAGCAGATCTCAAAATGGCGGGCCAGCGCCCAACCCAGCTCCAACCCTAAGAAAGCATGGACCCCGGACCCACAACAAAGTGGCAGCGGTGCAGGCCAAAGGACCAACGCCCGGTATATAACCACAAAATCAGCCCGCGACACCCACGCAGGGCAGGGCCGCCTCTACAGACAATCGCCCGGAGGGCTCCCGCCTGCGCACACTGGACCTGCCAAAACGCAGATAGAATACGAGCCACACACAACAACCAGAACATTGGCTCAGCCATGGAAGCCAAAAACGCCCACAAATGCGCGAGCAATGCCCGGGCGCAAAGCAGCCCGGCCATCCCAGGGTGGCACTCAGAGACCTGACACAGAACGCAAAGCAAAGGGTGAGCGCACACTCCCATCCCAGCCCCTCGGAGACCGGCTGACCACCCAAAAAACAGACTACACCAACGGCCTGAAGTGGCCAGCTATTCTCACCACCAAGGGATAAGACCCCTGCACCCATAGATACGGGACGGGGGTACGACGACCCCCGTTCCAGTCCGTCAGCGACACCACCACCCTCTGACCTCCCCTCGACCCCGTCACCACATCCCACATCCCCCCGCAAGTGTGCCTGCCCCCTGGCTTCACCCCGGGGTCCCCAACCGCGGTGGTGCGCCGCGTCGCCTGCCCCCGAACCCGCTTGGCGATGTCCATGGCCGCGGCACCCAGGAAGTCGTCCCTCTCCCCGGGATCTTCTGGCACGCCATACGCGACGTACAGCCGCACCCCATTCCGGAGGAGCACCCGGTGACAGGCCCTGCGGCCCACCAAGGCTCCCAACTTCTCCCGCAGCGCGGCGCGGCGCCGCGCCGCGCGCCGCTGAGCGGCCTCCTCCGAGCGCTTGCGCGAGCGGCTCTTGCCCCGCCTCCGCTTACCGCTGCGCGCATGGCGGTTACGGCGGCGCCGGGTCATGATCACATGCACCAAGATAAACGAGTGCTACAAGCAGGCGACGGCACTACACGACATCAAGTCATTGCACCCACTGACTCCTCCAAGCGGTACTGCAAAAAAACCTCGTGGAACTCCGCCCCCCCTTCACCACCCCCCGGGGACCACAGGCCCGCTCTCCACGAATGCGGCAGAACAAAGGGCCCCATAGGCACCCCCAGGGTCCACAAAAAAACCGTGCGCCTATCGGGAAAGGCCCAGAGATCCCCAACCCTGCGCGCCGCCACCTCGCGCGCGAAACCCAGATCTCCATTGAAGTTGTCACTCAACCTACTGATAGGATCAGCGGGATTATGTGAACCACGCACCCAGTGCATATATACCGTGAAGCCTGGGCACGACGCCCACAGGTAGCGGAAACGCTTCAGAATGGACTGCTGGAATTTACGCCCCACCTTGGCTTTACACCGAAGGAACTGCACTAGCGCCGCCGCATTATCCCCAAACAAATGGGCCTCCCGAACGCCTACATTGAGGATGAGCTTCAAGCCCCAGAGCAGCGCGGCAGCCTCCGCACACTGCTGGTTGGGCGGTTGCTCCGCGGGCACAACCGATCGAGAACCCACATCCATCGAAAACAGGCCCAGCCGGTATTCACCCGCGTCCAGCGCCGCGTCGACGTAAACAACCAACGGCGATCGCTTCACCACCCTGGGGAGGGACACCACTGACCATTGCCTCCTGGCAAGCACGCACGCCACGCACATAGACTTAAGCAAACGCACTGGGGTAAACGGCAGCCGGGGGGGCGCCCAGAGCACATGAGCCCACACACCAGACAGGTGCGGACTGTGCCCAGAACCCGGGCGACATATCCACTGTGCCCGCCCCAAGAACTGCTGCAGCCGTTTTACCCTACAGGGTCCCACAGACAACCTCAACCAATGCGCAAACAGAGCTTCCCACGCGTTGCCAGCAGTCCGCACCTCCCCCCCCTGCAAATCAATATCCTTCCCCAGCCACACCAGCCGCTGCACAGGCTCCAACGTACTCTTTGGGCTGACTACAGCACCTGCACGGCGCAACGCCTCCGCCGCCCTTGCCGTCTGCTCTCGCACACGCGCGCGGCCGCGCCCCACAACCAGGACATCATCCAAGTAAATTAAAACCAGCACCCCTAACAGCCCCGCGCCGGCCACCAGACCCTCTAACACTCGCTGGCACAGGAGGGGGCTGTACTTCCACCCAAAGGGCAAGCACCGGAAAGCCAACACCCCCCCCTCTCCATCCGAGACGCGAAAGGCACCCCAGAACTCGCGCGGCAGCTGTAGTGACCAAAAGCAATTACTCAGGTCGATGTGGCACATGCACAGCTCTTCCCCCCCCCCCCCCGGCAGGGACAGAATATCCCACACCGGCCTCATGCAACGCGCTCGGGCATAAAAAGAGGGGAGGAAAAAGGAGGACCCTTGCTGTGCCACCTGCGCCAAAAGGGCCAACACCTCCACAGAGGGGAGGGAGAACTTCTCCGGCCGAGACCGCATCTCCTCATTAAGGGGCACCAGATTGACAATCAAACTGCACTTCTCCTCCGTCTTGGGTATCGCAAAAACACCCCCATTGGGCCCAGGTGACCCCGGCGGCAGGGGGAAAAGCAAACCCTGGTCCCGCAACGCCCTCATCATGACCACCGCCTCATCCGACGGGGGAATTATCCCAGAAAACTGCCTGCCTACCAATTCTGCGAAGCCGTCCGGCACACAACTATCCCAGACCTCGCGGGGGATATCCACACGCCCCACCGGCCCCAAACCCCGCGCCAATACCTCCTCCCTGATACGCTGCATAAGCAATTTGGGCGACGTCGAATCATGCAAGAGCGACTCCCAAACCTCAGGGCTAAATGAGGACAAAGCCACAGCCAAGACTCGCAGAAACTCCGGCTGTCTGAGATCACGGGCAGCCTCACTGCCCCACTCCAAAAACTGCAACAGGCGACGCTCCAGTAAACCAGGCGGTGCGCGGGGCAGACAAGCCCGCAGGGAGCACAACCAGGCGTCCCACTCACCGGTCCGAAGGCGCTCCCGCACCCACTGACCCAGCTCCGACGCGACGGGAAATTGCCGTTCGGGCAGCCGCACCCACAATCCTGGCCGGGCCCGCGGCCTTCCGCTTGCCCAAGACGGACGCGACCTCACCCGTCCTGCGGGCCGCGATGCGCAGCCGCCTGATGGAGGAGCCTGCTGCGGAGGCAGGTGGGGGGTCTGCATCCACATCAATGACTTCCCCCCCCCCGTCTCCCCGCGGCCGGCGCCCGCGTCCTGAGGACCCCTCAACAGCCGTAAGGGCCGGAGGGGCCCCCGGGTCACGTGCGCCAGCCCGGTCCTCCCTCCCAGCAGCTCCCGCAGCGGCAGGACTTGCGGACTCCCCAGGGCACGATCCACCCCGACCTCCTGCCGACCCATCCCCGTCACCTCCCCATTGTGGGGGCTCATCGGCATCAGGGGCACAGAGCTCCAGGAGCTCCTTCGGGAAAACGTCCCGGAGGGACACGGCGCGCCAAACGAACTCTCCTGCATGGTTGTCAGGGGGCCAGGGGAGGACAGCCTCGGTCGTGACGACGAAGTCGTCGGGCGCGTCGGCGTAGTGGACTGCCACCGTCTCCGAAAGCCACCGCCCCCACCAAGCCAGCCACTTGATGGGCAGCCCCAACCATCGCAGGGCCGCGGAGCCCCCTCGCCTCCATGCGTGCCACCTGGCGTGGGGGTTGTCGCTGCCCCCCAACGCGGCAGCCATGACCGACTGCATGAAAGCTGGTCCCTGCGGACAGAATTGCGCTCCGACGACAGCAGACGTGGCCCCCGTGGCATCGAGCCAGCCCAGCCACTCTCGGGCATACTTCCCGAGTCGCCTGCGCACGATGCGCGGTGCCACCTTGACCGTGCGGAACGCCAATCCCCGACACCGGGATCCCCCCCGACGGAGGGGCGCGGCCTCACCCACCCGCAGAAGGCAGGTGAACGCCAGGACTGCCATCCCATAGACGGTCCACTGCGGTCGCTCCGTGCAAGCCAGCGCGAAGTTGCGGAGGTCGTCCAAACCTGCGTAGGGCCGTAGGGCCGGCTCCGTGGGCGCCCACTTGGCACAGCGCCAGACCCGGCGACTGACGAACGCGGGCAGCCATCCCATGTCCTCCAGCGCCCGGAACGCCGACACTGCGACCTTGAGGGAGCTTCCCGAGTACCCCAGTCCCCATAACTGGAAAATGTAGCGGCACGCCGCTCGTTCAAGCTCGGATGTGGGCGTGTAGCCCACCCAGAGGGCCATCTTGCGGAAGTGGGTACAATACGTACCCATGGTGCTTTTTGCCCAGGAGGATGCCTGCAGGGCGTCCACGGAGGCGATCTCATCCTCCTTCCATATCCGTCTCCACGCTGCCCACACCAGGCGCCAGACCACGTCCTCGCCATCCCGGAAGTCCGACGGTCCGAGAACCACCAAGGCCCCCCGGGGCTCGGGAGGGATGGGCCGGATGGGGCAGCTTCCCCATCAGTCAAAGCCGGGGCACTCGTGAAACCAATGCCGTTTCACTCCCCTCCCAGCGTTCTTGCATGCCCGACACGCTGTCACCGGGGCATTGGTGACGTCCATCGGCTCGGCACCCGGCTTGGCGGTGTACAGGCGGCGGCCCCCCTCAACGCGGAACTTACCCTTCATGGCTTGCAGCCGCCGCCCCACCACCTCCTCCTCCGCCGCTCCCGTACAACCAGCGGACAGCACAGGCACATCGGACGCATCCTCGGCCGCGTCCGACCCCTCGCCGACCGGTCCGGGGTCCAAGCCCTTCTTGCCCCTGTATGCCGACAGGCTAGTCACCGTGAACGTCCAGACCGCCTGGACAAAACTCCGAAGGCGCGTAAGTTCGTCATCATCCATGGACTCCAGCTGCCACACTTCCGTGTCCGCGGAGTCCGCGTCCACCACCGGCGCCAGCTCGTCCAGGATGGCGTCCGTGAACTTTTCCTTGTCCTTGTACTTGGAGACGTATTCGTGTTGGGGCACCTCCCTGCGCCACAACAAGGTGGACAGCGCGAGAAGGCTGGCGAAGATCCACTGGGGCTTAGAATCCAACTCCCTCACCTTCACGATTTCCGCTTTACACAGCGGCGGGACCTTCGCCATTTTCCTCTTGGACTCCGCCTCGGCCTTGGCACTGACCGCCTCCAACTGCTTGCGCAGGCCCTCCATCACAAGGGCCTGTCCCTGAACCAACTGCTTGAGCTCCTGAAGCTCTGGCGACACCGTCTGCGGCTGCTGGGGCGGTACCTCCACCTTGACAAAGCCCAGCGACGCCACATCCAGGTCGCACTGGGCCATGACGCAATACGAGGCGATCATCTTCACCAGCCCCACCTCCCCCAACTCTATTCCGTACCTGGCGACGAAACTAGCCTCCCACTCTGACCTGCGTTCCAGCAGCACCGACAGCTTCATCTCCACCTGCGAGGCAGCCCTGGCTATCTCCAGCATGGGAACGCTATCAATGAACTGGGAACAAATTGTTCCCTTCGCGAAGACGGCAAAATCGTCAACTGACATATTCACAGACCGGGTCGTTCCAAAGTGTCACGGAGCAGGCTCTACGTGTGACCACCTATGGTCTGCTGGCAACAAGCAAAAATGCTCTACAAGTACAGAGGCTCACTGCACACACGCATGCGCACACACACACCACCCGACGAGCAAAACCAAAGCTCAGGCACGGCTGAGCTAAGATTCAAGAGTGACAAGCTTTCGTCGCTTTGTAGGGGCCATGTCCGGTGGCGGGCGTTGGCCCAGGATGCCGGGCCTTGTGCGGCAGTGGCGTTTAGGCAGAGGGGGCTCCACCCAGTGGGCTGCGCGCTCGGATGCCCACACCTGGCTCATCACCAAAAAGAGCTGGATCCTTCGGTTATGCCGCTGGTGGTGCTGGTCTGCGGAGGTGGTCCACACTCTAGCACGTCGCAGAAGGGAGTGCCAGTGCCCTGATTGCCGCACCAGATCATCTAGCACGTCGCGGTATGAAACCATCAGTGAGGCCCCGAGAACGGCACGTTGATGCAGAAACCAAGGCTGGACCAGATACTGCATTGCCGAAGCTACGTGCTGTGCCCCTGGGTCCGCGGCAGTGGGACAGAGGCACTGATCGAGACATTTTACCGCCCATGACCTGGTGTGGTACGATTGTGGCCGGTCCCATGTGCGCGCAGCTCTACGGTGGGACGTCTCTTGAGAGGCGCGGCCATCCCGCCGCCGTGTTCTCTCCCGGGGCCCTGTATACCCTACTTGATTGCGGAGGACAGAGTCCATGGGGTTCGGTTGTACAGCTCGTGGGCGCAGCTTTGTGTACCATGCCGGCACCGCTGTGGAGGGCGTGGGCGGCACCTGTGGGTCACGGGGGGGCATGGTAAGTTGGCCGCGCAGTTGGCATACGCCATGTAGGGCATGGTACTGGTGCCAGGCCACATGCTCCCTGAGGTCTACCCGCATTGTTCGGGGGATGTGGTCCCATAGGGACTGTGGTATGCGAAGGCAGGAAACATGGTGTAGGTCTGCCGCTGACGCCCTGTTCCACCATTCCGTCACCGTATCTTGCCATGGTCCCCGGGTGCTAAGCCACATGTTGCGAAATGCGACTTTCCAACGCATGCAGTGGATGAGTCGTTTGTGGACAGTGGTACCGTGGTGGAGGGGACATATGGGGTATTTGGGGTTGGTATGGTCCCACGGCGCGCCCGTCCCATCCCATCGTACCTGGCCCCACAGCCATTTAACCCAGAGCATACGTCGGTCCCCGCGCATCGGCAGCCAGGATACCCAGTGCGCACCGTCGAAAGTGACAACGCGCCTCTGTTGGAGGATCCATTTCCGCGCCGGAGTGGGGGCGGGCCCGCCGCACATTGCAATATCTTCGGGGCGCCGGGGGGGTTTTTTTTTTAATATCACCAAAATCAGAGCTCTGTGGGTTCAAGTGGGCAAACACTCACAACAAATGTGTCCATGACTCCGTGTAATGGGCACATTTGTCACCAAACCCATGTCTTATGTGGCTGCACTACGTTTGGTACCGAATCAAATTAGGTCCCAAATTAATGCGGTCCCTACGCCCGCTGTGGCTTGGGCAAGGGTTGGGGGGGGGGGGATACCGATTTGGTCCACACCGGCTGTTCTGCTTGCCCCACCCCATTCTGCAGGTCCAGTTTAGCCAAAAAAACATGGCACCTGCCTCCCCCCACACGCCGAGGGCGCGCACGTCCCATCCAGTGGCGGATGGCCTCCAGCCCAGGGAGTCTGAACTTTGGGGGCTTCCGGGGGTCGCTTGCGTTGACCCCCCGCGCATCAAGAATGGCTCGGCATTTTAGCGCATTCTTCCACGTAAGGAACATTTTGGCCGTCTCGGGTCGCTTTGTTCTGCGCAGTCCCTTAGTCTCAGTTCTGAGGGATTCCAGCATTGCATCCACAGGCCCCGGCCTCCCCCCCTGTGACTTTTCAACCCCCGCACTGTCCTCCCTCAACTGCCTCCGGTACACCCCCAGAAGGTCACGAGGGACCAGGCTGTTCCAGATCTTATCCGACACTGTCACACACCCCGCTTCCCCCACCCCCCGAGCAGCCATTTCCTCGGTAACCACCCCCTCCTCGTCACTACTACTGTAGTACCCATCGTCCTCCTCGTCTAAGTCCCCCTCCCCAACTTTTGTCAACACACTGCACAGCGTATCCAGACCCTCCTCTCCACACTCAAGTCTGAGCACTGCCTCACCCATCCCCGTAATGAGGTTACGCACCATCTCTTGCCTGTGCACCTTGACGCCCCGCATTTCGCTTATCGCCCTCGCCGCATCTCGCAACTGTCCTCGCAGCACTCGCACTCGGGGACACTGTCCTTCCTCGTTTGCGTGCATTCTCACCCCCCTCAGGCGATCCCCCAGCAAGTCGGGAAGCTTCCCCGGCCGCGAAGGCGATTTCCCGGCGTATCCATGACGGCCACAAAGAGAGTGTGGAGCCCTGCTTTGTGCAGTAGCCTGGCTCTGCCCCCCCCCCCCACATGGGCCATGGGATTTTTCCCGAGCGGGCAAACTTCCACCTGGGGGGGGCCTCGGTATACATCTGCGCGACTTTCGCTGACTTCCACCCCCCCCCACAGCATGATTGTTGTGAGCGGCGCCCCCATTTTCCGAAGTTGTGCTGCCCCCATCCTACGGAAACTGTGCCACCGGACAGTTTTCTTCCCCTCCCCCCTCTCCAGCAGGCTGACCAACGTCTTCCCCAGCGCTTCCCTGGACTCGTGCCACGCCCCCCTGTCGGGGTGGAACCCCTTGAGTGCCCTAAGTTTCGCCAGGAACTGTAACCATTCTCGCACCCAGGGCCCCACTTCCTGTCGCTGGACCCCCCTCCTGGACTTTGTTCCAAAAAACCGCACTCCTTCATCTTCCTGCCCCACCCCACCCCCCGCCTCGGAACCCCGCAGGCAGTGTCCCACCGACACGCACGCCAGCGCCGCCGCCTCCCATTCCGCAAAGCTGGAGGCAGCCGCACACAGCCTGCACAGGTCCTCCAGTTGCGCCCACTCCTTCGCCTCCGCCCGCTGCTCTTTGCACCGCCGCTGTTCAATAGACATAACTAGGTACCAATCAGACTTCCGCACCACCGGGGCAAGCCACTCCATTTTTTCGGCCAGCCTCGCCGCAGCCAGAACGATTTTTGCGGCGCTCTCTGACAGGTCGCCCTGCACAACCTGCATGAGCCTGGCCTCCAGTATACCCCGAGCACCGTCGCCTGGTCGCATCCGCTCCAACCTGGCCAGTCGCCTGAGCTGCCGCAGATACCCGTCGAGGGTACCATCCTGCAGGCCCCGCACTGTCGTGGCATCAAAAGCCGTCCCGTACTCGTCAGCCATCGCCGCCTCGAGTCTGTCGCGCGCGGTCGCCCACGGCCACTCGCGCTCGCACTCCTCGTCCCCCCGCGTGCCTCCTGCAGCCCCGTCTCCATCGTCATGGCTCCGCAGTCACTTCCGTCGGCCTTTACACCCGTGCTTCTCCCTGTCAAACCACCAATGGTGGCCACCACACTCCGGGCATGCCGTTTTTGGAGGGTTTTCGCAATTAACCCAGTCTCCTGTTTTCTTGCTGCGGAAGTGGCGCTTTCCGTCTATCCACTTGAACTCCGGGTGACTCGTGCTCCCCTGCGTGCCACCTCTGCTTTTGCGCTTTGAGTGGCGCCCCGATGAGCTGGAGCTTGCCGAGGATGATGTATCGGACGCACTGCCGCTGCTACTGTTCGTGGACGACGAATCCGAGTCGGAGGACCTGCGCCTCCCTTTTCCCCTCCGAGATGATCGGCGCTCCTTCATCTCCTTCTTTTTCTCCTTTCGCCTCTGTTTTTTGGCCTTCTTCTTGTTCCTCTTTTTGACCTCCTTTATTTTTGCCTTGACCGCGTCCTTACCCGACTTGTCGCAATCAAGGAGCAATTGCCAGACATCGTCAATGATCGTGGACACCTCTGTCGTAGTCTCAGACTCCTCGGCCTCCATTAACCTCTCAACCAGGCGGCACAGTTTGACCGTCCACCGCGGGGCCCCGGGCCTCTTTCTCATCCACCTGGCATTTTTGAAGCTGGGCTCCTTGTACGTCAGTTCGTCCTCCTCGTCCTCCTCAGCCGCGGCCGGCCCCCCACCTCCTTCGCGCTCACCGGCTCCGGCGCCCGCCTCCTCGTCCAGAGCCATACCACTGTTGGTCTCGGGCTTTGCGTTCTTCCCCTGAGAGTGTCTCTCACCCTTGATCCCCACTCCTCCTCTCCTGCTCGCCGATTTTCCAGGCGGCTTGGCGATTAAGTCGCAGACAGCGAACCCGACGGCCGCCTCTTCCGCAGACAGGCTGAACGCAGTCACCTCTACTCCCCAGGCAAGTGTCAGCCCATACAGCAGCGCGTCGACGTACCGCTGCGGATCAGGGGATTGAAACGAGATCCCCAGCGTCTCATGGAAGGTCCTGGCCAGCTTCACCGCACTCCAGCTGACTCCGTCCCGAGACCATCCTGCCACGCCCGCCACCAGCACCTCTGTACGATGCTGAAGCGGGATCATACGGGCCATCCAGGGCGTCTGAATCAGGTGGGCCCATGCTGTTGACTTCGCCGCGGGGTCCTCGTCTTTTAGACGTCTCCAGTCCCAAGCCCCATCATTTTTGGCCGAGCCCATTGGATGACCCGATGTACCCCCGCCTTTAAATTATAAAAAGGCTAAGGAGGGGAGGAGGGAGGAGGGGAAGCAGGACAGGGGGGGGGGGGAGTGCTGGGGGCCCGGTGGCAGAACTTTCGTTACCCCGCTGCGCTATACTAACTGCAGTTCTCGTGTGACATTACAGAACAGACGCTCGCCGGTCAGACGGGTCAGGGGTGGCGCTGTGGTGCGGAGCTGATACAAGTCGGTCAAGCGCTTCTACTGCCCCGCCATTTCCCAGCGGAAGGGTTGGGGGGTTCTTGGGAGGGCGGGTTGAAGTCAGGGGGTGTACCAAGACTGTTGACGGCAAATGACCACGTTCCGGGCGAACCGGCGGCGGGACGGTGGGTGCGCCAGACCCCTGTGGTACGAGGGACGGGCGGGTTCCCTGGGAGCAAGCCAAGGGATGCCCACAGGTCAACGTCATGGCTTGACTCCGACAGCTGCGAGGCTGAGGGCGTGGCGAGGGACAGAATTGGCCGGCGGTCGGGCGTACGACCGCCCTCCGCAGTGGGAACTGTCACTGTCGAGGCTTGTGAAGCGCATTTTGGGGGATCCAATGACCTTCACGCATGTCTTCAGCAGCAGAAAAGACAGCAACGCTTTCAAAGCCCGGAGAACAGACACCTCGCAGAGGGGCTGGGGGAGGGGGTCGTCGCGGGGTCTGTTTGGGGGGGGGGGGGTCACCATCGTTGGGAAGTGTTGCGCGGTGGTCAGGTCGGAAATAGACCAGAGAAACAAATACAATACAACTCTGCACTCTTTCATACCGAAAGTGTGTCTCCATGTTCTTTCGCTTCCCCGTTTCCCCGGCACACCAAGTTCAAAGTGAGCTCTCGGGCGACGCCCCGGATCAAAGGGTAGCACATATAGTACAGACGAGGGTCCCGAGGTTGTGTCTTTATGGGTGGTAGGGGTGAAGGTCATGCGGGGGTTCCTTTACCTATGGCAGTGGGTAAGCTCACTTTGTGTGAGGTTCTTTCTTTCTTTTTTCTTTTTTTCATGGGGGTAGCAGTGGAGCTCCCTCAAAGGGTTTTGTCAAACGACAAACGTGGGGTATTGATTGGGGGTGACCGAGAAGAACGCAAATGAGCACGCGGATAGCACACTCCTCTCTCCTTACGGCATTCCCCTCGTGGTCAAAAGGTTGCGGACCACCACTGGAGGTGGCTACGACCGGAGGCGGCAGCGACTGGTCCGAGCTGCGACACGTGCAATTCCACGCCTCCGGGAACGACGCGAGCCTTCGACCAGGAGCTCAACAACTTGAAGGAGAACAGTGAAATGGATTACCAGTTTGGAGACCACAAAGCCCAAAAAGACCAAAAAGACGACAAAGCCCAAAGGCCACAAAGAGCACAAAGACCACGAAGGCCACAAAGGCTACAATGACGCAATACTTGCGACCCACTTTGTCAGCCGGGTATAATATACGTAGGGCGCACGGGTACCACATGTTTCTCCCCCCCACCCCCCTTAGCCCTATGGGCGGGGCACAGGTTTGCACTTATCCCGCCCCATAAGCGCCATCCTGCCCTCGCCGCGGCGTGGGGCATGCCCCAGTCATGGGGGCGTGCACGGCACGGGTCTGTGCGGGGGGCGTGGGCAGTAGCCCTTCCGGCCGTCGTCTTGGGGGGCGCCGGGAGGTCCGGAGGATTGGGGGCCACTGATGCCCACAATGCGACATGTCTGTTTGCAGAACCGTCCGGCCCCATCGCCGATGGGGCGCGACGGCTGCGGCGCTTCAGACCCATCGTCCGAGACTGTACACGACCGTTCCTGAGAACCCCCCGCCTTCCGCACAGCGAAGGGAGCACAAGGGGATGGGTGCACTAAGTAACGCCCGTGACGCCCTCCCCCAGGGGTCACTCCGGTCTGACGGCCGGGGGGATGGGGTGCGGTGGTGCACTGGGGGGCTACTTCCGGCCGTCGTCTTGGCGACGCCGGCAGTCCCGAACGCGTGGGGCCAATGACCTCCACGATGAGGCATGTCCGGGAACACCGCCGGATGGCACACCGCACGGGGGCACACAGAGGGCGTACCCCCCCTCGCGGGCACGCCCACCAGCCCTTAGCCTGCACGTCGAGTGAGGCAGGAGCGGGGGGACTGCAGTGCCCAGAAACCCCCTGGAACTCAGTTGCAAAGCGGCGCCTTGGGGGGGCGTTGGGCGAATGGGACGTCGTGGGGGTGGCGCGTGCCGGCGCGAGCGCCGGCCCGCTACGGATCCCAGGCTGTGTGGCCGGCGGACCATCGCCCCGTCCAATGCACCGGCGGTCACATCCCCCACCCCCAACACACACACACACACACACACACACATGTACACACACACGATGAGAACCGCGAAACAAGAACAAACCAAGAAGAGCAGTGAAAGAAAACTCCTCAGGAGCCGCAGAGCAGCCCTACACGTCTTTCGGTCTGTCGACAGAGGCGGCAACGTGCAGCGCTGGACAGTCGATTCCTTCCACCCTCACCTGCCCCCTGCTGCCCCACCAACCGAAGATTTTCCGTGCAGGAATTCGTGTTCTGTTTGAGCGAAGCCATGCAACCGGAGATTTGGGGACGGCGAACATTCATACATCCGCAGGGACCACGGGGGGGGGGGGGGGGTCGCATACCAGAACCGAGGAGACGTCCCCCCCGTGGCAGGGACTGAGCACCAAACAGACCTGTGTCAGGTGCCCCCATGCAACCGCACACACACAGCCGCTGCAGCCATGCAGCGGCGCTCCGGATTCGTAGTGGGCGGAAGGCACACACACCATGAGAACCGCAGACAAGAAAACACACACAATGAGAACCGCAAAAACAAGAACAGAGCAAGAAAAGCGGTGAAAGCAAACTCCTCAGGGACAGCAGAGCTGTGCTAGACGTCTTTCGGTCTGTTGACAAATGCGGTAGTATGCAGCTTTGGGTTCGGTCACAGTTCTGCCCCTGATCCCTGCCCTGTTTCCGAATCTGTGCTGCACCACCAACGGACCATAATTCACCTACGGAGGAGGTCGTGTCTTAATATCCAAATTATGCAACCTGTGCTAATTAGGTGCTTCCACGCCACATGAGCACTGACTGATAGCGTACATCAGTTATCAGCAAGATTATAGGGCCCTGGCAGCTGGCATTTGGATGGACCTGTGATACAATTTGGCCAGGTTAATTGACCTTGCTGCAGAGAGCAGCACCGGGGTACCAAACCACAAACAGGAGGTGCAGCAGAACCACCACAACTCTATGGAGGACGCGCCGACGCTGTCAAACGGCCCAGTGGAGGTTCTGCGCAAATGATTTCTGCTCCTGCGGGTGCTGTGCACCAGCAACCTCCCAATAAATTCCAACGACGATGACATGGGGACGTCGGAAACATCGGGAATGTCGTGACCACATGAAAGCTCTGGGCGCCATAACTGTTCGAGGCAGCCCCGATACCGCATTATACGGTAACATGAACAGACGTGGCTGAATGTGTTTGTTGCAAGTGAGGAGGGACGATGGGGCAGAGTCTGGACCTCCTCATCAGAAGCGTGCTGGTCTCTGGCTTGTCCATGGACTGCACGATCCAGGGTTTTGCAGCAACATATGCTAACTCTGCCCTGAATGTCTATATATGGCAGAGCATCTCCATCTACATGAACATGTGCCAAAGACACGAAGACAGTCAGCAACCTCTTCCACAACTTGCTTTACGAAAATGTACTACAAACACAAAATGCAAACCCAATCCAGAATTGCTTCTTTCATCACACGCTCAGTGGAAAGAAGATCAACAGGCACCACACGTTGGACAAGCTACAGATGCGTGGCGCTGTTAACACTTCAATCCGCCTTGGATGAATGAACCCAAACTTCTAACTCTCCCCTGAATGGGCCGTTTCCAATGCCCAACCCAAAAAATGGATGAATGGCCCCTGAAGACGCGTACGACACGTCTCCTAAGCGCACCAGCTTCTTTCAATTGCCTGGAAAAACAAGCGGCAACACCCAGCACACAGACAGTAGGAACACGTTTCTCTCAGCACTGCACTTGCTGCTTGCGGCGCCCTGTGTGCCTGTCCTCTGCATGGCATACTCCACAACGTGCGCCAAACAGCCCCGAGAACGCCGCAAATGCCCAGACTGACAACAACGAGTGTCTCTCACAGTTCGAAGCTGAGCAAATGCCCCAGAATCTTGCTGCAAATACAACTCTTCTAAAAGGCCAAAGACTGGACCCTTTGCATCGGGGCCACGGTCAAGTGCACAATGCAAAAGCTGCCACGATTCCGTGTACACACTTTGGACGAATGTTTGCAGAGCTGCGCGTTGCCCCCACGTGTTCAGGGAGGGGTGAGAAAGTGGACATGGGGGAGTCCTGATTTGACGACCACTTGTGCGGGAGACAGCAGCGCCCGATTCTTCAAATTCGAATAGAAAAACTGTGTCCCCCTCTTCGATAATCAACAGCGCGGCAGTCAGAGGGGATGCAAACTGGAGGAAAGGGAGATCTTAGGTTCCAATTTGTTCAGGACCACGCATTTCCCACATCTGCCAGGGAGATCCAACCCATACACCCAGTGGGTTGTGTTGGCACCCGTGGTTAGAAGCGTGCGTGTACGCTTGTGCACGCTTACTTGCCATGGCTATGCACGCTTACGCACGCTTACACCCCAACACTCCGCACGCTTGTGTACGCTTGGGCTCGGGGACACAGAGGTGGACCTCTTGTATAGTCATGCACAGGTTCTCTGCAGAAAAAAAATTGGTGCTGGTGGAATTTTTGTTTAAGAGCACTGGGTGCCGAAAAGGCACTTAAGGGGCTTCCAGGTCACAAAAAAAAAATGTGCACGCTTGCGCACGCTTGGACGGGGAGATGGCGCACACTTACGCACACTTACCACCCAACACTGCGCACGCTTGCGCACGCTTAACCGGACAACACACACCAAGCAAAATTGATTGCAGAAATTGCAGGGGGTTGTGTCCTCTGCCCACCCCGCCCCGCGCCCAAAATGAACTTTAGTTTGCCTCGGTCGGCATTAGGTTGCACACCTGGTCATCAAGAATACATCATGACCTTGAGACTTGATCAAATCGCTGTGTGGAAACTCATTGCCGGGGCAACGAAAAATCACGGTTCATATACATATAGCTTACCGATGCACATTTCCCTGTATCTTCACGATGGGAGACAGACAAAGGATTTCTCACAAAATAACACGATATTGTAGACACTGGACAGACCACCTGTGCTGTTATTTGCACATCAAAAGATCCAGTGCTGCTCAATCGATTTCCTGGCTTCTCGTTGCATCGCCACATACCAACACCTGGATATTGTCCTCTCACGACGCGGACAATCAGATCTGCAGCTTGCAAGCAGCAGCAACCCACAAAATGGGTTCCAGGAGATGGGTTGACAAGAGCAAATGGCAAACGCCACTTATTATAATTCGTCTGTAAAGCTTAGTTTGATTTTTGGTGTCATCGTAGGTTGCCGTTAAGCAACTCTGGAGATTTGAGCAAGACTTCGAGCTGGCTGCAGAAGTATTTGGCAGGAGCGCATGGTGTTCACAACTGCAGTGGCGCCAACCGAGTTGAGAAAAGCCCATCCCAAACGAGGATAAGGAATCTGTCCAGTTCAAACGCATCCTTTGACATGTAGCAGTCGACTGGTTTTCTCTGCTTCCGTTGGCAAACCAACAAGCGACCAGGGTTCCACTGGGGGCTTTGAAATCCATGCATCGCCGTCTGAGCTTGGATTTTGAACATACCTACAAGATCCCAGCCTCGGTTGGGGTCGTGCTCAGGCTGCCAGCATCCGCAGCCATACTGACAGTTACAACTTGGGTCTGCAACTTGGAACTCCCCAGTTGTTCGGAAACACAACTCTCCTGCTGGCACGTTGGGGTCTCCTGTCACCTTCATGCCAAGGAAACGGCCAGCTGAGTCCGTGGCGATGTGGATGACCTCTAAGCCATGAGGCCCAAAAACGCCTTCATACATGCCCAGCAGACTCCTGCAATCGAAATCTTTCACTTCCGATGACTTCTGCGCACCATACGCCCGAGCATCTCCTTCGTAGTCGGAGAGCCGCTTGAACTTCAAGTCGGAGTGCGACATAGATTGCATGTACTCACACATAACTTGATGAGATGTGTCTCGACTTCTACTGGCAACAACAGGCGTGTCGTCGCACCATCGACACAAAGCAGCAACTGCTTCTCCTCCAACCAGCATCAGTTTGCCGTCCTCCTCAATCGTCACACCTGCTGCATCCGTGGTGCACTCCGTATCACTGAAGTAAACTTCAAACAGAGTTGCAGAGTGCAACCCCGTTACATTTTGGACCATCTGCGTGGAGCATCTATTCGGGATTACCAGATCCGCAACCAGACTCCCAACAGGCCCGTCGTCTTCATCCAGACTTACAACAAGAAGGCCTCCTCGTACAGGAACATCCCACCTCCAATTTCCCAGCATATCACCGCACTTGTACAACACCTCGAAAAGTCGACGATATGTTGATACGTTCCACTTGCTCAGCTCAACTGGGGGAGCAAGAAGGCCTCGAGAATCGCACAACCTCCCCACCTCTCTGACCACACAGGATTTCCACAGTGCAACATCGGCTTGCCGTGAGGTGAGTGCGCGACGGAGGGGCTTATTGGTGGAAGACAGTTGCAGGATGTCACGGAACGGCAGAAAGCCGCAAAGATCCCACACCACATGCGCCGGCATATGGACAATCTCGGAGACAGCAGCCATGTCTGGAACAACCGAAAAAAAATAGACACTCAGAAAGTGAGCAAGGGGGGCAAGGGGGGCCATGTTTCTTCGTTCGAGAGGGGCGGGCCATTGGCATGGGGGGTCCATTGGCATGGGGGGGAGGTGGTAAGCTGAGGCACGATTTTGTTTGCGGCGCCAGCTCCGCCGTGGCTCACCAACCAGCATCCAGAGGATCTCCTCCCGAGGCTGATATGGTCTTCCTAACACAACGTATCGCACCCTAACCCTTTTCATGAACATATCTGAAAATAGTTATAAATAATGTATGTGATGCGCAGTCCGCCGCTTACGCTGACCAAAGGACGTGAAGGCGTACTCACTGCTTCTGTGGTCCAGCGATACCACAAAGATAACCGGTCACAACGGCTCCCAAAAACCGTTGTTTATTCCTCGGCAAGGGCACTTCGGCAATGCGGAAGCTTGGAGGCGCTAGCGCTGGAGCTGCTGGTGTTGTGCCAAGGCAAACGCCACTGGCGGATTGGATGTTTCCACGAACGCTCAGATAAAGGTACACGGCCAGCACATCAGTAGGAGCCTAAAGAGGTGCTAAGGAGGAGCCTCACAAGGCGGTCTACGTCCGCAGTTTCGTCTGCAAGGCGGCGGGGTTGAACCGCCATGGATGGCTCCGGAAGTTCATCTGAAGGGCGGCGGGCTTTAAATCGCGCCCCTTCTCGTTGGTGAGGCACGATAGCGCTCATGGCGCTCACACTTTGCAAACTCGGCCTACGTGCTCTACCGCAGCTGCAGCGGAATTTGGTCAGGTGGCGTCGTTCCACTCTCATTTTCGTTCTTGATCGCTGGTTGTTGCACCTATAACAAGACTCCACGTAGTAAAAACACGTCTGGGATTCATCATGCACGTGGGCGAGCAGTTCGGGGTCTTCATCACAGCGTTCATAGCCGCCTGTGTCCCTGTTCCTGTGCCAGAACTGGCACAGGCGACTTCGAAATTTATCTCGCGGGTATTTTCCGCAGTTACAGCCAGATGTGTCAGTTGAGTGATAAACCTCAAGCAGAAATGGTGGCATTGTTGATATGTGAGCTCAAAAAATAAAGGGCTGAAGAGCACAGCAGTGCACGATCGATCTCAGCAAGCCAGAACGAATGCCATAACCCAGGTAGTACCAGGCAGTTTACCAACACTAGCAGGCACAGCCTCAGGCAGCGGCGACGGTCCGAAGCTACTGTTCTCAAGTGAGTCTGCATACCGGCCAAATACGAATATTTTGCGAAAAAAAAACTATTAATATTCAGCAAAATTTTTGTTTTTGCCACTAAAAAGCCCAAAAAATAATTTTTTTTGCGATTATTTTGAATTTGCGAGCCAAAACCTGTGTATTCCACCCACAAAATAAATTTATTTTTTGCGATTAATTTTTGTCCGACTACCATTTTGCGTTTGATATTGTGTCCTCAATGCTGCTGTTTGCTTCAAATCTTGTAGGGACCAAACTTATCATTTGTCTTGCAGTTGTCTACCTGATGAAATAAATGTGTTCCATGCACAGCAAAGCTTGTCACAACATGACGAATACACACAGAACTCTCATCAAAGCCTTACTAGACTTCAACACTGTCATATGCGGTTACAACAACTCGTGTGTCCAGAGAATAGTGACAGACAGATGATATGGCAAGAGTTCAGATAGAGTGCCACTGCAAACATTGCCACACAATGACATAGGTCAGCTCAAGTGGGCACAATTGGCGAAATGCGTACTGTCACTGTCACTGCGCACCAGGGCTCTTATTCACCGTCACTGTCACTGCGCACCTGCGCACCAGGGTTCTTATTCACTGTCCGCCGCAGGAGGGGGACAATATCAGGAACGTCCACAGAATTAACAACCTGTGAAACCAACTGGCGACAAAAGCCCTCATTATCGGCTCGCTCCAAAGCTTGTTGCTGCCGTCGAATGGCTTCCTCAGAGGGCAAAGTTGGGAAGAAAGAATGCAAAGACAACATTGCTGTCGGCGGAAAGGGTCGGGGCAGATGGGGGAAGCAACAAGGGTCCTTGCATCATACCTGTACGATTGTTCACAAACGGTACCAACCCTACACTCTCCGAATTGTTTATTTAACCTATTTTTTTGCGAAATCCTGTGTCCCGAACGGCAGAATTATTTAAAAAATTTGCGTTTCTTGTTTTTTTTTGTGCTCAGAAAAAAACACTCTGGAATTAAATATTTTGGCAAAATATTCATATTTGGCCGGTACATCTCACTGACACAGGGAGGGCACGCTTCCCAAGAAGCTGATCGGGTGTCCATACCAAGGCGAGCTTGGTGTTCGAAAAGCCACACGCTGGCCTAGGCCTAAACGGAGATGCTGTATCATGCACCGTGATGCCGTACCCTTTTCTTTATGATTCATCGGCAACCGCCTTTCTGCGGCGACAGTGTGTGTGGACACACAAACAGATAGACTTTCAGTGACAAATTTGAAATCTGCACAACACATCGCACATTTTGAGTCCACTGAAGCCAACAGGCAAGCACTTGTTCATTTTGAGCCTTCTTGGGGCAATGAATCCATCACCACGCACCAGAGCATCAGCAATACCACCGAAGTACCCCCCCCCCCTTGTCCAGCCCCCCCCTAGGGGCGACGGTCCCCCCCCCCCACCCCGGAGGGGGGGGGGGTACACCACTCCCGAGCTGCCAATTCTAGTGTAACCCAACTAAAATTTTCTTCGGCGCCTTTGGCACCTGTGATTTCCTATTGATTTCTTATTGTTCATGGGCCAAGTGACGGTCCCCCAGGGGGGCGGGGCTAGACAGGGGGGGGGGGGGGGGCTGGACACGGGGGGGGGGGGGACCAGAGCGCACAGTGCATGACACCTTGGACATGCAGTGAATCGGATGTAAGCTTGCTATTGCAATGGCATTGCCTGGTTTGCAGTTGGTTAAGTTTGCAGGAACTGCCGTTCCCCGCATCCTGAACATTGATTGTGGTGTTGCACGCTCAGGGGGGCGTCAGTGCAGGGGACGGCACCCAGCAACCCCCTCCCCTTGCACAATGCGTCTCTGCTTCATAGTATCTATGCCACGGTACCCCACATGTTGTGCCATTTTACTGTGTCTTGCTGCTGGCCTACTGTCAGGCATCAGCGTTAGCCGCAGCGGACTACTAGCGAATTAGCGAACTAGCCACAGAGGAGAAGGAAAATGGGGAAAATGGAAAAAATGGTAGCAAAATGGGGGGAAATGGGGGGAAATGGGGGGAAATGGGGGAAAATGGGGGAGAGTGGGGGGAAATGGGGAATTGTGGGAGATTGCCACAGGAAACTTTGTGGGAAATGTGTCAAAAACGTGTGAAATTGCTCGGAAACGGGAGGAAAATCGTATACTTCATGTGGCAGTCAATGAAGCTGACGAACATGGTTGAATGCTACAAAATAACGGCGTGCATTAGATCTTTTTTTTTTTGAACTCCGCCAGTCCATAACATGGCCCCAGTGGGGAGCGGAAACATGGCAATGCCACGGTCCATAACGGTAGTACATGCTGGTCTGTCCAGGGTGTTCAATAAACAACTAACAAACGATCACTCGGATTCCCAATAGTGGTACATGCAACCATCAGGGTATGCCTTATCGGCCACGCATCATAACGGCGTGCATTAGATCACAATATACCACTGGGGCCAGATGTGGCCCTGATCAGGGAAGCGTTGTGGAAAACAGGCACACAACAGGGCTGAAAGTGGTGGCCCCAGGCCTGCTTGAAAAAATTCAGCTCCGTGAAGTGCGCAACAATAATGTTTTGTGATTGCTTCCCTCACCTGCCCTGCACGTCAGTCGATTCGCATTCTGTCTCGATACTGTCAAACATCTCCGGACAGTCCATGTACAGCTCTTCCCAAAACAGTAAGCACTATGAACAAAACGTATGTTTTTGGCAAAACATCGGTTTTCAAATAGACATGAATCACATGGAACTGCAATTGAGAGACTGACGGAATGAATCACGGCACTTTGACCTGAGCAAAGCATGCTGAAATCTTTTTTTTTTTGCAACAGGCCTGCGCTGAGTAGCAATAAGGCTCTCGGGTTCACAACCCGGTCTCTGCATCAGTGCTGCAGGGCGCAGTACAGTCACCCGATATATCGTGTGGCCTAAAAGGCAAACCTGGATCTGTGCCTGCAGAGGATACCAATGCATGGTAGTGCAGCGGGTACTGCCACGCCGAAGCAACCCTGAGCAAAGCATGCTGAAATCTGTGGCCCCAGGCCTGCTAGCAAATTTTTCAGCACTGTGAAGTGCTCAACAATAATGTCTTCAAGTACATATAGAATCACATGCAACTGGAACTGGCTGATTGGCTGAATGCATGACGCGCTTTGAGCTGTGCAAAATATGCTGAAATTGATGGCCCCAGGCCTGCATGAAAAACGCTCAGCACTGTGGACTGCTCAGGTGGAGAATGGGGCATGAGACACACAATGTCACACTCAAGAAACTAGGCAAAAAAGGGCAGTGCGATTTGGTGAAAAAATCTGGGGGGGGGCACGTTTCTTCTTTCGAGAGGGGGGGTCTATTAGCAAGGGGGGCCATGTTTCTTCGTTCGGCGCAATCATCATTCAAACTGCAACGGTTCTTGTGTTCGAAAGGATATGCTATGGACAATCTAGATGAAATACAAGCATTCATCTGTCATTAAAACTGCATCCATATCTACAATCAAACGCCAGTATTCGAGCGTGTTAACCTGATGACTTATGGTTCGGCAGGTGCTGCCTGCATGCTACATACTGTATGTCCTATGTTTCTTCGTTCGAGAGGGGCGGGCCATTGGCATGGGGGGTCCATTGGCATGGGGGGGAGGTGGTAAGCTGAGGCACGATTTTGTTTGCGGCGCCAGCTCCGCCGTGGCTCACCAACCAGCATCCAGAGGATCTCCTCCCGAGGCTGATATGGTCTTCCTAACACAACGTATCGCACCCTAACCCTTTTCATGAACATATCTGAAAATAATTATAAATAATGTATGTGATGCGCAGTCCGCCGCTTACGCTGACCAAAGGACGTGAAGGCGTACTCACTGCTTCTGTGGTCCAGCGATACCACAAAGATAACCGGTCACAACGGCTCCCAAAAACCGTTGTTTATTCCTCGGCAAGGGCACTTCGGCAATGCGGAAGCTTGGAGGCGCTAGCGCTGGAGCTGCTGGTGTTGTGCCAAGGCAAACGCCACTGGCGGATTGGATGTTTCCACGAACGCTCAGATAAAGGTACACGGCCAGCACATCAGTAGGAGCCTAAAGAGGTGCTAAGGAGGAGCCTCACAAGGTGGTCTACGTCCGCAGTTTCGTCTGCAAGGCGGCGGGGTTGAACCGCCATGGATGGCTCCGGAAGTTCATCTGAAGGGCGGCGGGCTTTAAATCGCGCCCCTTCTCGTTGGTGAGGCACGATAGCGCTCATGGCGCTCACACTTTGCAAACTCGGCCTACGTGCTCTACCGCAGCTGCAGCGGAATTTGGTCAGGTGGCGTCGTTCCACTCTCATTTTCGTTCTTGATCGCTGGTTGTTGCACCTATAACAAGACTCCACGTAGTAAAAACACGTCTGGGATTCATCATGCACGTGGGCGAGCAGTTCGGGGTCTTCATCACAGCGTTCATAGCCGCCTGTGTCCCTGTTCCTGTGCCAGAACTGGCACAGGCGACTTCGAAATTTATCTCGCGGGTATTTTCCGCAGTTACAGCCAGATGTGTCAGTTGAGTGATAAACCTCAAGCAGAAATGGTGGCATTGTTGATATGTGAGCTCAAAAAATAAAGGGCTGAAGAGCACAGCAGTGCACGATCGATCTCAGCAAGCCAGAACGAATGCCATAACCCAGGTAGTACCAGGCAGTTTACCAACACTAGCAGGCACAGCCTCAGGCAGCGGCGACGGTCTGAAGCTACTGTTCTCAAGTGAGTCTGCATACCGGCCAAATACGAATATTTTTAAAATACGAATATTTTGCGAAAAAAAAACAATTAATATTCAGCAAAATTTTTGTTTTTGCCACTAAAAGCCCAAAAAATAATTTTTTTTGCGATTATTTTGAATTTGCGAGCCAAAACCTGTGTATTCCACCCACAAAATAAATTTATTTTTTGCGATTAATTTTTGTCCGACTACCATTTTGCGTTTGATATTGTGTCCTCAATGCTGCTGTTTGCTTCAAATCTTGTAGGGACCAAACTTATCATTTGTCTTGCAGTTGTCTACCTGATGAAATAAATGTGTTCCATGCACAGCAAAGCTTGTCACAACATGACGAATACACACAGAACTCTCATCAAAGCCTTACTAGACTTCAACACTGTCATATGCGGTCACAACAACTCGTGTGTCCAGAGAATAGTGACGGACAGATGATATGGCAAGAGTTCAGATAGAGTGCCACTGCAAACATTGCCACACAATGACATAGGTCGGCTCAAGTGGGCACAATTGGCGAAATGCGTACTGTCACTGTCACTGCGCACCAGGGCTCTTATTCACTGTCACTGTCACTGCGCACCTGCGCACCAGGGTTCTTATTCACCGTCACTGTCCCTGCGCACCAGGGTTCTTATTCACTGTCCGCCGCCGGAGGGGGACAATATCAGGAACGTCCACAGAATTAACAACCCGTGAAACCAACTGGCGACAAAAGCCCTCATTATCGGCTCGCTCCAAAGCTTGTTGCTGCCGTCGAATGGCTTCCTCAGAGGGCAAAGTTGGGAAGAAAGAATGCAAAGACAACATTGCTGTCGGCGGAAAGGGTCGGGGCAGATGAGGGAAGCAACAAGGGTCCTTGCATCATACCTGTACGATTGTTCACAAACGGTACCAACCCTACACTCTCCGAATTGTTTATTTAACCTATTTTTTTGCGAAATCCTGTGTCCCGAACGGCAGAATTATTTAAAAAATTTGCGTTTCTTGTTTTTTTTTTGTGCTCAGAAAAAAACACTCTGGAATTAAATATTTTGGCAAAATATTCATATTTGGCCGGTACATCTCACTGACACAGGGAGGGCACGCTTCCCAAGAAGCTGATCGGGTGTCCATACCAAGGCGAGCTTGGTGTTCGAAAAGCCACACGCTGGCCTAGGCCTAAACGGAGATGCTGTATCATGCACCGTGATGCCGTACCCTTTTCTTTATGATTCATCGGCAACCGCCTTTCTGCGGCGACAGTGTGTGTGGACACACAAACAGATAGACTTTCAGTGACAAATTTGAAATCTGCACAACACATCGCACATTTTGAGTCCACTGAAGCCAACAGGCAAGCACTTGTTCATTTTGAGCCTTCTTGGGGCAATGAATCCATCACCACGCACCAGAGCATCAGCAATACCACCGAAGTACCCCCCCCCCCCTTGTCCAGCCCCCCCCTAGGGGCGACGGTCCCCCCCCCCCACCCCGGAGGGGGGGGGGGTACACCACTCCCGAGCTGCCAATTCTAGTGTAACCCAACTAAAATTTTCTTCGGCGCCTTTGGCACCTGTGATTTCCTATTGATTTCTTATTGTTCATGGGCCAAGTGACGGTCCCCCAGGGGGGCGGGGCTAGACAGGGGGGGGGGGGGGGCTGGACACGGGGGGGGGGGGGGGACCAGAGCGCACAGTGCATGACACCTTGGACATGCAGTGAATCGGTTGTAAGCTTGCTATTGCAATGGCATTGCCTGGTTTGCAGTTGGTTAAGTTTGCAGGAACTGCCGTTCCCCACATCCTGAACATTGATTGTGGTGTTGCACGCTCAGGGGGGCGTCAGTGCAGGGGACCGCGCCCAGCAACCCCCCCTCCCCTTGCACAATGCGTCTCTGCTTCATAGTATCTATGCCACGGTACCCCACATGTTGTGCCATTTTACTGTGTCTTGCTGCTGGCCTACTGTCAGGCATCGGCGTTAGCCGCAGCGGACTACTAGCGAATTAGCGAACTAGCCACAGAGGAGAAGGAAAATGGGAAAAATGGAAAAAATGGTAGCAAAATGGGGGGAAATGGGGGGAAATGGGGGGAAATGGGGGAAAATGGGGGAAAGTGGGGGGCAATGGGGAATTGTGGGAGATTGCCACAGGAAACTTTGTGGGAAATGTGTCAAAAATGTGTGAAATTGCTCGGAAACGGGAGGAAAATCGGAGAAGAAAGGGACAATTTGGGAGAAATTCCCCATTTTTCCCAGCCCCGGTTTCCCCATGTTTCCACAGCCTCGCCACCTTTCCCTCAAGTTCCTTTGATGAATGTTGTCAGCTGAACTAGTCCACTGGAAAAATGCGAATTTTGGGACTGGCCAACATTAACCAATTCTTCGGCCAGTGCTGATGGTTGCACTGTGGGCCTACTACCATGCGCCTGCCCACAAGTTGGCCAAGCCCCAACCCAGCATCAGACGGCGCGGCAACAACAGACATGGCTCCAGGCATCGCTGAGGACAAGCCAGCCCTCTGCTGCAAGCAGTGTATGTGCAAGGTGCTGCTCGACAAGATGCACCCGACAAAAGAAACCAGAAGCGGGTGGCAGGCGGGTGCATCCAACGGAGTGGGCACTGCGTCGGGGCAAAAGGCCCCACACAAGATGATCACCGGTTGGACCGTCCTGACTGCCATTATCTACCAAACACGTTTGGGGGAGTGTCTGCACCATGCGCACAGCGTAGAGGGTACCCCCAGCCCCCCTTGTGGGGGGGGGGGGGGTCATGAAGTGAAGTCCCCCCCAGGGGGGGGGGGAATTGCACAACACAATGGTTGCACTAAAACTGCGGCAGTTCCAATATAACCTAAAGAAAGTTTTTCTTCGGCGCCTAGTATTTCGTATGCCTTTTTGTCATAGTGAAGGTTCCCCCCATAGGGGGGGGGGGATTGCAAGGGGGGGTTACAAGGGGGGTGCCATCCTACAGGATAAAATTCTTCCCACGCGCCTCAGGATTCGGCCTACATCCTTTATGATTTGCCCCACATCCCTCAGGAACTGTCCTAAATGCCACAAACCGCGTCTGTCAGTCCTTGAAATTGGCCCCACATGCTGCCTCCAAATTCGTCCCATGCGCCTTCAAATCCATCCCACATGCCCCGAAATCCGTGCCACAGGGGGCGCTGGACCTGGTCCCGTGGTGACGCAACTCCCCCCACTATCTGTCTGCGGTGCACTGGGGTTGCCCTGCAGTGTCTTGGGGTGCGGTGTTTCCTTTGGCGGAGGGCGTTTCCTACATTCTTCTTGTGCTGGAGGGTTGAGTGGGTTGGGGTCTGCGCAAGGCTTTGCAATACATGGCCAACTGGCGCTCTGCGGAGGTAGCGGACTCAGGCCGGAAGGTTTGTTGTTCTTTTGGACCGCCCTCGTGCGCCTTCCGCAGGCACGCCACACGGCCGGTCCAGGGACACCTGCGCAATGTAATCCTTTGCTGCCACTCCCCCAACAACGGTCTTGGGGCATGGTGCTCGGGGTGGGGCAATGTGCCACGGTCTGTCCAGAGTAATGCCCTGTCGGTTTCCCAATCTGTGCAATGTCCTTGAAGTTCTCTCGTCGGTCTGAAAACTGCACTGCGCCACCCAGGGTGGTCCTTAAGAGAAAAAAGGACGGTGTCTGTTACACACAATTTCCCAAAAAGGTTGGTGGCGGTTGGTGGTTGGTGGCGGTTGGCAGTAGTTGGCGGTTGGCGGTTGGTCACCTTGGGCGGTTGGCGGTTGGCGGTTGGTGGCGGTTGGTGGCGGGTGGCGGTTGGCGGTTGGCAGTTGGCGGTCCCTAGGGGCGTTCCTTAAGGGCGGTCCTTCGCCAAAAAAAAAATGGGGGTCCTGAAGGACCGCCGTGGCACCACCCCATTTTAGGCTTTCCTGGGACCTCTCCCCCCACCTCCAGGGCCCCTTTTCAACGAATCGGTGCCTCCAGACCGGTTGTCCTTCTGCAGTGCCAAAGACAGACACACGTTCACACGCCGCACTTCTGGGCCGCGCGGGTTCTCCCAATGGACGCACCACGCGCGCATTGCGCCCGAGGCTCCCTGTGTGGCGAGGGAGCTAAGGTCAGGTAACGTCTCGCGGCTTCGGGCACACGTGCCCGAAGCCTCAATCGTGGCTGCAGAGTACCGCGACAGTCGTGCAGCAGCCGCACCGGAGCGGGCGGGAGCCGCAGCATCGACTGCCGCGGTCACCGCCGCCAGTGGAGTAGCGACCGCAGGCAATGGCGCCCGGTCAGGGTCGGCCCCGCCCGCGGTTCGGTACCCGGTCGCGTGTGCAATGCAGCACGTTTGTAGTCGAAGAAAAACACACCCTCCGAAGCACAAGGTGAGTGTTTGGTGGTTGACGCACACCGCAGAGGCGGTGGTAATGGATCAATTCGCAGGGGTCCCGGGGCACAGGACCCGTCGCGCGCGCGCCGCACGTCCCGCAGCGGCGTATCGCCGAAGATATAACACGCGTGCGCAGCCGTGCGGCGCCCGAACGTCCCAAAAAGAGTGCCCACGTGACGCGCCCAGACCAAAACCGCAGCCCAATGAGTGCGGTTGAGACCGGGGCGCACGCGCGACGGGCACGGGACCGAGGGGCACAGCAGGGGCCCCCGAGACGAGACATGGGGCGTCCGTGCCATCGCGTCCGAGGCCCCAGTGGACACTGCCCTTCCGCGTCAAGCGTGGCCCGGGGCCCTCGACGGGAGGGTGAGGGCTTGTTCGGCCGCTCAAGCCGTGGCCGGGCCTGCGGACGGACACGCAGGGCGGTCCCGAGGAGCCAAAAAAAAAAAAAGAACAGAAGAAAGACACAAACTTGCCCGACGGTTGAAGGGGAACCCGCGACGGTTGGAGTAACCGACAGACGGTTGGGGCAACCCACAGGAGTCGAGAGGGAGCCAGCAGCAGCCTGACCGGAACCAAAGCCACCCCTGGCGGGCGGTCCTCGACGCGAAAGGCAAAGCCTATTTGAGGACCGCCCTGCTCACAAGGAGGCAGGAGGCCAAGGGACGCAGTCCAGTCCGACCCCCTCGGGGGGGGGGGGGGGGCAAAGTGGCGTTGTTGGAGGGCACGAGGGGGCGTGGGATTCGCGTACAACTGCCGTCGAAGAGACGCCCGGCAGTCGAGAGGTGAAGAAGCCTCTACGAGCCCTGAGAAGGGGGTGCGCCCGAGTCGTGGCGGGACTCGCGGGTAGGGTCCGGGCACTGAGGCATGATCGGGGAGGGCTGACTGCGACGGAGTCCGGCGTCGGATGTGGGCGGGCCCTACTGAGTTACTACTGGGCTACTAGTTACTACTGGGCAGGTGATGCTCAGGCCGGGCACGACATGGGGGGTGACTCCTAGCGAGTGCTGGTTTCCGGGCCGGGCAGTCTGTGGTGGCGCGCCAGGCCGCTGCCACACTGACGGACCCCATAGATCAGCGCCGTGCCGTCTGTGAGGACCCCTAGCGGAGCAGGGGGCCGTCGGGTGAGAGGGGACGGCGGCAGCGCCATGGGCCCTTAGATCATCAGGCGGCAGCCCCGCAGGATAGGGGGGCACATGGAGGGGCAGCCCCCGCCGGCCAGGCACCCGGCGCACCATTGCAGGGCCAGCTGGCACAGCGGCCCCAGGCAGACCTCGCAGCACTGGCCCTTTGGCGTGACGGGCTTCTCCCACCGGTGGCACCCCCGTTGGGGGCATTGGGCGGCCCGGCAGACGGCCTCTCGCGCGCACATGGGGCAGCACCCGCCGGGGGGCGTGACTGGATGAAATCCAGTAGCACACCTACACAGAGGGACGTGGTCCAGTGGTGCAGTCGCTTGGCTGCTGACGGAAGGTGCCGGTTCGAACCCGAGGCGAACCCGAGGCGGGGCAGCAAATAAAACCCAATTTGGGCGTTCATGCGTGTCCCCTGTGTGCCCGAGAACCGGACCGGAGTGCGCTCTTGATGCGGGGGCATGACTTCAATAACGACCCTGAGAATCTCGTTTTGTTGTTCCGGCGCTAGGCGTGTGCAGCAGCCCCAAAGAAGCGCATGGACGTTGGGTCCAGAACTATGTGAAGAGGGGGAGGGGGGGGTTTCGCGCCAAGTCAAATTCGCGGTGGTAAATTTCGCTGTGGGAAATTTCGCGGAGCCCCCCGGTTGAGTGGATCACCCCCCGCCAGAGTCCACAGTGTGCACCGCTAGTGTGCGAGAACTTCGCGGAGAACCCGGAATTTCGCGTGGGAAATTTCGCGGTCAATTTAAAACGGGAAATTTCCCGCGCGAAATTAAAGTGCCATGACACCCCCGCCCCGTGTACACTGTCCATCTTGTGACGTGCAGCTTCACACGGGCGAGGTGTGTCCCCAAGGGGGACACCACCGGAGGCAAGACTTGGGTGCAGACTCCGAGAAACCCATCGTTGGCCCACGCATCAAGCGGCCCACCGGGTATTCACTGCAGAGCGCTGTGCAGGTCGAGGCCAGGCGCCCCTCAGCGGTTGGAGAGCGCCCTGATCAGCAGTGGGGACCACGGTGCCATCAAATTCAGGAGGGAGTCGCCGTTGTGGTCAAAGTAGGGAGCGTACCAGTCAACCGGGTGGGGTGGGGGGTGGTCTTTCAGGCCCATTTTCTGGACCCCCTCCCCGCACCCGGGGGCTGGCTCCTGTGACAGGAGCCCCGGATGGGCCCACAGGGGGCTGGGGGGCCATAAAGCAACGGATACAGAGCTCACATATGCCCCCGTGTCACAGGCATATGGTCATCGCCACAAACTGCAGTTCAATGTTTGACTTTCTGCTTTGCAGTACACCTCAAACGAGGGCCGACTGTTGCCTTGAGCTCACCGCAGTCAGCGGCTATCGAATGTTTCTTGGCCCGTTTGGATAGGCCTACGAGCCTGCACCCCCCATTGGGTCGGTTAGGCAGGCATCCCAGAATAACAAAAGCAACCGCTCCACGGCAGGCCAACCGGGACCTGGGCTCGCACCCGTGTTCTGTGGCGTGTGTGTGCAGTGCATTTCCGGTTTGCTGCTTGGCCGTCCCCAAAATAACCGTTTTCCCAACCGCCCGCTCCCGTTTCCCAGTTTCTCTCCCCGGGGTTCACACTGGTGAAAAATGTAAGTCGTGTACAAAAAAATCGTCACGTCGTGTAATTTTTTTTTTAAGGTAAATGTGTGTGACGGGCTTACACGACTTACCGCAAAAAGGTTTTTACATGACTAGACGATTTTTTTGTTACACGCATTTACCGCAAAAAAAAAATTACACGAATTACAACATACACTTCAAACTGTCCGTTGGTTCATGTCTCGAACCGAAGCCCGGAGGCAGGGCCGGCCCCATTGCCTCCACGGGAGGCTCCGCCGGACCTGGCCTCCAACCCGAAGAGCACTGTGACGCGTGTGCTCAGTGCATTCATTTCAGGTATGCTCCTCCCGCATGGTGTGTTTTCTGTTGTCCGTGGGGGAGGGTCAAAATGTTTGTGCAAAACAAAGTGGCCGTCAGGAGGGAGTTATCTATGGGGGGGGGGAAGGGCTCACAGTACCCCAACAAATATACTTTTTTTGGCAATGAAACTGTGCACAAAAGGTGGATCCTCCGCAGCTGTGTTTGAGTTCGTCACGTGCACGCTGTTTGAGAGGGCTTGTAGCCTTCTGTGGACATTTTCATTTTCAAAAAAAGCTCCACGCATGCACGTTCTGGTGCGCATGCGCAGCAATATTCGGCCGCCCGTTTGGCACACACACCCACAACATTCCGCACAAATCGGTATGTACAACCTGCCAAACTGAACCTGCGTTTTGTTTCGCACCCTTGCACAGCACTGCACTGCAATTCATGTGCTGCTTCATCTGACAGTCTTGTACTGCCCATCCATCCATGCTGAAACACAGAAAAGCTCTGAGCAAGGGTCAAAACAGAAGTTTCCTGCGAAACTTTGGTTTTTTCACCTTCACTTCACTTCACTTCACTTCACTGCCTGGTCTTGTGAGGCAAAACCCGAGGGGGGCAACTACAACTGGTCCTGATGCGACACCCCCCCCCAGCTATCTGTCAAAACTTGTGGGGGGGGGAGTTGGGGCGGGGGGGGGGGGTATTGGCAGCTTAGTGGGGGGGGGGGGGGGCTGCGCGCAACCCACTACTATCACATGCATACCTCAAGGGGGCGTCTGGGAGCATGGGGGTATAGAGGTATGTATGCGATAATAGCGATATTTTGTCTTTGCCAGGAAGAAAGTCTTAATGGTCTTAAGGACCAAAGGCATAGTACCCCTCTCAACTAGGCATGGGACAAAAAATTTGGCGCCGTTGGCGCCATGGCCCCCACACCGCTATCTTTCAAAACTCGGGGGGGGGGGGGGCGCTGGGGGGTGTCGCATACAAGGACCAGGCCCGGCCGCCCCCCCCCCCCCGGGGGCAAAACCTCTAGCCTGCAGGGGGGGCATGTGGTCCGGCCCTACATGAACCCCCCCCCACCGAATGGCGACGTGTGAGCTGTCACGTGTGGTGTGTTGTTTGAAACGACGTCAGCACAACCTGCAGCACATGCAGTTCACAAGAAAGAGAGAAAAGCTTGTCAAGAGCCGACAAACGGCCCGGGCGCCTTTCGCAAAAGGTCTGGAAGAAGATTGCAGGTGTTGACTTTCTGCGTGGGAGAGAGGACATCATCAGCCTGAGTTTTGGTAAATACGGTATGAGAAGGCAGAGAGCACGCAACCAGACAGTCTACGAAAAAGTGGCATCCCCCCCCCCCCCCCCGCAAAACACACATTGGTGAGGTAGCACCCATGGCCTTGTGTGACATTCATGTTGCGGGTTGTGGTGAGCACCTCCCGGCCCGGGGTCTTCGTGATGACCGCATGCCGGGCACTGATCAGGCCGTCAGGGGAGGACGCCATTAGCAGACGTTGCATTCTGGATTCCCCCCCAGGAGGTGGATACCCGCAGCAGTGCGGATGCCCGCAGTAGTGCGGATGCCTGCTTTTCATAGCAGAAGGTTCAAGGGCGAGAGGCCAATAGGCACCGACCGCCACAGGCTAACAGAGCCAACCACCAAGGCCTTGTGCCAAACGCCCCTCCCCCCGGCCGTGGTTCCAGTGTGCCCCTCTGACATGCAGGCGCCAGGGCATACCTGATCTGAGGACATTGGTCTTTATTGCAGGGGACCTTGCAGGTCCCAGCACACCCGCCGCTCACGGTGCCAAGCTCTTCGTTGACCTCACAATCCCGGCCAACGCACACACCGGTATCGCATTTGGTTCCCTCGGGGCAGGTGTTGGAGCAGCTGGTGCACCGGATCGGGGAGCAGTACCCAATGCAGTCAGCCCCACCGGCCTGAGGGTCACACTTGTCGGACGGGTCGTCCAGGCACTCGTAACCCGGATTTGGGCACTGACCGCCCTTGAAGCCCCCGCATTGGGTGCGGCACGTCCCCTTGCGGCTGAAGGGGGGGTACACACAGGTCTCGCCCTGGTGCATGCATTTGCCGTGACAATGCTCGCCCTCCGCCGTGACAAACGCTGCCAGGACTGCCACCAGCGGAACGATGAAGGTGATTCGAGGGAACATGGCTCTGCAGGAATGGGGATGGCAGTGGGGCTTTGGGCTTTGGGCTTGTCTTCCCGATCCGAAGAGGGTCTTAGGGACCCACGGAGTGCCTCTCATTGGGGAAGTCAGGCATAGCTGCGCCGCACTCACTCCCGCGCCACGCGGTCTGGGAGCGGGGCATACACCTCCTAGTGCGGTCGTGCTGAGGGGGGGGGGGGGGTAGAGAAGGGGGGGACCACCTGCCGGGTACTTTCAGGGTCCCGGTTCCCCTGGTCGGCGACGTCAAGTCCTCCCCCGTCACCTGGGGGAGGATGCTTCCCCTGGAAAGAAAGAAACAGGGAGCGTAAAACACCGTCGGATCGCCGACTGACATGTCGGGGGAAGGAGGATTCGAACCCAGAAAGAAAGAGAAAGGGAGAGGGATTGAAAGGGAGTATGGGGGTCGTGCAGTAAGGTACATGTGACACCCTGACACACAATACATACATACACACACACCTCATACTCAGTAACTCAGTCGGTGGTAAGAAGGGTCGGGCTGGAATATTGCCACGCATGCATACATACACACGTGCACATACATGTTCACAACACACAAATACATACATACAAGGCAGTGGGGATGGGGGCCCGGAGCCGGAAGTGAGTCACCATCTTTTTCTGTTTTGCTCGACTCTTGATGGTCGCAACGCATGCCGGCAGGCATGAGCATGTGAAAGTACTCAGGAACAACCCTGGAATCAAGTGTGGCCGATGTCGGACAACGAAGAGTCCTCACAGTGTGAGTGTGTTGAATTGGTACTCGTGCGTTTCATGCCCGCTGAAGGATCACCATCGAGTACAGCGACAGCTGTCACGCCAAAGGCAAATCAGGGACAGAATTCAGTGCTTGTTGTGGCCAGTATCCAGGGGACCACCGGCTGTCACCGTGATCTATGATTGGAGGTTGTAGCAGGTTGGAGCTGGAAGTTAGTCACTATCAACTGCATGAGCTGTTAGCACGGCAGGAAAGCAGGAGACAGCACACACAACGAGCACTAGGGTGGCCACACACCTTTGTACAGGCACCACTGGGAGGGAAGGGGCAGAACAACGAGGATGGCCAAAGGAGGGGATTGGTATCGCAATATGGAAAGCGTCTGGCCTCGGCTGTGTTGCCCTCAGAATTGGAGGGGCTGGGGAGCACCCACCCTTCAAATTCACAAAAATACAGATTGGCCCAATTTTGTCTACGGTCGGCTACCTGCCAGCGACAGTTCTCCTACCTCCCCCATGTCCATCCCCCCCCCAAGGGACGACGGTTCCCCCCCACCCCGGGGGGAACCGTACACCACTCCCGACCAGCCAATTCTAGTATAACCCAACTAAAAGTTTTCTTCAACGCCTTCGGCGCCTGTGATTTCCTATTGATTTCTTATTGTTCATGGGCCAAGTGACGGATGGACACAGGGGGGGGGGGGGGGTATGACCTAGATTATGAGGGAAATTTGTTGATCTAAAAAGAGAGAGAATCAGAAACAGAGCAGCAAACAGACAGACGTAATGCACTCCTCAGCATGGCATAAGTGCATCTTTATTCTCTATGCCATGCCTGGTTGAACCTCAGCAGAACAGTCAGTATAGGTATCAAACCAGGCGTCCCTGGTCGTCACAACAGCTGACTTGTGCATTCAGCAAAATGGTGCAAATGATAAAAGACAGCAGGAGACAGAGAGATACAGAGGGGTACTGAAAATATCAGCATGAATTCGTTCAAATCTTCGGCCCCCTCTGGTCTCCCCCAAAGCGCGCAGGGGCGCCTCCGGGTAAGGCCCGGCGCATCCGTCCCCCTCGGCTACGGCGGAATGCCCACCGGTGTGGTTTTTTCGTTCGCCGCCAGGGAACTTCCGCGCCTGGCCCCTGCCCTTCGGTTTCCCGTACTGCCCGGGGGCCCATCAGAGACATACAGAGGGGTACTGAAAAACGGGGGGGGGGTACATTTCCCCTGTTCCTCTCAGTTCTACTTTATGGTCAAAATTTTCAACAGAAAAAACCTGCTTGAACAAGGCCATTGACAAAGCTCAGCATCAAACATGAGCAGAAGCATAGCGGAATGCAGTAGACCCCCGTAAAGGACTGTCCTCAAGGATTGCTCAGTGATACTGGGGGCTATCTTGGCCATCCTGGGACTTTGGAACACCCGCCCACCCACCAGATCAAATAAATTTTCTTCGGGGGGACATTCCTGACATTTACTACCCCCCCCCATGCTGCCCCCCCCTCCCTGTGTCCAGCGAACAGTAAAGTCTCAAACAGGAGTTTACTGTTCGCTGGACACGCCGTTTGGTACCTAATTTATTCGGTACCTAAACCCGGTACCTACTTAAGTAGGTCCCAAACGAATACCGTCTGAATAGAAGTCTTCATTGGACAAGGCATTCATTGGACACAAGGGGGGGGGGGCAAGAAGCAGAAAATGGAGGTCGATTTTGGGTGCCCAAACTTTTTGGTAGCCTCAGACCCCTCCCCCCCTTGGTACAGCATCGGCCAGCCACTCAGCAATCCCCTTTCTTTTTTTTTTTGGTAACTCCGCCAGTCCATAACATGGCCCCAGTGGGGAGCGGAAACATGGCAATGCCATGATCCATAACGGTTTGGCCCAGGGATCAGAATGCAAATATGAAAACCACTGGGTCTGGCAGGACTTGACGGTTGTTGGGTTGTGCGCACACCCGCGCATCTGCTACACCCTCACGTGGAGACTGAGGGTATGGGACAGCACTTCGTCTCTCCTGACCACTTCCCGTGACAATTGTTGACTGTCTCCCATCCTGCTGCCGGAGGTGCTTTCCTCTGTTGTGTTGTTGCTTCTCTGCCGCAGTGCACTGTTGGTCTCTTGCCGGGCTGCCCTTAACGTTTGGCTGCTGTCATATGCCGTGGTGCGACCCCTTCGCCCTCTCCGTCTGTTGTACCCTAAACCTGTTCACAGCAGCAGTGACGTCTTTCAATTCATACCAAAAAAAAGGCCTGGGCCGTTCGTTGAGCCAGCTCGTTATTCAAGCGCGGCACTCGAAAAGCAACCCATGGCGGTTGGAGGGAAACCGACGGCGGTTGAAGAGTAACCACGGCGGTTGGGGGGTAGCTGACGACAGCTGGAGAGTAACCGACGATGGTTGGAGGTCAAAGTTGTTTCACAAAAAAGAAACTGGAGCACTGAAAAATGCCCTGGATTCCGCTTTCTGACGCACCGAACATATGCATATTTGCTCCAGCGGAGCACAATGCCTGAGGCAGCGAGGCTCCATGGCCGGATATTATTACCAGGGATCCCCCCCCCCTTTCTGCGGGTGCTTGTTAAAACTAAAAACTAAAAAGTAAACTGTGGTAAAGATGTGGTAAATGTGGTGAAAAAAAATTGTTGAAAAATTTTTTTAAAAAAAAGTTTTACTAAATTTCACCTGTTTACCTGTCTGCCATGATATCCACCAGCACTTGCATCCCGACATCCCATCCTGACGAGCACCAACACAATATGCTCTTGGCGAGCATGGTGCCCCAAGGCCTTTGCTGGGGGAGTGGTAGCGAAGGATTAAATTGTAGCGGTGTGAAGACTGCAGGCTGAGATGCATCAGCGGGTTGCATTGCATATAATATCAGTATCAGAGATTCAGGCATGGCTGGTCACTATTCACTATCGGGCTGAGCATCCTGCTCTCAAGCCACCACAACATTGTATCCACCGCTTGGGAGCCATCCACGCACGATACCTCTGCGACAAGACTGGCCACGCATGATACCCGGACCCTGCAGCCGGAAGTGTGTCTACAACACAGTCCACTGGCCGTTGGGCATCTGCATGCGCCTGCCCTGCTGCTTGCTGTGCCCTGCCTGTGATGCTACCCCTACCCTTGCCTGGGAGGCGTGGGGAAGAGCAGAGTGTCGGTCGCAGGCACTGCAATGGAAAGCGCAAGCTGTCCAAGGACTACCCTGCCTGGACCAGGTCTTGGGGGCGTTTTCGCACAGCGCGGGCACAGCGCGGGCACAGCGCCAATTATTACGGTGATTATCCAGGTAACAATCCTGAAAACCACCCACCTGCGGAATCATGCACAATCAATTCAAAACTCAAAAATTCAGGGGGAATGTTTGCCCGGCGCGCGCCCGGCGCGCTACTTTTAGACTATGTTCCCCCCGAAGAGCCCCCAAGCACACCCCTTGGAAACGCCCTTAGAATTAGGTGACCCAAACTGCCCCAGCTCAAGAAAGTTGCAAACTGGGGTACACAGTACCACTCTCGCTCCTTTAAGGGCGATCTTGGTCAACACCTTAGCAAGTTGGGAGAATGGGGGGTTAGGATAGCACAACCGCATCGATCTCCAGTAGAAGCGATAGGCGTTATTGAGGTATCGCGAACAGTAGAGCTGCATCATAACATTGGTCCCACAAGTGTGGGTG
This sequence comes from Eutreptiella sp. 'Long Island Sound 2002', assembly GCA_964036045.1. Taxonomy (NCBI): domain Eukaryota; phylum Euglenozoa; class Euglenophyceae; order Eutreptiales; family Eutreptiaceae; genus Eutreptiella; species Eutreptiella sp. 'Long Island Sound 2002'. The sequence continues at coordinate 15,718,519 of OZ038402.1, read as the reverse complement.
TCAATACATTCAGTACATTAGTGCTCCTTACACTCATCACAAACTGCGACGGTGGAGCGTTCTGGCAACACAACACACACACTTCTGCCTCATCCTCTGCCTCATCTTGCGTGCTACAACCGAGCAAACAGCTGCTCAATGCGTGCCCTATACCACCCGTGCACGTCATTGTAACATTGTTGGCGGGCTGTCAAAGTGCCATTCTTTCTTCCAATGAATGGCACAATGACATGAATCCGGCCCTTATAAGCACCATCATGGCCCCCAACTTCAAAATCAAAGAAATCACCTCGGGTACGAGAAGGTCCATACCCATCCCAAATCAAAACATCTGCTGATGTCCCGGGGGCCAAGGGGCAAATCCATATAATGTTGCCCAACATATCAACGGCAACAGTCCACCGGTAGGGCACGGGTCACAAAAGATGCCCGGCGCGCTAACGTTCCCCCTCAAACATCTGATGCTTGCCATGGGTCCCAGGGACCTAAATTTTGCCCCCTATAGCCCCGTCCACTGCAGCAGCCATTCAATGACGTCCTTTCAATTTTCTGAACTCACCGAACTCCCGGTGGTGGAGAACAGCCAACTTTTCGCACAGCGCGCGCACAGCGCACGGTACGCCCCCCCTTCATGGGGCTGTGCCTGCCCGAAGCAGGACTTGGCCAAGCTGCGCCCAGCCCTGATTAGGACTTTGCCGGGCCGCGGCTGGCACAAAGCGGCACTTTGTTGAGGCCGCGCCCAGCCCTAATCAGGACTTTGCCAGGGCACACCCGTCCCAAACCCCTCAAATTTTTCAGAGGACAGCACTCAACGCCCGCACCTCACCAGCCCTGCACACACCTGTGACCCCGCACACACAGCGGCAGGGCACTTGGCAGGAACGCCCAACCCCCCCCCCTTGTTGGGCGTGCACCCGTTTCTATGGAAATGGCACGTTCTGACGTGTGTTGGCTGCCACAAAATCCTGAATCAACTGCCAACGACTGTCAACCTGCTGTCTGCTAACATGCCGCCTGCCAGCTGCGAACCAGAGGTGGAGGTAGTGCGCAGCATGAACATCGTGGGATACACACTTTTTGTTTTGGGATACGCACAAGATACACCTTCTGGAACCTTGGGACACACATGTGATGCATGAAATCCATGAAAAAAAAAAAGGCTCTGGTTGCGGCCCTGGCCCAAAATGCAAGAAAATCAGAGCGGAGGGCCAAAATGCCTCCCTCCCACCGGAGGACAAAGACAGGGTAATTTGGGGTTTGTCCTTGTTGGCAAAATGGCGCCCAAGAGTTGCCTCCACACCGGCAAGCCAAAGAGCCAACGAATTGGCGACAGGGTGGGCAAGCACCACCAAGAATGGGAGACAGTCGCATTGTAATCTTGGGAATAGAAAGGCGGGAGGGAAGCGGAAGTGAGGGTGGATCACAGGAGCCGCCCCTCCACAGCTGCGACGGAGGGCCTGAGAAAGGGCTTGTGTCAGGCACAGTCCCTTGCGTTCCACAATATTAGAGCATTCCCGGAACAGATGGCAGACGGAGAGACAGCCATGTGCAGGGGAGAGCAACCAGCCCCATGCCATGCGCCACTCAGTAATATTCATTCTTGTTGCACCTACAACTCAGTAAGAACCAGCTGCGTGCCTTGCCCATCTAATTAAGAACCAGCTGCAGCCCATGTCCGACTGAATAAGAACCAGCTGGTGCCTTGTTTCTTATCCTGTGCTTCGGGCACCAGATTGTGCCCCGATGCAATCAAACACTGGCATGGCCTAGCTCGTATGCACAGCCACGGGCTCATCCCCACCAGGTTTGCGCAAGCAATGCCCGTCCATAAAGGTGGGGACTCAGTTCTTTCCGATCATGTCCGCCCGGCAAACGGATGCCAGCGGCAACTCTGGCAAAGATCAGTCTCGTGGTCTTGTCTTATGGGCGCCAGTCAGAGATGTCCGGACTCCGCGTGGACGGCCGAACTTATGAGACCGATTCATTGAGAGAGTGAATGCGCTCATGGGGAGTGGCGGGAGTGCATGAGAAGGGAATCAGTCTGTGCTGGGGCCCCAGAGGCGGTTAGGTAGCGGTTGGAGGAGGTTGCCAAGGCGGCTGGGGGGCGGTTGCTGTCGGTTACGAATGCCACCAAAGCCGGCACTTACGGTCAGGGAGGCAGCGACTGCGCCATTGATTGGTAACCGGAAGGGAGTGGGGGGGGGGTGGCATCCCTGGGGAAAGGGCTAGTGCAGGTACACAGGCCAGTCTCGACATCCAAAGCGTGCGCCAACGGCCGTCGGGCAGGCGGACGGGGGTCCGTTGAGCGCCTAACCCCCTTCCCCCGCCCCTGGGGCGCCTGCTCGAGCGTCACAGCGGGGCAATGCGGAGGCACGCACGGCGGTTGGCCCGTGACCGCCGGTGGTCGGAGGGTATTGTGGGGCACGCGTCCCGTGTCCGAGGGCCGCACGCCGACAGGCTGGCGCACGACGAGGCGTGCGGTCCCAACCGTCGGTGTCAGACCTCGGGTACAAACGAGGGCCAGCCCGTAAGGGAGGGAAGAGGGGGCCAAGACCCCTCCGTGGCCATCGGCTACCCACCAACTGCCGTCGGGTACCCACTGACCGCCATCAGCTACCCACCGACCGCCGTCGGTTACCGGCCAACCGCCGCTGGTTACCCTCCAACCGCCGTCGGTTACCCATGAACCGCCGTCGGTTACCGCCCAACCGCCGTCGGTTACTGGCCAACCGGGCGCTGCGCATAATCCCTGTCCCAAGGGGGAAAAAAAGAAATCTGCAACCTTACGGCCGGCCCTGGTTCGAGCACACAGCCTCTGGCCTCTGATGCGGTGTTCCAGACCCAAGGCATTAATCCTGAGGCCGGTCGCGCAGGTGTCCCTTGCTCCCAGACCCCTGGCTGACCATCCGGAGCTGTTGGATGCACCACCGAAGGAGAGGGCGTGTCGGGTCACACGAGGTGGTGCAAAGTGGAGACGGTGCTGGAGGTGCGGGCTGCCGTGAGTGGCAGCCGCTTTCTGCAGCGCCAGCGGCGGTTGTAGCGGCGAAACCGCTGTGCGTAGGCTCCGTTTCAGAGCCACAGCACCGATGCCCTCAGGGGCCTGGTCTCCGCAGGTGTCCGGCTGCACGGGGCTCAGACACTCAGGCAGAAGATGGACCGCACCACATTCTTGAAGCCCTTCTTCGCGGGCGGTCCGCCGGCTGCAGGGCATGGGCGGTGGGGGGTAAGGGGTGAGTGAGGGCGCTGGCAAGGGAGGGCAGGGGGGAGTAAGGGCAAGGGGTATTGAGGGTGCAGGGGAGCGAAGGCAGAGGGGAGGAAGGGCGTTGGGGGGGGGGGGGGGGCACAAGGCCTCGGTATTTGATTGTTTGCCTTTGGCGGTGACTACTGGCCTCTCGCCACTGCTCATTCTGACCCTCTGTGGGCCCGAACGTGTTTTGGTTGTGTCAACGGAGCCCCCGGATGACTTGTCCTGTTTGACTACTCCAGGGGTCGGCTGTCCCAGAGACGGGGCTGTTGCCCGTGCCGTTGACCAGGGGCATCCAGATGCACACTCCAAGTCCATGCGGGGGTTTGCCGACTCCAGCACTGACTTGTGCGTGTGGGGTGGGGGGGGCGGGGGGGGGGCAAGGGCAGGGTGGAAGAAAGCGAGAATGCTGTCATCAAGGCGATAGGGAAGAAGAAGATGACCGGGAAGGCGCTGGAAAAGATGAAGGAAAAGGTCGAGACGTTGAGAGAAAAGGCAGGCAGCCAGCGGAAGACAGCCCACATGCAGCGCCACTGGCCGAAGGAGCTCTCCGTGCTCCACTGCAAGAAGGCAACGGGGGCAACGGGCAAGGGGACATGCCCCTCCATTATCTTGGGGGTGCAAAGTTACCCTTTTGTTGGTAACTTACTAAAGGGTGGTTTGGCGGCCCCACAAACACCCCCTTTTTTGTAACAAAATCTCAGGAATGCGCACTGACCCAAAATCGGTTTCTTATGCTTCACAACAGCCCTTCTAAAATCGCATCCCCCCGCGTCACATGTAGCTAGATAGCTGAGGAAGGCAGGGTACTTGTTCAGTGAGGTGATGTTCGTGGGCATTGCGCGAACGTTGTGTAGCGGAGCCAACAACCCGTGTGGTCTGTGGAGGATCATGTTCCACACCAATTTGCAGCTACACGTCCTTGCACCAAGGGAGGCGAGTTTGACAGTAGGCAACCTGTAGCTACAAAGCGAGCCATGAGATGAAGTGAGAAATGTTGCGGGGCAATGGACAGCTGTAGAAGTGGCTGCAGTTCTTGCACGTGTGTTGCATGTATAGCCCGCCCTTGGACTCTGTACCACCCCAACAGCCCCCCACACCCCCCCCCCGGATGATCACCGCACAAACATAGCATAGTCAACTGCAACAAGATCAACTTCTCCTTGCAGAGGTATGTGGCCTTACAGAATGGTCCATCACATGATTTCCGCACAAGTAACGCCTAGCCGCACGTCCGTTACCACTCCATAGATACACAGAAGTGTTAAGTGGACCACAGCAGGCAAGGATGAGGGCCCAAGTAGGACGACACAAGTGTGGCACAATGGTGGGTGGATGGTCCAAGTGACAAGAAGCGCGCCGCTGCAGGCGGGCCAATGGTGAAGCGGTGCAAAAAAAAAAACAACTAGTGCATGACAATCGGGCGCGGGCTACCTGCGGATACAAAGATGCAAGGGTATTCGTACAAACACACATCAAGGTACTAGGCAAGTCACCCGCCATCCCCTGCCTTTTGAACATTGGTCTTACAGGCCCACCTTGGGATTGTGTTGCGCCATAGGACTTGCCGGTCCCCGATCAACACGCAAACAAATCACAACCAATTGCCGACAAAAAGCATACATGGTATGTGTAACCCACCGTGCGGGAAGCCTCTCCAGGGGCAATGATCTCCATCCGCTCGGCTACTCCAGACAGTTCTCTACCCGATGTTGCGGATGCAGGTGCAGATGGAGATGTGTGGGCCTGAGAGTCTCTATCTTGTGCATATGTGCACATGCATTCCGTGACAGTGGGCATGCTGCATTTTATGTGATGCTAGTGCTTTGCTACAAGCACTATCGCAAACATGCCTCAAGAGCACCTCACCTTTTGCAATTTTTGAACCTGCTGCCTTTGTCCCCAACCAAACGGGTGGAGAAACAACACATGTATCCAAACGTGGAGGATAACCTCAAATTATGAACAAGTACGCACACCTCGAAGTAGCAACCAGCATTCTCACTCAGCCTTTATGGCACCCCCCTCCTTGATGCTATAGGAGCTCGCATGGGAGTTTGTTCGTCGTGCTGACCTCATGGAACTAGAGGACGTGCACTCTACCACAAGGATTGTATTGCCTTGGGTGTTCCATTAATCTAGTTTGTTGCGTCCGGGCCGCATGAGTGTCAAGTCTCCAACTATGCTCACTACGTCACAAAGGTGGTGTTGGGGTTGCCTGGCTTACCGTTTCATTGGCACTGTGGATAGCTTGCACACTCATTGAGATTCCCCGCTGACTGCATGCGTAGGGCCTGGGGTGTCCCTTGTCACGACCCCCCATTGACATGGCTGTGTGTGTGTGTGTGTGTGTGGTTATATCTGAGACACGTGTCACGTCGCCTTCCACATGGTTAGAGGTGGTCCGCGGCCCTGAGTCTGGTGTGGGGTAGCCTGGAACAGCCTCAGAGGTCAACAACTATTGCAGGTAGATGAGTGTGCTCCAGGACGTGTCAAGATTCGTGGTGGACATACTCCCATCCCATCCCATCCTCCTTTTGCCCCATGCCCCCTTTGTCTGACACCCTTGCTTAGCTAATGCAACCACTCCCCTTGATTGCGGATCCCATGGATCTGGACATCCAGCGCTTGCACAAGCACGTGACGTGCGCCGAGCTGCGGGAGCTTTCGAGGATCAGGCGCCTCCCGGCTCCTAGTCAAAGTCCAGTAGTTGGCGAGCTCCGGAGGCGCATCGCCAATCTGGAGAAGGAGGCCGCAGCTCAGAAAAAAGACATCGGAGAGGTCCATGTGGCTATGCAAGAGGCGAACAGCCGGTACTGCCGCCTCTCTCGTGAGCTGAAGAAGATGAAGGACAGAAGGAAGAAGCTGTACAATAGTAAGCTTGCAAGGGTCCGACTGGCGGGGAAGGATCTCATTCTGCAGCCGTACTGGGCACCAATGCGTCGACATGGGCTTTCAACTTCATCCCAACTACCATACCGACCGTACCGTACCGTATCATTTGTTGGGCACTACTTCCATCGACTAGGATAGCTTGCACGGTTCAAGGGATGACTGCACAAAAAGTGGGGAGACCGTGACACCTTGCCATGCCCTGGAGGATGCGCCCTTGAATGCCCTGATGTGCCTGTAGAGTAGCACAACATGACCCAACGCGCCAATATGGTCCATCAAAATGTAAATGTGGTGTAGACTTGTGGCACGGACTATGTTGAGCGCACATACACACACAGCCATTCAACTTAGTAGTCTCCGGTGACTCCACCCATGCGGGTCACGGTTGATGGCAGTTGTAGGCAGACTATACACCCCGGCAAAGAACTCCCTTTGCCAATCCGGGGACTCAATGGCATTGAGAAAAATGTGGCATGCCGGAGCACATGCTTGATGGGGTACTCAAATGCGAGCCCCATCAGCACTTACCTCATGGAGGCCCTCAGTAACGGAGAAACAAAGGCGGGTGGCTGTTTGCGGTCCACGCCTGTGGTAGGCACAGCACCCTTCAAGAAGTAGTCTGGTGCAATGCCAAGGTGCAACGACAAGCTAATGCGGTTCATTAACCACTGGATTGCCTTCTGCTTGTATGGGCAAGAGTGCCAGTGGAAGCAAGCAGCCCACTAAGTCGGCCAGTTGCCGTGGCTTGTGCTTGGGTAGTGTAGCGATTTGCACATGGTGCCGCCAGGCAGGGTGAAAGACAGAGCTTGGGCTCATTGTAACCGCAGCTTGGGCGAGATACTTTGCTAATCCGTGCATAGCATCGGATACAAGTTGCTTATCATTTCCAACAACCACCTTGTCACCCAAAAGCTGCGCAACGATGACCATTGAACGGTACAGGTGGCGGAGGAGGCATTAAGTCAGGTGCTTGACAAGGCACGTCACTTGCGAGCCAAAAAGTACCACCACCAGGGCGTACGAGGCCCCGCCGCTACTTCTTTGACAACCTCCACCATGGGTTCGGGCAAGCAATTGCTTCAAGAACAATCTCAAAGGTTAACCCCCCCCTCACAAACACACACGACACGACAACCAGGGCGATGCAAAAGGCGGCCTGAGTGTACTAGATCTCGTCACACGCAAAGCACCCACACCCACACCCACACACACACACACACACACACACACACATACACACACACACACGGCGTGAGGAGATCAAGCGCACAACGAGGGCAAAGCACTGATCATCAAAACAGCTCGTAAGGCCAATATCAAAAGAAAGTCATGGAGGCTAGGCGCTTTTCTGACGGACAGTGATGGTGATTGTGCAATACGGTTGAGCTACCCAGGCAGCGTCACTTGGCAGCACACGCACACACACACACACACACACACACACACACACACACACACACACGAAATGAAGCATGGATGAGACATCCAAGGCCAAGCAGATGGAATATGTGCGCGCCTTATCGGCGCAAGCCCCATTGAGGCCCCACACACCTATGATGAGCACACATCTCGTTTAACCTTTACGCTTTACAAACACGCCCTTTAGGGGGGGTGGGCATGCTAGCACTTGGCGCGCACAAGGCTCAGGGGTGAGATCGAGGGCTACCAACTTGGCGCAAAAGGACAACAACTCGACGGGCCCTGAGTGGCCCTATAGCATACATTAGGTCCGCCCATTCGGCCCAATTCTAGGGAGAAACCAAAATTGAGCCTACCTTACCCAAACCAAAGGAGAGCTCAATTGTGGCAATATCTCTACCCCCCCCCCCCCCGAGAGCTATAGCGAGGACGCATCATCAAGGGGCGGGGGGAGGTCGATAGCCAGGTGGTGGAGAGGTTCCATGGGGGAGGGTTGCATTCGCATCACCGGGGGTAAAGACTACCCCCCCCCCTTGTATAAGCTACGCCAATGTCCCAAATTAATACGGTCCCTACGCCTACTGTAGCTTGGACACGGGCGTAGCTTGCGCGCCACACATACAACTACCAACACCGGGCACCAGGGTTCAAAAAGAGAGGGTTGCATGGTGAGCTAGTGCAAGAAAGGGGAATGTAATGCACGAACATCCCCAAAATCATAGCTATGTGGGTTCAAGTGGGCAAACACTCACAACACATGTGTCCATGACACTATGTAGCCGGCACATTTGTCACCAAACCCATGTCTTATGTGGCTGCACTACGTTTGGTACCGAATTAAAATTAGGTCCCAAATTAATACGGTCCCTACGCCTACTGTAGCTTGGACAAGGGCGTAGCTTATACAAGGGGGGGGGGGGGGGTACCTAGGCCTATCAAGCTCCCACTTCTGCGCTATTACCCACCGGAAAGTGAGGAGGACATGCTTGCCTTTGTGAGTTGCTCGGAATCTTACCATCCTCAGCGAGGGCCAAATGAGCAACATGCTCACCTATCCTGCCTCTGCATCGGATCGTCGCCTTTCGGAGCATGCAAGGTGGCTCCTTAGTGGGGAGGAACCTGGGGGAGGCCATGGTACTTCCGCCTCAAGAGGTGGCGGGCACCCAGCGGCCTACATGCTACGCTTCCGTCTGTCTCCCAAGCAGCGCAACCGGAACGCGCAAGACACACCCCTTTGCGTGCTTCATTGTTGGTCGTAATTCAAAGGTTTGACCGTGAATCCGGCGCCGACAGTTGCATGAGACATGCAAATTGGCCCAGTACGCCCCGGTACATGACAGGTGTTAGGGATGGTAATGGGGGAGTTGTCTAAACCAGTTTGCTTGGCTGCCTCTGGTTGCCCATGTCCGCGGCGATGACGCCTTGGGGGCCACATCTTTAGCTCGAAGATGGCCTACATCGTGACCACGATGATGCGGTGGGGCCAAAGGGCTTGGCCGGGAATGGCGAACTCCCATTTTGGACCTAAGCCACAATATTCACACACACACACGTCCTTGCACGGTCCACCGGGCCTACAACCCGATTGCTGTAATGGTTGCGCCAACTGCTACCATTATTTGCACCAAATGGGCGGGGGCAATGCCATGGCGGCCATGCAAAGAGAGCGCGGATGTTGATGGTGCCAAATTCCGAGGGCATTCCATGTTTTGTGCTTTGCAAGACCGGTGCACCACTTGCTGGGAGTCAATTATGTTTTTTTTTTCATCTACTATCTCAACTACTGCAACTGAACACAACACATTATTACAACACAGCACAACACAACAAGCACAACACAGCACAGCACAACACCACACCACACATCACCTCACTACAATGCTTTTATTTGGGTGATCAACTGTTTTGACTCTTTTGGCTGTTTTTCGGTGATGTATTGGGATGCATGTGGACAATTCTTGGAACAAGTATATAAGGTTGAGGCCAAGGTGCACAACAGCGCACAACCCTAGCCAAGCCAGATTCTGTGCTTCCATGGGGTGCTGTGTGGTGATGAGTTTGATGTGATGTGTTCTGATGTTTCCAAAGGCGGTCTATCGAAGGCTCGTTCCTGTTCTTGGGTGATGTGGGTGGAATATGATTGACTACTTGCACAAAAAAAAAACAACTTCAATCAAAATGCATCGTTGTTTTTGAACAAAATGGGCAAAACGGTAGGTCCATCTCCCACCACCCCACCCAACCCCACCCCACACCCCACCCAACCCCATCCGACCCCCACCCCCCACCACACCACACCCCACCTCACCACACCCCACCCAAACCCACCCAACCCCACAACACCACACCACACCCCACTACACCACACCCCACTACACCACACCACACCCCGGCCACCACACCCCACCCCACCACACCCCACCTCACCACACCCCACCCCACCCCACCCCACCCCACCCCACCCCACCCCACCCCACCCCACCCCACCACACCCACCACACCACACCACACCACACCACACCACACCCACCACACCACACCACACCACACCACACCACACCACACCTCCTGTGTACCCCCTAGGGCACCATCCACGGGGTCCACGCGGGCGCGACGGCGGCTCTCCCGTTCCTACGCTTCATGGACATCGCGTACCGAGCCTCTGCGGTACAGCCATTTTGCTTCCCGGGGCTCATGTGGGTGGACGACACGATAGTCCTCCTGGAATGGGGCGACACCCGCCCTATTCAGGGAGTCCTGCTAGATCAGCGGACGTACTACTAGGGTATCCTGCGGATAGATGTCCCAGACCGTAAGATCTAGCACGGGTCAACCTCCGACCCCAAGCCCCTACGCTCGCCAACTCCGGCAGCCGTAGCCCGACACGTGGGCCGCGCGTGGGTCACAGATAGCCCGGAGCAACAGGAGGAGGCGTTGGCCGGGGCCCCGGAGATCTAGCCCTCCCGGGTCCTCCGCTATATGGGGACAGACATCTACCTCGACGGCGCACCCACGGCCCCCCGTAACCTGCCGGAAGTCCGGGCAGCAGTTTGGAAGCAGCTCCGCCCCCAGTGGCTCTCCCCGGACGCGGCCATGATGGTGCTCATGGCGAAGCTCCCGAGTAAACTACTCCCCCTGGCCAGCGTCTACCGCCCCACGGCCCAAGTGCACGCGGCGAACAACGCCCTGATGGTGCGGGGGTACAAGCACATGACGGGAATCCCCCGCCATGCCCACACCGATACCCTCTGGGGGCCCCGGGAACATGGCTGCCAGGGTTTGACCCGGTCCTCACACTTGTGGCGGGCCGCGGTCGCCTAAGAATGGGTCCGGCAGGGGGCTTGAGCCAAAGAGGACTTTCGAGAGTCCCAGACCTACACCCTCCTGGCGCACCACGCGCTCAGAGGGGGATCAGAGAGGGCCCTGCCGTGCTCACCCTAGGGCAGTACACCCACCACCCACGGTGCCCCCACCTCATCGCTACGCTGCAGCGGGTGGTGGATGAGGTATCCCTGCCCATGATGCCGGGCCCATGCTCGGGGAAGACCCCCATCTTGGTGCGGGGCCCTGGCGGACCGCGGGCGGGGGCGATGGCGGCCACCGCCCCCCAGATTGAGGTGTACCCAACCCAGTACGGTGATGTCACACAGGGGGTCATCCCCCCTACCGTCTACGAGACGGTGCAGGCTGTAGGGTGACCTATACACGGAAGACCGCCGGATCAAAGGGGAACGAACCCTTAAGGAGCGGGCGCCTGCCCGCAAGGGTATCCCCGGCCTGGCTTGCCAGGATGCAGGGAATCCACGGCGTGGCTGGCCCGCCATAGCGCCGTCCTGGGTCCTGCGTCCAAAGACTGGATCCCGAGCGCCATACCCGCGTACCCTGCGGAAGTGGTCATCAGGGGCCGGGTGGCCAAGACCACCCGGGTGGAGACCGTGTACCACGGAGGATATCCGGTCACGGTGACGGCTGCCATGAAGGACACCGTGGAGGCCAAAGACTGGACACTGGAGCTCCGGGTGTGCTGCCAGCCCCCAGGTACGCTGCCGAGCAATACCTGGCTACATCGCCTCCGGGTGGCCCTTCTGGGAGTCCAAGTACAGGTCAACGCGCCCCTGCACGCCCAACTATGGGACGGCCATCAACATGTGTCCTTGGGCCAGCTTCAGAGCCTGGGGGTGTGGGCGCCCACCATCGGTTGGCTGTCCGAACTACCGGCGGACGCTTACTGGCAATGGGCCCAAGCATCACCAGCCCCCCTGATCACAGTCAGCACGGCGCTGCCGTGGATAGCCATTGCCCCGGCTGCGGTGGCAAAATTCAAATACCCCGCGGAGTGTGTGGCACACAGGTGCCCATGGCACCCAAATAAGGGGCCACTCTACTACTCGCTCGGCACGGCGTGTACGGTGCCAGCGGCGCTCGACCCGGCCCTGCGAACCCACCTCCGTGAGCACCATGGGAACCTGGCCCTCCTGGCGCCGCACGGCCTGGCCACCAACCCCCCGCAGGTGCTCGGCCCCAAGGTCAAGCCGGGCATTTAGTTCCAGGACCTGCCGGCGCTGGCAACCCTCCGCGGAACCGTGGCCGCGGTGGATGCAAGCCCTACGCCTGCTGGCATGGCAATGGCGGGGGTCGCCCAGAGCAGGCCCGAGGCCCACCGGACCCACGTGGCCTCCGGGGTGGGCACCTCCCAAGAGGGGGGGGCCATGATACTCCTATCGTACATCCGCAGGCTGGCGCAACAAACAGGAGTATTTTGGCTGGTGCCAAACTCTAAGGTGGCGACAGGGGCCCTCCAGACATATCAGGAAGGAGGCCATTGTGGGGATGGCATACACCACCTCTACGCCGCGGTCCTGGGAGGCCAACGTCTCTCCCCGGCCTCGGCCATAAACGTGGCTACTACGCCATCACACTAGATAACGGACCTGAACGTTCGTGTGGATGCAGCGACGCAGGAGCCGCCAAAGGTAGACCTGACATGGCTCCTCCGCCGCCCCTACTCCTTTCTCCCCCCGGTAACCTACCAGGACCAGTGCTAGCCCTCCCCAACGGCGCTGAGCGACTGGTTGCAGGATTGGGCCTCCATACCGGCGCGGGCCGGCTATGAAGCCCGATGGGGAGCAAACTACACGTTGGGGAGTGGACTCCCCCTCGACTGGTTCGATGGCGACCAGCAGCGCCACATTACGGCGCACCGCATGGACAACATCCCCACAATGACTGTCCTAGCGCACCAGTCTTCTCACCGAAACACGGTGCTGGACACCACGTGCCTCCTCTGTGGAGCGCAGCCCGAAACGGCACCCCACCTTTGGGCCTGCTCGGCTCAGTCCCATGAGTGGGGACCGGCTCACCGGCGGCTCGCGGAGTGGCTCCACCAGAAGGTGGGGAAACAGGCTGCCTCGGTGCGCCACCAGCTGTGGGAGTCGACTGTACTGGAGCAGTGGGCGGCGGCCTTGCGTATCCCCTCCAGCGAGCCCACATAGTGTGCTCAGGACCCCACGCACTGGGGACAGAGTTCATCCGTCACGTCATCGAGGAGTCCATGCCAAGGCCAGGTATGCCCATGCCAAGGCGCGCGCAACGTTGCTGAAAGCCCGCCTGGGCACAGGCGGCACGATGGCGCGGGTGTTGCAGGAGCTACGCCTGCACCAGCGGGCGGAGAGAGAGGGAGTACAGCGGGAACTTCTGGGATGACAGCTGTCGCCAGGAGGGTGACATCCAGGTTTCCCCGACTCCCCCTCTTTCCGCCGGTAACCACACACTTACACACGGCGCGCGCGCGAGACACACAGCCCTCCCGTTTACCTGTACCCGTGGGTAGACATCCCGGCCATTGCCTTCTGGTAACAGCGCCTTCGGCACACCACACCACACCACACCACACCACACCACACCACACCACACCACACCACACCACACCACACCACACCACACCATCTCCCTCCGAGAACCGGGCGCACCGGCCCGGGGGGGACGGGGAGTCCTGCCCAGGGGGTGCTCGGAGTCTCCTGCCAGGCCAATGGGGGGCCATCTTCCTCAGAGGACCGGGCGCACCGGCCCGGGGGGGACGGGGAGTCCTGCCCAGGGGGCGTTCGGAGTCTCCTGCCAGGCCAAAGGGGGGGCCATCTTCTTCAGAGAACCGGGCGCACCGGCCCGGGGGGGACGGGGAGTCCTGCCCAGGGGGTGTTCGGAGTCTCCTGCCAGGCCAAGGGGGGGCCATCTTCCTCAGAGGACCGGGCGCACCGGCCCGGGGGGGACGGGGAGTCCTGCCCAGGGGGCGTTCGGAGTCTCCTGCCAGGCCAAAGGGGGGGCCATCTTCTTCAGAGAACCGGGCGCACCGGCCTGGGGGGGACGGGGAGTCCTGCCCAGGGGGTGTTCAAAGTCTCCTGCCAGGCCAATGGGGGGCCACCTTCTTCAGAGAACCGGGCGCACCGGCCCGGGGGGGACGGGGAGTCCTGCCCAGGGGGTGTTCGGAGTCTCCTGCCAGGCCAATGGGGGGCCATCTTCTTCAGAGAACCGGGCGCACCGGCCCGGGGGGGACGGGAAGTCCTGCCCAGGGGGTGTTCGGAGTCTCCTGCGAGGCCAACGGGGGGCCATCTTCGTCAGAGAACCGGGCGCACCCGCCCGGGGGGGACGGGGAGATGGCCCCCCCTTGGCCTGGCAGGAGACTCCGAACACCCCCTGGGCACGACTCCCCGTCCCCCCCGGGCCGGTGCGCCCGGTTCTCTGAAGAAGATGGCCCCCCCTTGGCCTGACAGGAGACTCCGAACACCCCATGGGCAGGACTCCCCGTCCCCCCCGGGCCGGTGCGCCCGGTTCTCTGAAGAAGATGGCCCCCCCTTGGCCTGGTAGGAGACTCCGAACACCCCCTGGGCAGGACTCCCCGTCCCCCCCGGGCCGGTGCGCCCGGTTCTCTGACGAAGATGGCCCCCCATTGACCTGGCAGGAGACTCCGAACACCCCCTGGGCAGGACTCCCCGTCCCCCCCGGGCCGGTGCGCCCGGTTCTCAGAAGCACATGGCCCCCCATTGGCCTTACAGGAGACTCCGAACACCCCCTGGGCTGGGCTCCCCGTCCCCCCCGGGCCGGTGCGCCCGGTTCTCTGAAGCGGATGGCACCCCATTGGCCTTACACGAGACTCCAAACACCCCCTGGGCTGGGCTCCCCGTCCCCCCCAGGCCGGTGCGCCCGGTTCTCTGAAGCAGATGGCCCCCCATTGGCCTTGCAGGAGACTCCGAACACCCCCTGGGCTGGGCTCCCCGTCCCCCCCAGGCCGGTGCGCCCGGTTCTCGGAAGCAGATGGCCCCCCATTGGCCTGGCAGGAGGCTCCGAACACCCCCTGGGCTGGGCTGCCCGTCCCCCCCAGGCCGGTGCGCCCGGTTCTCTCAAGCAGATGGCCCCCCATTGGCCTTGCAGGAGACTCCGAACACCCCCTGGGCTGGGCTCCCCGTCCCCCCCAGGCCGGTGCGCCCGGTTCTCTGAAGCGGATGGCCCCCCATTGGCCTGGCAGGAGGCTCCGAACACCCCCTGGGCAGGACTCCCCGTCCCCCCCGGGCCGGTGCGCCCGGTTCTCTGAAGAAGATGGCCCCCCGTTGGCCTGGCAGGAGACTCCGAACACCCCTTGGGCTGGGCTCCCCGTCCCCCCCGGGCCGGTGCGCCCGGTTCTCTGAAGCAGATGGCCCCCCATTGGCCTTACAGGAGACTCCGAACACCCCCTGGGCTGGGCTCCCCGTCCCCCCCAGGCCGGTGCGCCCGGTTCTCTGAAGCAGATGGCCCCCCATTGGCCTGGCAGGAGACTCCGAACACCCCCTGGGCTGGGCTCCCCGTCCCCCCCAGGCCGGTGTGCCCGGTTCTCTGAAGCAGATGGCCCCCCATTGGCCTTGCAGGAGACTCCGAACACCCCCCCGGCAGGACTCCCCGTCCCCCCCGGGCCGGTGCGCCCGGTTCTCTAAAGAAGATGGCCCCCCATTGGCCTGGCAGGAGACTCCGAACACCCCCTGGGCAGGACTCCCCGTCCCCCCCAGGCCGGTGTGCCCGGTTCTCTGAAGCAGATGGCCCCCCATTGGCCTTGCAGGAGACTCCGAACACCCCCCGGGCAGGACTCCCCGTCCCCCCCGGGCCGGTGCGCCCGGTTCTCTGAAGAAGATGGCCCCCCATTGGCCTGGCAGGAGACTCCGAACGCCCCCTGGGCAGGACTCCCCGTCCCCCCCAGGCCGGTGTGCCCGGTTCTCAGAAGAAGATGGCCCCCCGTTGGCCTGGCAGGAGACTGCGAACACCCCCTGGGCAGGACTCCCCGTCCCCCCCGGGCCGGTGCGCCCGGTTCTCTGAAGCAGATGGCCCCCCATTGGCCCTGCAGGAGGCTCCGACCACCCCCTGGGCAGGACTCCCCATCCCCCCAGGCCGGTGTACCCGGTTGTCCATCCCCGCAGGCCCTGCAGGAAACTCCGACCATCCCCTGGGCTGGACTCCCCATCCCCCCAGGCCGGTGTGCCCGGTTCTACGCCCCCACAGGCCCTGCAGGACGCTCCGACCACCCCCTGGGCAGGACCCCCCGTCCCCCCAGGCCGGTGGGCCCGGTTGTCCATCCCCCCAGGCCCTGCAGGAAACTCCGACCACCCCCTGGGCGGGACTCCCCATCCCCCCAGGCCGGTGTGCCCGGTTCAACGTCCCCACAGGCCCTGCAGGACACTCCAACCACCCCCTGGGCAGGACTCCCCATCCCCCCAGGCCGGTGTACCCGGTTGTCCATCCCCGCAGGCCCTGTAGGAAACTCCGACCATCCCCTGGGCTGTACTCCCCATCCCCCCAGGCCGGTGTGCCTGGTTCTACGCCCCCACAGGCCCTGCAGGACGCTCCGACCATCCCCGGGGCAGGACTCCCCGTCCCCCCAGGCCGGTGGGCCCGGTTGTCCATCCCCACAGGCCCTGCAGGAAACTCCGACCACCCCCTGGGCGGGACTCCCCATCCCCCCAGGCCGGTGTGCCCGGTTCTACGTCCCTACAGGCCCTGCAGGACACTCCGACCACCCCCTGGGCAGGACTCCCCATCCCCCCAGGCCGGTGTACCCGGTTGTCCATCCCCGCAGGCCCTGCAGGAAACTCCGACCATCCCCTGGGCTGGACTCCCCATCCCCCCAGGCCGGTGTGCCCGGTTCTACGCCCCCACAGGCCCTGCAGGACGCTCCGACCACCCCTTGGGCAGGACCCCCCGTCCCCCCAGGCCGGTGGGCCCGGTTGTCCATCCCCCCAGGCCCTGCAGGAAACTCCGACCACCCCCTGGGCGGGACTCCCCATCCCCCCAGGCCGGTGTGCCCGGTTCAACGTCCCCACAGGCCCTGCAGGACACTCCAACCACCCCCTGGGCAGGACTCCCCATCCCCCCAGGCCGGTGTACCCGGTTGTCCATCCCCGCAGGCCCTGTAGGAAACTCCGACCATCCCCTGGGCTGTACTCCCCATCCCCCCAGGCCGGTGTGCCTGGTTCTACGCCCCCACAGGCCCTGCAGGACGCTCCGACCACCCCCGGGGCAGGACTCCCCGTCCCCCCAGGCCGGTGGGCCCGGTTGTCCATCCCCACAGGCCCTGCAGGAAACTCCAACCACCCCCTGGGCGGGACTCCCCATCCCCACAGGCCGGTGTGCCCGGTTCTACCTCCCCACAGGCGCTGCAGGACGCTCCGACCACCCCCTGGGCAGGACTCCCCGTCCCCCCAGGCCGGTGGGCCCGGTTGTCCATCCCCGCAGCCCCTGCAGGAAACTCCGACCATCCCCTGGGCTGGACTCCCCATTCCCCCAGGCCGGTGTGCCCGGTTCTACGTCCCCACAGGCCCTGCAGGACGCTCCGACCACCCCCTGGGCAGGACTCCCCGTCCCCCCAGGCCGGTGGGCCCGGTTGTCCATCCCCACAGGCCCTGCAGGAAACTCCGACCACCCCCTGGGCGGGACTCCCCATCCCCCCAGGCCGGTGTGCCCGGTTCTACGTCCCTACAGGCCCTGCAGGACACTCCGACCACCCCCTGGGCAGGACTCCCCATCCCCCCAGGCCGGTGTACCCGGTTGTCCATCCCCGCAGGCCCTGCAGGAAACTCCGACCATCCCCTGGGCTGGACTCCCCATCCCCACAGGCCGGTGTGCCCGGTTCTACCTCCCCACAGGCGCTGCAGGACACTCCGACCACCCCCTGGGCAGGACTCCCCGTCCCCTCAGGCCGGTGGGCCCGGTTGTCCATCCCCGCAGGCCCTGCAGGAAACTCAGACCACCCCTTGGGCTGGACTCCCCATCCCCCCAGGCCGGTATGCCCGGTTCTACGTCCCCAGAGGCCCTGCAGGACACTCCCGACACCCCCTGGGCAGGACTCCCCGTCCCCCCGGGTTGGTGTGCCCGAATCTACCTCCCCACAGGCCCAGCAAGACACTCCGACCAACCCCTGGGCAGGACTCCCCATCCCCCCAGGCCGGTGTGCCCGAATCTACCTCCCCGCAGGCCCTGCAGGACACTCCGACCACCCCCTGGGCAGGAGTCCCCATCCCCTCAAGCCGGTGGGCCCGGTTGTCCATCCCCGCAAGCCCTGCAGAAAGCTCCGACCACCCCCTGGGCAGGACTCCCCGTCCCCCCAGGCCGGTGTGCCCGGTTCTACGTCCCCACAGGCCCTGCAGGACACTCCGACCACCCCCTGGGCAGGGCTCCCCATCCCCCCAGAACGGTGGGCCCGGTTGTCCATCCCCGCAGGCCCTACAGGAAACTCCGACCACCCCCTGGGCTGGACTCCCCATCCCCCCAAGCCGGTGTGCCCGGTTCTACGTCCCCACAGGCCCTGCAGGACACTCCGACCACCCCCTGGGCAGGACTCCCCATCCCCCCAGGCCGGTGGGCCCGGTTGTCCATCCCCGCAGGCCCTGCAGAAAACTCCCGCCACCCCCTAGGCAGGACTCCCCATCCCCCCAGGCCGGTGTGCCCGGTTCTACGCCCCCGCAGGCCCTGCAGGACACTCGACCATCCCCTGGGCTGGACGCCCCATCCCCCCAGGCCGGTGTGCCCGGTTCTACGTCCCCACAGGCGCTGCAGGACACTCCGACCACCCCCTGGGCAGGAATCCCCGTCCGCCCAGGCCGGTGGGCCCGGTTGTCCATCCCCGCAGGCCCTGCAGGAAACTCCGACCATCCCCTGGGCTGGACTCCCCATCCCCCCAGGCCGGTGTGCCCGGTTCTACGTCCCCACAGGCCCTGCAGGACGCTCCGACCACCCCCTGGGCTGGACTCCCCATCCCCCCAGGCCGGTGGGCCCGGTTGTCCGTCCACGCAGGCCCTGTAGGAAACTCCGACCATCCCCTGGGCTGGACTCCCCATCCCCCCAGGCCGGTGTGCCCGGTTCTACGTCCCCACAGGCCCTGCAGGACACTCCGACCACCCCCTGGGCAGGACTCCCCATCCCCCCGGGGCGGTGTGCCCGAATCTACCTCCCCACAGGCCCAGCAGGGCACTCCGACCAACCCCTGGGCAGGACTCCCCTCCCCCCGGGCCCGGTGTGCCCGGTTCTACCTCCCCACAGGCCCTGCGGGACACTCCGACCACCCCTTGGGCAGGACTCCCCATCCCCCCAGGCCGGAGGGCCCGGTTGTCCATCCCCGCAGCCCCTGCAGGAAACTCCGACCACCCCCTGGGCAGGACTCCCCATCCCCCCAGGCCGGTGTGCCCGGTTCTACGTCCCCACAGGCCCTGCGGGACGCTCCGACCACCCCCTGGGCACAACTCCCCGTCCCCCAAGGCCGATGTGCCCGGTTCTACCTCCCCACAGGCCCTGCAGGACGCTCCGACCACCCCCTGGGCAGGACTCCCCATCCCCCCAGGCCGGAGGGCCCAGTTGTCCATCCCCGCAGCCCCGGCAGGAAACTCCGACCACCCCCTGGGCTGGACTCCCCATCCCCCCAGGCCGGTGTGCCCGGTTCTACGTCCCCACAGGCCCTGCAGGACACTCCGACCACCCCCTGGGCAGGACTCCCCATCCCCCCAGGCCGGTGTACCCGGTTGTCCATCCCCGCAGGCCCTGCAGGAAACTCCGACCATCCCCTGGGCTGGACTCCCCATCCCCCCAGGCCGGTGTGCCCAGTTCTACCTCCCCACAGGCGCCGCAGGACGCTCCGACCACCCCCTGGGCAGGACTCCCCGTCCCCCCAGGCCGGTGGGCCCGGTTGTCCATCCCCGCAGCCCCTGCAGGAAACTCCGACCATCCCCTGGGCTGGACTCCCCATCCCCCCAGGCCGGTGTGCCCGGTTCTACGTCCCCACAGGCCCTGCAGGAAACTCCGACCACCCCCTGGGCAGGACTCCCCATCCCCCCAGGCTGGTGGGCCCGGTTGTCCATCCCCGCAGGCCCTGCAGGAAACTCAGACCACCCCCTGGGCTGGACTCCCCATCCCCCCAGGCCGGTATGCCCGGTTCTACGTCCCCAGAGGCCCTGCAGGACACTCCCGACACCCCCTGGGCAGGACTCCCCGTCCCCCCGGGTTGGTGTGCTCGAATCTACCTCCCCACAGGCCCAGCAAGACACTCCGACCAACCCCTGGGCAGGACTCCCCATCCCCCCAGGCCGGTGTGCCCGAATCTACCTCCCCACAGTCCCTACACGACACTCCGACCACCCCCTGGGCAGGAGTCCCCATCCCCTCAAGCCGGTGGGCCCGGTTGTCCATCCCCGCAGGCCCTGCAGAAAGCTCCGACCACCCCCTGGGCAGGACTCCCCATCCCCCCAGAACGGTGGGCCCGGTTGTCCATCCCCGCAGGCCCTACAGGAAACTCCGACCACCCCCTGGGCTGGACTCCCCAACCCCCCAAGCCGGTGTGCCCGGTTCTACGTCCCCACAGGCCCTGCAGGACACTCCGACCACCCCCTGGGCAGGACTCCCCATCCCCCCAGGCCGGTGGCCCCGGTTGTCCATCCCCGCAGGCCCTGCAGAAAACTCCCGCCACCCCCTAGGCAGGACTCCCCATCCCCCCAGGCCGGTGGGCCCGGTTCTACGCCCCCGCAGGCCCTGCAGGACACTCCGACCATCCCCTGGGCTGGACGCCCCATCCCCCCAGGCCGGTGTGCCCGGTTCTACGTCCCCACAGGCCCTGCAGGACACTCCGACCACCCCCTGGGCAGGAATCCCCGTCCGCCCAGGCCGGTGGGCCCGGTTGTCCATCCCCGCAGGCCCTGCAGGAAACTCCGACCATCTCCTGGGCTGGACTCCCCATCCCCCCAGGCCGGTGTGCCCGGTTCTACGTCCCCACAGGCCCTGCAGGACGCTCCGACCACCCCCTGGGCTGGACTCCCCATCCCCCCAGGCCGGTGGGCCCGGTTCTACGCCCCCGCAGGCCCTGCAGGACACTCCGACCATCCCCTAGGCAGGACGCCCCATCCCCCCAGGCCGGTGTGCCCGGTTCTACGCCCCCGCAGGCCCTGCAGGACACTCCGACCATCCCCTGGGCTGGACGCCCCATCCCCCCAGGCCGGTGTGCCCGGTTCTACGTCCCCACAGGCGCTGCAGGACACTCCGACCACCCCCTGGGCAGGAATCCCCGTCCGCCCAGGCCGGTGGGCCCGGTTGTCCATCCCCGCAGGCCCTGCAGGAAACTCCGACCATCCCCTGGGCGGGACTCCCCATCCCCCCAGGCCGGTGTGCCCGGTTCTACGTCCCCACAGGCCCTGCAGGACGCTCCGACCACCCCCTGGGCAGGGCTCCCCATCCCCCCAGAACGGTGGGCCCGGTTGTCCATCCCCGCAGGCCCTACAGGAAACTCCGACCACCCCCTGGGCTGGACTCCCCATCCCCCCAAGCCGGTGTGCCCGGTTCTACGTCCCCACAGGCCCTGCAGGACACTCCGACCACCCCCTGGGCAGGACTCCCCATCCCCCCAGGCCGGTGGGCCCGGTTGTCCATCCCCGCAGGCCCTGCAGAAAACTCCCGCCACCCCCTAGGCAGGACTCCCCATCCCCCCAGGCCGGTGTGCCCGGTTCTACGCCCCCGCAGGCCCTGCAGGACACTCGACCATCCCCTGGGCTGGACGCCCCATCCCCCCAGGCCGGTGTGCCCGGTTCTACGTCCCCACAGGCGCTGCAGGACACTCCGACCACCCCCTGGGCAGGAATCCCCGTCCGCCCAGGCCGGTGGGCCCGGTTGTCCATCCCCGCAGGCCCTGCAGGAAACTCCGACCATCCCCTGGGCTGGACTCCCCATCCCCCCAGGCCGGTGTGCCCGGTTCTACGTCCCCACAGGCCCTGCAGGACGCTCCGACCACCCCCTGGGCTGGACTCCCCATCCCCCCAGGCCGGTGGGCCCGGTTGTCCGTCCACGCAGGCCCTGTAGGAAACTCGGACCATCCCCTGGGCTGGACTCCCCATCCCCCCAGGCCGGTGTGCCCGGTTCTACGTCCCCACAGGCCCTGCAGGACACTCCGACCACCCCCTGGGCAGGACTCCCCATCCCCCCGGGGCGGTGTGCCCGAATCTACCTCCCCACAGGCCCAGCAGGGCACTCCGACCAACCCCTGGGCAGGACTCCCCTCCCCCCGGGCCCGGTGTGCCCGGTTCTACCTCCCCACAGGCCCTGCGGGACACTCCGACCACCCCTTGGGCAGGACTCCCCATCCCCCCAGGCCGGAGGGCCCGGTTGTCCATCCCCGCAGCCCCTGCAGGAAACTCCGACCACCCCCTGGGCAGGACTCCCCATCCCCCCAGGCCGGTGTGCCCGGTTCTACGTCCCCACAGGCCCTGCAGGACGCTCCGACCACCCCCTGGGCACAACTCCCCGTCCCCCAAGGCCGATGTGCCCGGTTCTACCTCCCCACAGGCCCTGCAGGACGCTCCGACCACCCCCTGGGCAGGACTCCCCATCCCCCCAGGCCGGAGGGCCCAGTTGTCCATCCCCGCAGCCCCGGCAGGAAACTCCGACCACCCCCTGGGCTGGACTCCCCATCCCCCCAGGCCGGTGTGCCCGGTTCTACGTCCCCACAGGCCCTGCAGGACACTCCGACCACCCCCTGGGCAGGACTCCCCATCCCCCCAGGCCGGTGTACCCGGTTGTCCATCCCCGCAGGCCCTGCAGGAAACTCCGACCATCCCCTGGGCTGGACTCCCCATCCCCCCAGGCCGGTGTGCCCGGTTCTACCTCCCCACAGGCGCCGCAGGACGCTCCGACCACCCCCTGGGCAGGACTCCCCGTCCCCCCAGGCCGGTGGGCCCGGTTGTCCATCCCCGCAGCCCCTGCAGGAAACTCCGACCATCCCCTGGGCTGGACTCCCCATCCCCCCAGGCCGGTGTGCCCGGTTCTACGTCCCCACAGGCCCTGCAGGGCGCTCCGACCACCCCCTGGGCAGGACTCCCCATCCCCCCAGGCTGGTGGGCCCGGTTGTCCATCCCCGCAGGCCCTGCAGGAAACTCAGACCACCCCCTGGGCTGGACTCCCCATCCCCCCAGGCCGGTATGCCCGGTTCTACGTCCCCAGAGGCCCTGCAGGACACTCCCGACACCCCCTGGGCAGGACTCCCCGTCCCCCCGGGTTGGTGTGCTCGAATCTACCTCCCCACAGGCCCAGCAAGACACTCCGACCAACCCCTGGGCAGGACTCCCCATCCCCCCAGGCCGGTGTGCCCGAATCTACCTCCCCACAGTCCCTACACGACACTCCGACCACCCCCTGGGCAGGAGTCCCCATCCCCTCAAGCCGGTGGGCCCGGTTGTCCATCCCCGCAGGCCCTGCAGAAAGCTCCGACCACCCCCTGGGCAGGACTCCCCATCCCCCCAGAACGGTGGGCCCGGTTGTCCATCCCCGCAGGCCCTACAGGAAACTCCGACCACCCCCTGGGCTGGACTCCCCAACCCCCCAAGCCGGTGTGCCCGGTTCTACGTCCCCACAGGCCCTGCAGGACACTCCGACCACCCCCTGGGCAGGACTCCCCATCCCCCCAGGCCGGTGGGCCCGGTTGTCCATCCCCGCAGGCCCTGCAGAAAACTCCCGCCACCCCCTAGGCAGGACTCCCCATCCCCCCAGGCCGGTGGGCCCGGTTCTACGCCCCCGCAGGCCCTGCAGGACACTCCGACCATCCCCTGGGCTGGACGCCCCATCCCCCCAGGCCGGTGTGCCCGGTTCTACGTCCCCACAGGCGCTGCAGGACACTCCGACCACCCCCTGGGCAGGAATCCCCGTCCGCCCAGGCCGGTGGGCCCGGTTGTCCATCCCCGCAGGCCCTGCAGGAAACTCCGACCATCTCCTGGGCTGGACTCCCCATCCCCCCAGGCCGGTGTGCCCGGTTCTACGTCCCCACAGGCCCTGCAGGACGCTCCGACCACCCCCTGGGCTGGACTCCCCATCCCCCCAGGCCGGTGGGCCCGGTTCTACGCCCCCGCAGGACCTGCAGGACACTCCGACCATCCCCTAGGCAGGACGCCCCATCCCCCCAGGCCGGTGTGCCCGGTTCTACGCCCCCGCAGGCCCTGCAGGACACTCCGACCATCCCCTGGGCTGGACGCCCCATCCCCCCAGGCCGGTGTGCCCGGTTCTACGTCCCCACAGGCGCTGCAGGACACTCCGACCACCCCCTGGGCAGGAATCCCCGTCCGCCCAGGCCGGTGGGCCCGGTTGTCCATCCCCGCAGGCCCTGCAGGAAACTCCGACCATCCCCTGGGCGGGACTCCCCATCCCCCCAGGCCGGTGTGCCCGGTTCTACGTCCCCACAGGCCCTGCAGGACGCTCCGACCACCCCCTGGGCTGGACTCCCCATCCCCCCAGGCCGGTGGGCCCGGTTGTCCGTCCACGCAGGCCCTGTAGGAAACTCCGACCATCCCCTGGGCTGGACTCCCCATCCCCCCAGGCCGGTGTGCCCGGTTCTACGTCCCCACAGGCCCTGCAGGACACTCCGACCACCCCCTGGGCAGGACTCCCCATCCCCCCGGGGCGGTGTGCCCGAATCTACCTCCCCACAGGCCCAGCAGGGCATTCCGACCAACCCTGGGCAGGACTCCCCTCCCCCCGGGCCCGGTGTGCCCGGTTCTACCTCCCCACAGGCCCTGCGGGACACTCCGACCACCCCCTGGGCAGGACTCCCCATCCCCCCAGGCCGGAGGGCCCGGTTGTCCATCCCCGCAGCCCTTGCAGGAAACTCCGACCACCCCCTGGGCAGGACTCCCCATCCCCCCAGGCCGGTGTGCCCGGTTCTACGTCCCCACAGGCCCTGCAGGACGCTCCGACCACCCCCTGGGCACAACTCCCCGTCCCCCAAGGCCGATGTGCCCGGTTCTACCTCCCCACAGGCCCTGCAGGACGCTCCGACCACCCCCTGGGCAAGACTCCCCTTCCCCCCAGGCCGGAGGGCCCAGTTGTCCATCCCCGCAGCCCCGGCAGGAAACTCCGACCATCCCCTGGGCTGGACTCCCCATCCCCCCAGGCCGGTGTGCCCGGTTCTACGTCCCCACAGGCCCTGCAGGACGCTCCGACCACCCCCTGGGCACAACTCCCTGTCCCCCAAGGCCGGTGTGCCCGAATCTACCTCCCCACAGGCCCTGCAGGACACTCCGACCACCCCCTGGGCAGGACTCCCCGTCCCCCCAGGCTGGTGGGCCCGGTTGTCCATCCCCGCAGGCCCTGCGGGAAACTCCGACCAACCCCTGGGCTGGACTCCCCGTCCCCCCAGGCCGGTGTGCCCGGTTCTACGCCCCCACAGGCCCTGCAGGACGCTCCGACCACCCTCTGGGCGGGACTCCCCGTCCCCCCAGGCCGGTGGGCCCGGTTGTCCATCCCCGCAGGCCCTGCAGGAAACTCCGACCACCCCCTGGGCTGGACTCCCCATCCCCCCAGGCCGGTATGCCCGGTTCTACGTCCCCACGAGCCCTGCAGGACACTCCGACCACCCCCTGGGCTGGACTCCCCAGTGCCCCCAGCCAGTGGGGCAGAGCATTGCAGGAGTTCCACTGCCCACTGCCCCCAGGCAGTGAGGCAATGCATTGCAGGAGTTGCACTGCCCACTGCCCCCAGCGAGTGAGGCAGTGCAATGCAGGAGCTGCACTGCCCACTGTTCCCAGGCAGTGCGGCAGTGGATTGCACGAGTGGCACTGCCCACTGCCCCCAGGCAGTGCGGCAGTGGATTGCAGGAGTGGCACTGCCCACTGCCCCCAGGCAGCGAGGCAGCGGATTGCAGGAGTGGCACTGCCCACTGCCCCCAGCCAGTGGGGCAGAGCATTGCAGGAGCTGCACTGCCCTCTGCCCCCAGGAAGTGAGGCACTGCATTGCAGGAGTTGCACTGCCCACTGCCCCCAGGCAGTGAGGCGGTGTATTGCGGGAGTTCCACTGCCCACTGCCCCCAGCCAGTTAGGCCGTGCACTGCAGGAGTTGCACTGCCCACTGCCCCCAGCCAGTGAGGCAGTGCAATGCAGGAGCTGCACTGCCCACTGTTCCCAGGCAGTGAGGCAGTGCAATGCAGGAGCTGCACTGCCCACTGTTCCCAGGCAGTGCGGCAGTGGATTGCAGGAGTGGCACTGCCCACTGCCCCCAGGCAGTGCGGCAGTGCATTGCAGGAGTTGCACTGCCCACTGCCCCCAGCCAGTGAGGCAGTGCATTGCAGGAGCTGCACTGCCCACTGCCCCCAGGCAGTGCGGCAGTGCATTGCAGGAGTGGCACTGCCCACTGCCCCCAGGCAGTGAGGCAGTGCAATGCATGAGCTGCACTGCCCACTGCCCCCAGGCAGTGCGGCAGTGGATTGCAGGAGCTGCACTGCCCTCTGCCCCTAGGCAGTGAGGCAGTGCATTGCAGGAGTTGCACTTCCCACTGCCCCCAGGCAGTGAGGCAGTGCAATGCAGGAGCTGCACTGCCCACTGTTCCCAGGCAGTGCGGCAGTGGATTGCAGGAGTGGCACTGCCCACTGCCCCCAGGCAGTGCGGCAGTGCATTGCAGGAGTTGCACTGCCCACTGCCCCCAGCCAGTGAGGCAGTGCATTGCAGGAGCTGCACTGCCCACTGCCCCCAGGCAGTGAGGCAGTGCATTGCAGGAGTTGCACTGCCCACTGCTCCCAGGCAGTGAGACGGTGTATTGCGGGAGTTCCACTGCCCACTGCCCCCAGGCAGTGAGGCAGCGCATTGCGGGAGTTGCGATGCCCACTGCCCCAAGGCAGTGGGGCAGAGCATTGCAGGAGTTCCACTGCCCACTGCCCCCAGCCAGTGAGGCGGTGCATTGCAGGAGTGGCACGGCCTGCTGCCCGAGGGCAGTGAGGCAGTGCATTGCAGGAGTTGCACTGCCCACTGCCCCCAGCCATTGAGGCAGTGCATTGCAGGAGTGGCACGGCCTGCTGCCCGAGGGCAGTGAGGCAGTGCATTGCAGGAGTTGCAGTGCCCACTGCCCCCAGGCAGTGAGGCAGTGCATTGCACGAGTTGCACTGCCCACTGCTCCCAGCCAGTGAGGCAGTGCATTGCAGGAGTTGCACTGCCCACTGTTCCCAGGCAGTGCGGCAGTGGATTGCAGGAGTGGCACTGCCCACTGCCCCCAGGCAGTGCGGCAGTGCATTGCAGGAGTTGCACTGCCCACTGCCCCCAGCCAGTGAGGCAGTGCATTGCAGGAGCTGCACTGCCCACTGCCCCCAGGCAGTGCGGCAGTGGATTGCAGGAGTGGCACTGCCCACTGCCCCCAGGCAGTGAGGCAGTGCATTGCAGGAGTTGCACTGCCCACTGCTCCCAGGCAGTGAGACGGTGTATTGCGGGAGTTCCACTGCCCACTGCCCCCAGGCAGTGAGGCAGCGCATTGCGGGAGTTGCGCTGCCCACTGCCCCAAGGCAGTGGGGCAGAGCATTGCAGGAGTTCCACTGCCCACTGCCCCCAGCCAGTGAGGCGGTGCATTGCAGGAGTGGCACGGCCTGCTGCCCGAGGGCAGTGAGGCAGTGCATTGCAGGAGTTGCACTGCCCACTGCCCCCAGCCATTGAGGCAGTGCATTGCAGGAGTGGCACGGCCTGCTGCCCGAGGGCAGTGAGGCAGTGCATTGCAGGAGTTGCAGTGCCCACTGCCCCCAGGCAGTGAGGCAGTGCATTGCACGAGTTGCACTGCCCACTGCTCCCAGCCAGTGAGGCAGTGCATTGCAGGAGTTGCACTGCCCACTGCCCCCAGGCAGTGAGGCAGTGCATTGCAGGAGCTGCACTGCCCACTGCCCCCAGGCAGTGCGGCAGTGGATTGCAGGAGTGGCACTGCCCACTGCCCCCAGGCAGTGAGGCAGTGCATTGCAGGAGTTGCACTGCCCACTACCCCCAGGCAGTGGGGCAGAGCATTGCAGGAGTTCCACTGCCCACTGCCCCCAGGCAGTGAGGCAGTGCATTGCAGGAGTGGCACTGCCTACTGCCCGAGGGCAGTGAGGCAGTGCATTGCAGGAGTTGCACTGCCCACTTCCCCCAGCCAGTGAGGCAGTGCAATGCAGGAGCTGCACTGCCCACTGTTCCCAGGCAGTGCGGCAGTGGATTGCAGGAGTGGCACTGCCCACTGCCCCCAGGCAGTGCGGCAGTGGATTGCAGGAGTGGCACTGCCCACTGCCCCCAGCCAGTGAGGCAGTGCATTGCAGGAGCTGCACTGCCCACTGCCCCCAGGCAGTGCGGCAGTGCATTGCAGGAGCTGCACTGCCCACTGCCCCCAGGCAGTGCGGCAGTGGATTGCAGGAGTGGCACTGCCCACTGCCCCCAGCTAGTGAGGCCGTGCATTGCAGGAGCTGCACTGCCCACTGCCCCCAGGCAGTGCGGCAGTGCATTGCAGGAGCTGCACTGCCCACTGCCCCCAGGCAGTGCGGCAGTGGATTGCAGGAGTGGCACTGCCCACTGCCCCCAGGCAGTGCGGCAGTGCATTGCGGGAGTCGCACTGCCCACTGTTCCCAGGCAGTGAGGCAGTGCATTGCAGGATTTGCACTGTCCACTGCCCCCAGGCAGTGAGGCAGTGCATTGCAGGAGTTGCACTGCCCACTCCTCCCGGTCAGTGAGGCGGTGTATTGCGGGAGTTCCACTGCCCACTGCCCCCAGGCAGTGAGGCAGCGCATTGCAGGAGTTGCGCTGCCCACTCCCCCCAGGCAGTGGGGCAGAGCATTGCAGGAGTTCCACTGCCCACTGCCCCCAGGAAGTGAGGCAGTGCATTGCAGGAGTGGCACTGCTTACTGCCTGAGGGCAGTGAGGCAGTGCATTGCAGGAGTTGCACTGCCCACTGCTCCCAGCCAGTGAGGCAGTGCATTGCAGGAGCTGCACTGCCCACTGCCCCCAGGCAGTGCGGCAGTGGATTGCAGGAGTGGCACTGCCCACTGCCCCCAGGCAGTGAGGCAGTGCATTGCAGGAGCTGCACTGCCCACTGCCCGCAGGCAGTGCGGCAGTGGATTGCAGGAGTGGCACTGCCCACTGCCCCCAGGCAGTGAGGCAGTGCATTGCGGGAGTTGTACTGCCCACTGCTCCCAGGCAGTGAGACGGTGTATTGCGGGAGTTCCACTGCCCACTGCCCCCAGGCAGTGAGGCAGCGCATTGCAGGATTTGCGCTGCCCACTGCCCCCAGGCAGTGGGGCAGAGCGTTGCAGGAGTTCCACTGCCCACTGCCCCCAGGCAGTGAGGCAGTGCATTGCAGGAGTGGCACGGCCTGCTGCCCGAGGGCAGTGAGGCAGTGCATTGCAGGAGTTGTACTGCCCACTGCCCCCCGGCAGTGAGGCAGTGCACTGCAGGAGTTGCACTGTCCACTGCCCCCAGGCAGTGAGGCAGTGCATTGCAGGAGATCCACTGCCCCCTGCCCCCGGGCCGTGGCGCAGTGTGTCGCAGGAGTTCCACTGACCACTGCCCCAGGCACGGCGGCAGTGTATTGCAGGAGATGCCCGGCCCACTGCCCCAAGGCAGGGAGGCAGAGAATGGCAGGAGTGCCACTCCCCACTGCCCTCAGGCAATGCGGCAGTGTGAAGCAGGATTTCCACTGCCCACAGCCCCCGGGCGGCGTGGCAGTGCGTTACACTGCCCACTGCCCCCTGCCCGCAACAACCGTGCAGCAGGGCACACACAGTGCAGTGTAGTGCACAGCACCAAGCAGTGCGGCACCACACAATAAGCACTGATGGTGCAGCGCGGCACGCAGGGTGCAGTGGGCCCACGAGACCCTGTGTGACTGCGCGCAGGCGTCGGCAAGGCAGTGTCGGCCAAGTGCGAGAGTGCACTGGTCCGGCTATGCCACAACACACTTACGCACAGCGCGCACACAACACACACAGCCCAGCCCGTTTACCTTTACCCGTGGGTAGACATCCCGGCCTTTTGCCTTTTGGTAACAGCGCCTTCGGCACACCACACCACACCACACCACACCACACCACACCACACCACACCACACCACACCACACCACACCCCACCCCACCCCACCCCACCCCACCACACCACACCCCACCCCACCACCCCACACTGAATGCCGCAATATGCTATCTGGCTGGCACCTCTGCCTCATCCCTCCGTGGGCACTGCGGGTGCACGTGGTGAGGGACACACGTGCAAACTGGTCGTAGGGATTGCCATAGGGGTCGTAGAGAGGGCCATAGGACTCGGGCTGCTGCGGGGGCCAGACCGTCGGATAGCCCGCAAGAGTGTTGTCGTTGTACCCATATGGCACGCCTGTGGGGGTTGGGTACGGGGTGGGCCCTGCTGGCGCTTTGTGTCCGTCAAGGAGGCCATTTACGTAGGCGAACTCGATCAGCTGCACCAATATGTGAAGGTGTGGAGGTGGGGGTTGGACGTGGGGGCAGTTTAGGACGAGGACGGGTGGAAGAGCGGGGTTCCATAACGACTGGTTGGGTGCCGTGTAGTGTTTTGTTTTTTCTGGAGCTTGCTTCCGTAGCTCAAGGTCATCAGTGTCAAGAGGGAGTGATAGGGAGTGGGTGTGGAAAAGCTCAATTCTGTGATTCAGAGACGTGCTCACAATTGCAGCATTCTAGCTTGCACCGTGGTTTTGAGTAGGACTGCTTCAGATTTTGCAGTGGCTAGTTATTTGGGGTTGCCTGATCCATGGAATGGCACCATTGGATTTGGGTGGTGTGTGGGTTGCTCATGGATTCAGTGCGTTGTGGTGGTATCCCTCCCCTTGCTCATTCTGATGTGGACCGTGTCCATGCATTTGTTGCGCTAGGCACAGTGGTGATCCTTCACTGCACTGCCGCAATCGGGTGACCATGAGATCGAAGAGAGGTCTGCCCCCTCACCTGACACATGCAGTCCTGCTGGAGGCCACAGGGCACGCCACAGGTGCCGGAGGCGCCATAGGCTAGACATTCCCACTGTGTGCATGACCCTGCTTCATGGGGTGCGGGAGACTGCCAGAGGCACTGATAGCCGACCAACTGCAATTACAGTCCTCGTCGGTCAAGGTTGTGGACCAGGGCGGTCTGTAGTAGACGAGATTCCCCCCTTTTTTCTCTTCAAAAAACGTCAACCTTTAACCGCCGTCGGTTACTCTACCACCGCCGTCGGTTCCCCTCCAACCTCCTTTTTGCGACGCCCTTTTGCAAGCTGCCATCCACATCTGCACTGCTGGGCCATTCGGCGGGTGCCACAAACACGCCGTGTGTGTAGGGGGGGCGGAAGGGTCGCACAGCCTCCGGACTATGCTACATAGCAGAGCACTGGCATTGCCCTTCCGTAGGCGGTAGACACAGCCCACCAGTCCAAGAGCTTTGGGCACCTTCGGTCATCCTGTCGCACAGAGGTGGAGAATTTGTATAAATATTTGTGTGTACGCATGTGCGTGCGCATGCGCATTGACGCACCACCTTCCATGTGACGTAGCTCCACTGGACAGCACGACAGGGGGGGGGGGTTGCGTGAGTGAGTGTGACAGGAAGAGATGGAGGGATGGAGATGAGCGTCGGCATACCTCTGCCTCTGCCTCTGCCTGTGCATGTGCCTATACGCATGCCCACAACAGGACGTTTGTTTCATGTAACATAAACAAAAACCTTCGGGCCTTCCAGTAGCCAGCTCAGCATTTAGGCACACAAAATAGGACAGCACCCCAGGGGGGGGGGGGGGGCGACCCCTCGGTTCTGGACGCCAACTACCCCCCCAACTAACTGTCGGCTGGAGGCCCCTTGGGGGGGGGGGGGGGGGCTGGGCCTGGGCTGCACTGCGCTAAGTGCGCCCCCTTAGTGCACCCCCTAACAGGCCACCGGTGTGACACGGGTCAAAAAAAGATGCCCGGCGCGCTAACGTTCACCCACTCCTTGGGTTCATACCTTTGACAACTTACTGTTGGCCGAAGGCCCCTAGGGGGGGGGGGGGTAGTTGGCGTCCTAGGACCCGCGGAGTCGCCCCCCCCCCGGGGACAGCACTTGAAAGGCAACCAACAGCGGTTGGAGGGAAACCGACGGCGGTGGTAGAGTAACCGACGGCGGTTGAAGGTTGACGTTTCTTGAAGAGAAAAAAAAGGGGGGGGAATCTCGTCTACTACAGAACGCCCTGGTCCACAAACTTGACCGACGAGGACTGTAATTGCAGTTGGTCCGTTATCAGTGCCTCCGGCAGTCTCCCGAGCCCCACCACCTTCCTGTCCTGAAGCCTAACTAAAAATCCGTGCCCACCCTCGCCAGTACCGCCCCCTCCCCTTGCACCTCCCCATACCTGCTCCTGGAATCCAGTGTTGCTCAGAATGAAGGGGCGTTGGGCGCGCACGCGGCGCACTGCCCTCATCATGGACCACCGCCGACTGACCATGAGGTAGGCCAGGCAGATCACCGCGGACCGGTTGACACCTGAGACACAATGCCGCGTGTCCCAATATGCCCCTCGGGCTCCCTCAATCAAGAATTTGCCTGTTGTCGTGCCCACCACACGTGTGGTCACAAACTGCCCAAAGTCATCTATCAATGAAAATCAATAAAAATTCATGGAAATATCAATGAAAATCAATGAAAATATCAGTGAAAATGAATGAAAATATCAATGAAAATCAATGAGAATCTCAATGAGAATCAATGAAAATATCAATGAAAGTCAATGAGAATCTCAATGAGAATATCAATGAAAACCAATGAAAGTATCAATGAAAATGAATGAGAATATCAATGAACATTAATGAAAATATCAATGAACATCAATGAAAATATCAATGAACATCAATGAAAATATCAATGAATATCAATGAAAATATCAATGAATATCAATGAAAATATCAATGACAATCAATGAGAATTTCAATGAAAATCCCACACACACACGGTCCTACAACGCCCAAAGCTCCGCCCCCCCCCACCCGCACACGGTGTTGTAAAAGACCCAAAGCCCCCAGAGGAACTCTAGCTATTGCAGGTGTGCACAAGCAGCAGGCAGTACAAAGCGCAGAAAGAGAATTGGCTCGTCCATGGCCTACAAGACCATAGGTACCTTTCTGTCACAAGATTGAGACACAAGGACGCCAGCGGGAAGGCCACTGACAAACGTGGCGGTGGTGGTGCAGCGGCATGTCACAGACCACCACCAAGCAGTGGACACTGGGCCTGACTGTCAACTGTCGATTTCACAAGCGACTGCAAAAGCTGCTACCCCCAGCCCCCCCCCCCCCCCCCACCACGACACACGGTCATAAAACGCCCAACGCCCCCCCCCCCCCCCCCACACACCATACTTTGCACGATACAAACACACACACAAACACACACACTTAGTGATGGGAACACACACACACACACACACACATAAAACAGAAATCCTTCCGATGACCCCCGCCCCCAGTCGAAAACTGAGATAGGTGCCCACGGGGAAGCAAAATGCTAGGTGCCAGCCCCCAAAGCCATGATGACGGCGGGTCGGGCAGTCCTGAACTGGGGACATCGTCACGGTGGTATCATGAGCGGCACCCCCACCTCTCACAATTCTTTGATCCTGCCCCCTTCACCCCCCAACCCAGTGGGTGGACAACAAACCCCCTATCCGCAAGTGGGAAGGCTATACCCGATGCGGTTGCAGGTGTTGGTGCGGGTGCGGGAGTCTCATATTCCGTTGCAAACGGTTTGAAAATGAGTGCATTGCCTAAAACGCCTGGCAAGCATTGGCTGCCTTGGGGTCTGCCCTGCTTTGATTTCGCCGCGGCGCGCCCCCCGCTGCAAGTGCTCCCCCTGAGCGTGAAGGTTTGTAGCAGGCTGCGAACTGAGGCCCTGCGGCCCCTTTTCTGGACAGTGCACCGGGGCTGTCTTTGAGGAACGAGACATTTCTTGTTTCTTCTTTTTTCACCAACGATGGCCTGAGGGTGTCGTTGGCAGGATTCAGGTAACCGACGGCGGTTGACTCCCAAGTTTGGCGCATACCCAACCAACACCACTCGCCGGCCGGCACTCTGCAGAGGTCCAAGCATACTGGAGGCCCGCTGGATGCATTTCTTGACCATCACGCATCCTGGACGTACAATGCGCCACTGAATCCCCTGCAACACTTCCTGAAATCCCCAATCCGTCACCTCTGCCGACTATGCACACCGGGTTAGCCGCCGGCGTGCGGTGCTCTGCACACGGCGTCCACTGGCAGCACGGCCCGTCGGCAACACACACACACACACACACACAGCCCGGGCAGACCTGGTCCAGGTGCACGTGGGGATGGGTGCAATAAATGTGTATTTACCCCCCCCCCCCGGCCCTTGCGACAGCAAAGCCCTTGTCAGAGCAACAGTAGGTATTGTTTCCGCACTTTTTGCAACCGTGGAATCTGGTGGTTCCATTTTCTGGTGGTGCATGAAGATCACGTTTTTTCCGTGATAGGAGAGCATCCCCCACTTGCGGATAGGGCAAAGGCCGATTACAGTCCCGGGGCCCACGCACACGCACACTCGCACCGCACCCGCACCAGTCCTTTACTTACCACCGGGGGGGGAGGGGTAAATGGCCTCTCTTTGGACCCACCCACCCTAAACCGAAAAATTTTTTCCTCTGGGGAGAAATGAAATTTTGAATAGAGATTGAAAAGTGAGAGGCCCAGTTTTACAAACTCTTTTCTGCCCTCACACCCCCCCCCCCCCAAAGGGTACAAATGTTGAATGCTACCCTGCACGCTGCAGGACACCAGGTTGCAAAGCACAAGGCCGCAGAGAAACAAAAGTCGGAACAAAAAGCTCTTCAGTGACACTGCCATGGGCGCCTTTCGCTGTGACGGATGAGGCACCCTCAGGTGACTGTCGTAGAGGGCTTGCTCTGCTGACACCAAAGACTCTACAATACAGTTTGTTGGGCACACCAGAAAAGACACGTCTCCTCAGACCTGCCTACCCCCCCCCTCCTTGGGGTAGACCCCAGCCCCCACCTTCAGTCAATGACTGACCCGCACGTGCAGCTGCAGCCAAAGCCGCAGCCACAGCCGCACGCCGACGCCCCTACACCCACACGGCCCTCACCCCTCACCAACACCCTCCATACCTTGATAACAATGGATCAACACCCGGCCTCCGGATTGACGGCAATGCTCTAAGAAATCATACGCAACGTCGAAATTTGTGTTCAGCATCTGGAACCCACTGCAAACAAGGACAGTGGCCGATTGGTCGATTGATCAGACCGCGGCCATACCCACGGTGACATGCGAGGCAGTGACGCACGGGTGCACGGCATGCGAGACATGTTGAGTCAGGGTGTGCCGAGGCATTGGCAATGCGGATACAGTCTGCATAGTCGTCAGGGACACCATTGCGCACCCCCCAGGCGTCCTGTGAGCCTTAAGATCGGCATCCAAATCCAAATCCAAATCCAAACTCAACCCCCCCCCCCTTCCCCACCCCCCCTTCTCTCTGTCACCGACTTTGCGGTCTCAACTTTGTCCACAATGCCAACACCTCTGCAAAGATCCACTGTCGGCCGGCCATGCCATATGAGATGCAGTCCCTGGGTCCCCAACAGACCCAAAGGTTGGGGGGGCGGGGGGGGGGGGGTCGCGCTTGGGCCTCCTGTCCCTCCCGCCCCCCCCCCCCCACATCCTTCCCCAAGCGAGAGCCGGCCCCGCGACCGGGGCGCACCATCTCGATGGCTGCATGCTCTCTCCCTTGCCCCTCACTCTGCCGGGCTCGGCACTGCATGGCTCCACCTCGACCTACCCTGCTCAGCCCCCTGCCTACCCCCGGCGAGCGCCGGCCCCCACATCCGGGGCGCACCGTTGTGCACTCCACACATGGCTGGCTTTGCCCATTGCAGCCCACACAGGGCCCTCAGCACAACCCGTGCAGGCCGCACTCGGCTGGTGGTACCCACTGCAGGCCTGGTGCACGCCGCACCGGGCCAGTTGGGCCCCGTGCAGACCCCGTGCCCCCCTGCCCTTGGCAGTGCCCTTTTGTAGGCCCTGTGCATGCCACACAGGGCTGGGTAGGTCCACTGCTGGCATCGCGAACACCGCTCTAGCATGGTTGCGCGCACTGCCAGCCCCTGAGCACTTCGCGCAGGGCCGGCGGTGCCGTTTGGGGGTTGGAGGGGGGGAGGGAGGGAAGAGAGAGGGAGCGAGGGAGGAGGGAGGGAGGGAGGGAGGGAGGAAGCAGCAGTTCAGCCCAGCAAGAACATAGCAACGAAGGTCAACAGGCGTGGATGTGCTTAACGTGCAGCAACTCGCACAGAAATGTACTGTGTGCAGCTTTGGGCATACGGCAGCCACATACCCATTGCAGAATGCCTGATGCAGCCCCATGCAGCGCCGGGCCTAGGATGCAAACCCCATGCAGCCCAAGCAGGACACCCCGTACCCGGGGTGCCCCTTCAAAACAAAAGACAGCCATGCACTCGTGGAGGCCTGGGTCTCAATACAGCACTAGGCGCATGGGGGATGCATGGCAAACAAATAACACACTTAAAAGCATGCCCTAACTGGCGGAACTTCAGTACATTTGCTGATGCAGTTCAATCTCACAGGCGTAAGCTCAGCCGAAAAGCCCTATATTTTTTTCCGGCTTTTTAGGGCACCTAAAATTTCAAGAATTTGACTTTTTTTGAAACCCTTCTGTCGCCCCTGGGATGGGTTTGGGTGGTCATTTGGTGACAATACAGGTACTTGAGCACCCTTGGGGACCCGTGTAGCCGCTGCTCGGCCCATGTAGCCCTGGCCATGAGCCCCCCAAAAGCCCCAAAATTGCCATTTTCTTGGGCCCCTTAGTGGCATGTGAAAATGTTCGACATTTTGACTTCTTCCAAAACCCTTCCGTCACCTTTGAGATGGGTTTGGGTGGTCATTTGGTGACAACACGGGTACTTCAGCACCCATGGAGACCCACGTAGTGGCTGCGAGGCCCATGCAGCCCGGGCCATGGGCCGAAAGCCCCGAAATTGCCGGTTTTAGTTTGGCACTTGGTTGGCCTATAATTGCCACTGTGCGTTGATTCGCAGGGTCTCGGGTGCTATCTTTGGTTTTTCCAAGATAGGCCCCCCTATTGGGGGCCCACCTGTGAGGACTTGGGTGTTTTCAGGCCGGCATGCGTTGGCTGAAAAATCGCGATTTGAGGGTGACCTCCAACGACCGGGACCCTTGGGCCGTTGCTGGTTGTTGTTGTATGATCATGTGGTGACAATGGGAGTATGTATACCGTCGTGGGGAGCCGTGCAGCACCGGCTAGGCCCTCCTCGTGGTGCCTATTGGCCTGAAAAAAGCCCTTTTGGGCCTGTTAGCACCATGGTGGGCAAAAATGGGTTGGTTTATATTCTGCAATTGTGCATTGATTTGGACCGAAATACCATTTCACTTTTTTCCTCTACCTTGACCCCCAGAACGAACGACAGGGGTCCCAGGTGCTATCTCCGTTTTCCCAAGATTGGCCTCCCTAGGGGGCCCCACCGGCGAGCGCTTAGGCTGGCAGGCCGGCATAGGGAGGCATTTGTGAAAGGCTTGCCATACTTCTGTAGTGAATGGCTGTGACAGTGCGTAGGGCTGAGACAGAAATCGTACTACCCTTGCTTGTTCCATTCTGCCTAGAACGAGGGAGGTGGCAGGGGGGGGAACATTGCTCCCCAAGTCCAGCTGGTTGAGAAAGAGCCTGTGCAATATCAGGGGCCACCCCGAGACATTGGTGAGGGCGGGTTGGCAGAAAAATCGCAATTCTGGGGTGACCTCTGCCAGCCCCCTGGGACCCTTGGGCCATTATTGGGTTGATCACTTGGTGGCAATGGGAGTTTGTATAAAGCTTAGGGGAGCCATGAACAGCCTCAAGCAGATGCAGTGCTGGCACCCCCATTTGTAAGAAAAAAATTTATTCAAGACCTAGGTCTAAATCGACGCACGTCGGCCACAAAACGCCAAAACAAATTGACCCCCCCCCCCCAGCCTAACCCCCCTGAAAAGTGGTACCCGGGAAAGAGTGGGACAGTTGCCCATATGCTCAGGGGTGCCGCTTCTGCCCCTTGGTATCCCCTCCCATGCCAGTGCCGGCAATATTTGGGAGCCTTGCCCTGTCTAACACGGCCACCCCCCTGGATACTACTACTACTGGATTGCAACCGCTCAAAGGCACGTAACTTCAAAAGGGAGTGGGAAGGAGGAACGATGCAAATGGGTGTGCCGTCGGTATCCCTCTCCCACTCAGGGCCCCCAGCGGATGGCCCAGCTGCTCTTTTCCTGACTACCACCAGAAGCTTCCATGGCATTTTTAACCGACAGTAACCGCCTTCAGCGGCTAAAGCAACCGTCTCCAACCGCCTGCCTAACCGCTTCTGGACCCCCCCTGCGGGGTTAGGGTTAGGGTCCCCTCCTTCTAAGGGTACAGCGTCTGCACTTGGCTCCCATTGTGCCTACTCCCCACAGCGTTCATCACTGGCTGTCCGAGTGGGCACTGAGTTGTTCGCACCATGAGCCACCGATGTGTCCTACCCATGTGCCTGGGCCATGGTTGCGGTCCTGCCTCAGGGCATTTCGGGCTCTACAGGCACAGGTGTACATACTGGGCAGCCCCCCCCCCCCCCCTCATGGTTCCGCGTGTCCTCACACTGGCCGCATGTGGTCCCACTTTGCTTGGTGGAAGGGGGGGGGTGCCATCAAGGCTGAAAGGGTATGCCGCACGTGCGTGTGCGCCTTTTGAGGAGGGCATCGTCCACGCGTGGAGGGGTGGGTTGGGGTGAAGGGGACGAGTTCAAACAACTGTGAGAGGTGGGGAGCCTGTTGGGCTGCCGAACAGCCGAGGGAAAATTAACTGTACTTGGTGAGAGTCAGTTGGCGCACTGCTCACAAATGCCGCTTTTGCCCCTTGTCGTCCCCCCCACGCCGGCACTGGGTTGGGAAAGGGGGGGGGGGGGGTGGCACAAGGCCTCGGTATCTGATTGTTTGCCTTTGGCGGGGGGGGGGGTTCCTTGGAAGAAGAGTGGGACAGCAGACAGACCAACAGATGTGCATCCTGTGTATTAGATGGTATCGGTTTAATGCGTTCAAATTAAATCTTAGACTTAAGTCAAAATGAAGTAAATAACTTGTTAGGACATTAATATCATATTCAAGTATTTAAATTAATTAATAACAAGCATTTAAATTGATCAAATTAATAACTTGATGCGGATGTCACGAATGGCCTCTGTAAATGTCCCAAGTGCATGACGACAGCAGACGGGAGCTGGGCATACGGGCTGTCGCTCGCCTCCATGGACTGCACCATGATGTTGAGGGGCGCGTAGAAGCTGTCGTCGTGGTTGCCGCAGCAGCCGCGGGCGCAGTTCAGAACGTGCGTAACGCCCATACGGGCGAGCTCTTGGCTGCATGATGCACAGCGCGTGGTACGGGGCGGGGGCAGGGGCACTGAGTGGGGGAGAAGGGGAGGCGGCGAAGTGGGGGGGGGATGACTGAGAACAGCCGGAGTAAAAGCGGCTGGAGGGGGAGGTGCAGGGGGAGGGAAGGGGTGGGGTGGGCGGGCTTTCAACGGGGGGGCGGGGGTCGATACAGCCCTCGAGCGAACCCCCCCCCCCTTAAAGGGGTTGATTGACGGGCCCCCAAAATCCTACCGAGACTGACCCCTGGGCCCCGGAGGTGACGCGGACCCAAAGACTGGCAAAAAATTGAAAATGGGATTTTTGGAATCAGCGCGTCGGGGGGTTCAGAAAACTCATCATTTTGTCACGCATTTGGCAAAAAAATTGACCATTTTCAATGCTCAAAAATTTTTTCGGTGCTTTTGGAGCCAGAGTGAAGAAACTGAGTGATGGTCCTGTCAATTGAGCCCGGTGGCTCTATTGACCCCCCCCCCCTCACAGTTGAAACCCCCGACCTCCCAAAGTGCAAGCGATTGTCGTGGAAACAGAATGCAAGCGTTTGGAGGGGAGTCGAAACGGTCGAGAGAAAGTGACAGGGGATGTTGGAGTCCATGAAATGAAGGAAAGCGTTTGCGGGGAAAGAACGCAATCCGAGGGTAACTGAAAGCGTTTGAAAAGGAATTGAGCACCGTTTTGGGGGGCTGCCAGCGGTTGGAGATTGAATGGATGGAGGGTAATGAAAGCGTTTGAAGGGCCATTGAAAGCGGCCGGTGGGCGATTAAGAGCGGGTGGAGGAAAAATGAAAGCAATTGCAGGGCGACTGGAAGTGGTTGGGGTGCAACTGACAACAGTCCAAATGCAACTGGAA
The DNA here is from genome assembly GCA_964036045.1 of Eutreptiella sp. 'Long Island Sound 2002'. Taxonomy (NCBI): domain Eukaryota; phylum Euglenozoa; class Euglenophyceae; order Eutreptiales; family Eutreptiaceae; genus Eutreptiella; species Eutreptiella sp. 'Long Island Sound 2002'. The sequence continues at coordinate 15,678,399 of OZ038402.1, read as the reverse complement.
ACGGTCGAAGTGTCACTGACAATGGTGGCAGGATTACTGATGGCAGTTGGAGGATAACGGATCGTGGTTAGAGGATAACTGAGCAGTTGGAGAGGGACTGGTAGCGGTTGGAGGGGAACTGGTAGCGGTTGGAGGGTAACTAGTAGCGGTTGGAGGGGAACTGGTAGCAGTTGGAGGGTACCTGATAGGAGGAGGAGGGTACCTAGTAGCGGTTGGAGGGGAACTCGTAGCGGTTGGGGGGTAACTGGTAGCGGTTAGAGGGTAACTGGTAGCGGTTGGAGGGTAACTGGTAGCGGTTGGAGGGGAACTGATAGCAGTTGGGGGGTAACTGGTAGCGGTTGGAGGGTAACTGGTAGAGGTGGGAGGGTAACTGGTAGCGGTTGGAGGGTGACTGGTAGCGGTTGGATGGTAACTGGTAGCGGTTGGAGGGTAACTGATAGCAGTTGGAGGGTAACTGGTAGCGGTTGGAGGGTGACTGGTAGCGGTTGGATGGTAACTGGTAGCGGTTGGAGGGTAACTGATAGCAGTTGGAGGGTAACTGATAGCGGTTGGAGGGTAACTGGTAGCGGTTGGAGGGTGACTGGTAGCGGTTGGGTGGTAACTGGTAGCGGTTGGAGGGTAACTGATAGCAGTTGGAGGGTAACTGACAGCGGTTGGAGGGGAACTGGTAGCAGTTGGAGGGGAAGTGGTAGCGGTTGGAGGGTAACTGGTAGTGGTTGGAGGGGAACTGATAGCGGTTGGAGGGTAACTGGTAGCGGTTGGAGGGGAACTGATAGCAGTTGGGGGGTAACTGGTAGAGGTTGGAGGGTAACTGGTAGCGGTTGGAGGGTGACTGGTAGCGGTTGGAGGGTAACTGGTAGCGGTTGGATGGTAACTGATAGCAGTTGGAGGGTATCTGATAGCGGTTGGAGGGGAACTGATAGCAGTTGGAGGGGAAGTGGTAGCGGTTGGAGGGTAACTGGTAGTGGTTGGAGGGTAACTGATAGCGGTTGGAGGGTAACTGGTAGTGGTTGGATGGTGACTGGTAGTGGTTGGAGGGTAACTGATAGCGGTTGGAGGGTAACTGCTAGCGGTTGGAGGGTGACTGGTAGCGGTTGGATGGTAACTGGTAGCGGTTGGAGGGTGACTATTAGCGGTTGGAGGGTAACTGACAGCGGTTGGAGGGTAACTGGTAGCAGTTGGAGGGGAAGTGGTAGCGGTTGGAGGGTAACTGGTAGTGGTTGGAGGGTAACTGATAGCGGTTGGAGGGTAACTGGTCGCGGTTGCAGGGTGACTGGTAGTGGTTGGAGGGTAACTGATAGCAGTTGGAGGGTAACTGGTAGCGGTTGGAGGGTGACTGGTAGCGGTTGGATGGTAACTGGTAGCAGTTGGAGGGTAACTGGTAGCGGTTGGATGGTAACTGACAGCGGTTGGAGGGGAACTGATAGCAGTTGGTGGGTAACTGGTAGCGGTTGGATGGTAACTGATAGTGGTTGGAGGGTGACTGGTAGAGGTTGGATGGTAACTGGTAGCGGTTGGAGGGTAACTGATAGCGGTTGGAGGGTAACTGATAGCAGTTGGAGGGTAACTGGTAGCGGTTGGATGGTAACTGACAGCGGTTGGAGGGGAACTGATAGCAGTTGGTGGGTAACTGGTAGCGGTTGGATGGTAACTGATAGCGGTTGGAGGGTGACTGGTAGAGGTTGGATGGTAACTGGTAGCGGTTGGAGGGTAACTGATAGCGGTTGGAGGGTAACTGATAGCAGTTGGAGGGTAACTGGTAGTGGTTGGAGGGTAACTGACAGCGGTTGGAGGGGAACTGATAGCAGTTGGAGGGTAACTGGTAGCGGTTGGATGGTAACTGGTAGCGGTTGGAGGGTAACTGATAGCGGTTGGAGGGTAACTGATAGCAGTTGGAGGGTAACTGGTAGTGGTTGGAGGGTAACTGACAGCGGTTGGAGGGGAACTGATAGCAGTTGGAGGGTAACTGGTAGCGGTTGGATGGTAACTGGTAGCGGTTGGAGGGTGACTATTAGCGGTTGGATGATAACTGACAGCGGTTGGAGGGGAACTGATAGCAGTTGGAGGGTAACTGGTAGTGGTTGGAGGGTAACTGATAGCGGTTGGAGGGGAACTGATAGCGGTTGGAGGGTGACTGGTAGCGGTTGGATGGTAACTGGTAGCGGTTGGAGGGTGACTATTAGCGGTTGGATGGTAACTGACAGCGGTTGGAGGGTAACTGATAGCGGTCGGAGGGGGAGTGATAGCGGTTTAGGGTAACTGATAGCGGTTGGAGGGTAACTGGCAGCGGTCGGAGGGTGGCTGATAGCGATTGGAGGGGAACTGATAGCGATTGGAAACGAACGAGAATGCCCAGTTCACGCACCCAGGGTAGCCCTTTCCCGTACTGCCCCTTGCACGCGGTGCACACCCGTTTTCTGCATGACGAAACGCCCCCAGATACACGCTGCTGGTCACTTGAGCTGGGCTGTCGCCACCGAAGATCGGAGTACTGTTGGACAGCTCTGCCTCAAGCTGCTGAATGTACTCCTGCAGGACGCAAAAAGAGAGGCGGTGTGCAGGAGGCAGGGCACTGCACTGGCTCGGAGGACGACGCCCAGGGCCATCCCTCGTGTGAGCATCTGGGTGCCAACAGACGCCCCCGAACTCCAAAGCGGATGCAAAATCATGCATCAACAATGACATCTTCACTTGTGACATCTCCCACAAAGGCAAGGCCTCTGGATCAACATCGTTGGACCACCATTTTTGGGCGAGGCTCTCTTGTACTACCCCCTCTCCCTTTGTATAAGCTACGCAAAAGTCCCAAATCAATACAGTCCCTACGCCTACCGTAGCTTGGACAAGCCCGTAGACGCCCGGGTTCAAAAAGAGAAGATTGCACGGTGAGCTGGTGCAAGAAAGGGGAAAATAATGCACAAGTATCCCCAAAATCAGAGCTGTGTGGGTTCAAATGGGCAAGCACTCACAACAAATGTGTGTTTTGTAGCCGGCAAATTTGTCACCAAACCCATGTCTTATGTGGCTGCACTGCATTGGGTACCGAATCAAATCAAGCCCCAAATTAATACGGTCCCGACAGCTACTGTAGGTTGGACGTAGCGGGGGGGGGGGGCGCGTCCCAACGCCTCCCAACGTACGACAGCGATCTTCCCTGCTCAATGCCCGTCTCGGGCTCAAAGCGCCAACATATTGTCGTCGTCACCCTCGAGAAGACCCTTAGGATGTGCCCCCAGTCATTTGTGCCCATGAACACTCGGTGGTGCCCGCCATTGCTGAGCCACTAGTGGGACCTCCTTTCAAGACTTTGAGGGGCCAGGGGGCTCTATCGACCCCCCCCCCCAAAAGGGCTCAATTGACGGGACCCCAAAATCCTACCAAGACTGACCCCCAGGCCTCGGAGGTGACCCAGACCCAAAAATCGGCAAAAAATGAAAATGGGATTTTTGGAATCAGCGCTGCTTCTTGAATTTTCTCTGGAAATGTGAGGCACTGGATTGGTTGCCCTGCGGCACGTCCAACAGGTCTGTGCTGGTTTGGGGCTGAGTGGCCTGCATTTCGCCCATGCCAAATGCTGTCATGCTCCTGCTGCTGCGGCGTGGGCCACTAGACCTGTTGCATTGCATCTGCCATGGCCCTTTTCTCTTGAAGGTTGGGGTGCTGCACTGCAGACTCTCCTCTGACTTGACCTGTGGGGAGGGGGGGAAATTCGTCTATGCCGGGGGGGGGGGGTCCCTTGGAGCCCCCTTTCTGGACCCCCCCCCCACCCCCTGGTACGGGTAGCAAATGCGTGTGCACAGCCGCGCACAGAAAGAAGACGAAGAGAGCGCGCAAAGCAAGAGACGAAGACAAAAGATCTTCAGTGACATGTCATAGGTGCCTTTCACTGTAGCAGACAAGTCGAGCACAGGCGACCAACAGCGTCTACTACCCTGGGTCCTATGAGCTAAATTCGGGCTGGTGTGGACTACAGTAGCCCCCCCCCCCCCCTCGCCAAAGGCAAACAACCTAATACCGAGGCCTTGTGCCAAACCCCCCCATGTCCATCCCCTCCCCAGGGATGACGGTTCCCCCAGTACCCCCCTCCCTCCCATCCCCCCCCCCCCCCCGCAGGGATGACGGTTCCCCCCTCACCCCCAGGGGGGGGGGGGGGGGGGCGTCACGAAATGACGGTTGCCCCCACCCCCGGGGGGGACGGACACCACACAACAGGAACCTGAATTCTAGTATACCCAACTAAAATTTTTCTTTGGCGCCTGTCATTTCCTATTGATTTCTTATTGTTCATGGGCCAAGTGAGGGTTTCCCCCCTTGGGGGGGGGGGGTACATCCCCCCCCCCCCTTCAAAAGGGGTCGTCGTGACAAAAGCCCAACAAACCTTGGAGCGCCTTCAGGGGGGTAGAGGGGGAGGGGTCCAGGCACCCCAACTCAGACGACTCATCATGAGTCCTGTGACGCGCTGATCATGTTGAGGCACGTGTTACGTGGGGATAATTTTCCACAAACGGTGTACTCCAGGCCGTCTAGCAGCCCTTTTCAAGCCACCACCAACCTTGTCCTGCTGTAGAGGCTCTGTCACGGGGGGGGGGGGGGGGTTCCTGACCCCTCCTTCCCTCTGATTGGGGGGGCTTAGGGGGCGTTTTCGCACAGCGCGGGCACAGCGCCAATTATTACATTGTTTATCCCGGGAACACCCCTCTGAAAACCACATACCTACAGAAGCATGCATGATCCATTCAAAACAGCATCATCGGTGCAGCATTCAGGACCCTGGGCCCCGTGGCTACCGGTGGTGGAAAACTGCCGACTTTCGCACGGGCACACACACAGCGCACGGTGCGCCCCCTTAAGCGCCCCCCGCAAATGAAATTTCCACTTCCCCAATCCACCCCAATGCGTGCATTCCATTCAGGGAACTTCATGCCGAGGCGACCCTCACACACTGCACCATGGGCCATACTCTCACCTCCACCAACTTGGTCGCCGCTGGGGCATCAGGGCGCACAATGTTTCGCCCACATTTCTTCAGAACGACTGCAACACATCCGAGGCTTCCCAGGCACGCTCTGGCCGCGTGTTTTGCGCCTCTGCCCTTCCCTGTTCCAGCCTCTGCCTGTCCGCCCTGCGGAGCGGTATCAATTCCTCCGCTCCGTTGTTTGCGATGACAACGCAGGGGGACTGAGCAGTGAAAGAGACAGTGGGGGGGGGGGGGGGCTTGGGGGCTCGGGAACACAGTCATGGTCAGTCGTGGTTGTGAGGGTCACAGAGACCCCCCTTCCGTGACAGCAGGAGAGGGGGATGCATTAGAAGGGAAAGGATCTCAAAGGCGGCCCCAGAAGCGGTTAGACAGGTGGTCGGAGGAGGTTGCCGAAGCGGTTGGGGGCGTTTACTGTCGGTTACAAATGCCATTGAAGCTGGCACTTGCCGTGAGGGGGACAGTGGCTGGGCATAGGCTGGGCGCCCTGGAGGGGGGGGGGTACCTCCCCCCTTCCAATGCATCCGTGGGTTTCGGGTCCCGCACAATACGACAGACGACACGCTCGTTGTTTCCAAAGACGCGGGCCGCACTGCGGCCCAATTGCCATCATAAGCCCCCGATACAGCCCATCGCGAGGCTTGCGGGATGGGGACGGGAGGCATGGGATCGGGGGAGGCAGCAGCTCACCATCGCGCCTTTAGAGACTCCAGTGGTTTGGTCCTGAAACCCATTGCTAAGACCGGTTGGCAGCAGGGGCACCCGCGAAACGGCGCGCCAAAACGGGGGGGCCGCGAGGCATGCACACACTGAGGAGTACCAGAGGGTGTTAGGGTGGAGTTCTGGATCCTCAACCCCCTTCACCCAGGGAACGGTGACCACGGAACAGTTTCGGGCCAAACTACTTCCCCTCTGTGACATTCCGTCGGGTTGTTGCTCCTTTACGGGGCCCTGGACAGTCCCCCATTCTTCCCTTCGCATGTTGCGTCGGGTCGCTGCGATCTGACGGCCGCTGCGGCCGGTGCTCCCGCTGGTGTCGTTTCCGCGTCCGCGGAGCCCAGTCGTTGGTGTGCCGGGGCTGTGCTGGATGTGGCGGGATGTGCCGTTTGCGTGTCAGCGGCGCCCAGTAATTGGCATATTGGCTGGCGTGCGCTCCGTCATGGTTGACGTGGGAGGCGTGCGCCCCTGCATGGTGTCCTGGGTGATTTACGCTGCTCTGTGACCGCGCCGTTGTCCTTGGTTCTGCCCACCCCGGTTTAGTTGGAGGTTCCTTCCCGTGCCTGGCCCACCATTCCCTTCCACGGGGCGCCTCAGGGGCCCCAGCGGTGGCCCACTGGGTGCTGGATCCCCTCGGCGCAGATGAACAACGGTGCTGTGCCACAGCCCCCTCTCCCCCCGGGCTCCTTTTAGGGGGGGAGGGAGGGTGCCCCCCCCCCCCCCCCCGGGTGGTGCTAAGTTTTGAGAGGCACCAAAGGCGCCAAAGAAAATTTTTCATTGGCTGGAGGCCTAGAAGAAAATTTGGCCCTGTCTTTTGGGGGGGGGACCCTCAGTGGTGCCGAGTTGTTAAAAAGAGCCCTGCCCCCCCCCCCCCCCCAACCGACCGTTCCGTACCTAACAACTGGAGCGCGGAGGGGAGGCATCTACCTGCATAATGTGTGGAGGGCACGATCCTGGTGCGGCCAGTTTATACGGCCGGTTGCTTGCTGGCAGTACCCGACCACCACCAGGTTGATACTGCAGGGAGCAGCGAAGGTGGGGCAGACAAGAGCATTCGCGCGCACGAACCGCCACAGAACTTCCCCAGCCACCGAATCGGGAATGTTGGGCCCAGACGGGACGGAGGGGCAGCCTTTTTGCTTCGATGAGAGGGGGATGGGCTTCCAGGGGAACCGGGGGGGGGGGGGTCCGGGGCAAGGGGCCTCCATCCTCCACTGGTACACGGGTATGCATTGCGCACGTGTGTGGTGGTGCGGGGTTTGTAAGTAGAGGTAGACACGCATGAATATGAATGCCTTCATTCATCCCCAACACCCACTTGAGGCAAGACAATCAGAGGAACGAGACACGTGGGCTGGTACTGCCAGCCAGATGCCAGATGGTCAGCACGGCTGCATTTGAAGTGGCTCTCTCGCACTCAGAGAGAAGAGGCTGCATTGGATTCGGAGGCACGCGAATTCGAAAGGAAGGAGGAAGACTGCACGCAACTCCAAAACCCGGCCGCTGCTACGCCCTTACTTGGATCTCTATCCCTCTGGTTCCTTCCGAGCCTCCAGCCACACCCACACCCCACCCCACACCCACACCCACACTCGACATGTGTGTCTGTGTGTGTGGAGGGGGGGCGGTATCCCACACCCCGCGCGCGCGCACAACACAATGCCCAAGAAAACGAGCCTGCAGTTCAATCAGTGCAATCAATGACGACCAATTCCACAAGCCAGCAGCTGGTGGTTAGTGTTCTGGGCACCCTTTAGGGCGCCGTCATCTCTCTCTCTCTTTTTTTTTTATGCATGGCAGCGTGCTGCCCAAACAGTGCTGAATCACATGAATGTTTCTCCAAGGACGGCAGCTCTATATACATTATATCGTAGCCCAGGGTTGTAGGTTAGATTAGGGCTGCCTGAGTTCTGTACCTTGCTGGGTGTTGGGGCTGGGGGGGTTTCTGTTGGTGTTGGTTGTGTACTGGTGTGGTGGGTGGGGGGGGCTCTGGTTCTGGCTGGGTTTGGACTGGGTATGGTGGTCGAGGTTAGGGTGAGGTATGGTATGGTATGGTGCCGTCATCTCTTGGCTACACAAGTTGTGAACCCAAGGTTTTCACCTTTACTCTTAGCAGACGGTTGGTAACATTCATGTTTGCTCCTGCATGCGTGCGTGCGTGTGTGTGTGTGTGTGTGTGTGTGTGTGTGCGAAACGCAATGCCACAGGCAACGAGCAAAAGCTTCACAGTGTGATGCCACAGGCAACGAGCAAAAGCTTCACAGTGTGAATAAGACACAATCTGCAGCACAGCAGCACATTGGAGGTGGGCCACAGCACCATTGACAACCCACTTGCCATCATTGTGGGAGCGGTCATGTAGGCCTGCTCAGGCGGCGGGATGCCTCCAAAATCGTAGAAGCCAGATTCAGGGAAAGCGGCGTACATCATTTTGAATAACGCAACAGAAGATCTAAAGAAAAGACAGCACAACATGAGCCCAGTCCGCAACTTCTTGATGTCGGATGCTTGTGCAGCATGCGTGTTCTCGTTGTACCACGCCCCATGTCTTGAACAGGCCACGGCGCACTGGTGCTGGGAGGGAGGGGGGGAGGGGGGAATGCCAGCCTGGGCTCCTTCACCTAACCCACCCACCCACCCACATCAGAACATTTTTCCCAGGGCAGTTGCGCAGGGGTACAAGACACCAGCACGAGAAAAGACCGGTCCCACAGCCAATGGGCTGAAGGAAAGTGACAAAATCAGTGCATGTGTACATTATGCAAGGCACAACAAGCCCGGGCTCAACAGTGTCAATTTCGCGTAATCTGTAGAACACAGCGAGTGACTGGGGCATTGTTTACAAGACAAACGGGCACACAACCGCCAAGTGTTTAGCAAAAATTTTCGCCCTAGGTTGTTGAAGGTAGCAGGCGTGTATGCTCTTAACAACAAACTGCTGTACCCACCCGTATTGTACCCCCTTTTTGCCCGAGTATACTCAAATTTTGCAGAAAAAGTTGCATATTTGCACTTCCTCACCCTAACCCTTTGCACTTTCGGCATGGGCAAATGTGCGAAATCTTACGAAATAGTGCAAAACAAAAGCGTAAAATTTGTCGATTTTGCGCAAAATTTTGCACTTCGTCGGCTTTTTTTCACTTTCGCGGGACAAGAATGTCAAGAAAAGCGCAAATTTTTGCGCTTTTTGAGCGAGTATACTCGGGCAAGAATATGGGTGGGTACAGCACTATCCTTTGTTATTACACCTTCAAACCGTGCCCACGATCGTAGGTGGTGGTAGGCGGTCCAGGCGTTTGAGATGCCCTTTTTGCCAAAACCCCCAAGAGTCCGATTCTTCTATGACCCTTGGAATGATTGCATTGCTTTTCCCCATCGGCTCACTTGTATATTTGATGGTTCAAGACCCGGCCATGGTTGAGTGGCATTGTTTACAGTGATTTGTTGATCCAGCCCTCTCGTCTCCTTGCCTCACAACACATCATCTGTTACAAAGGCGGCTATGACAATGTCATGGAAGAGCTTTTTGGTTTGACTATTTTGCTTTGCAGCTAGAGTAAAGGATAGCATTCAACATCTGCATCCCAAAGCGGCTTGTTCCTAAAAGCAACCTCCAACGTTGGGCCCCTTTGATAAATTTCAGCAAGGCTCAATCTCCGTGGCATGTTGGTGGAGTGACCTTATCCTGTAGTCGGGCCCGCCCGTCTACTTGTGTGCGTTAAACAACACCCAAACACTTTACACAATAGGGATGTTGGGAGAAAAGACAACAGCCGGGCTGAAAACATGGAACTGTACACTATTACAAAAAATGTGTTCATGCACAGGTTTTCTCTGTGCATGAACACATTTTTTCTAATACCGGGTGGTTGGAGGGAAATTTTTGTAGAAAAAAACTGCGTACGGGGAATACGGCCCCCTTGCCCTTTCCTACTCTTGGGGTGGGCCTTTGGATCGCACCCACCATGTGTTTGTCTTTCTCTCTCGCTCTCTCTTTCTCTCTCTCTGTTTCTCTCTCTCCTTCTCTCTCTCTCTCTCTCTCTCTCTCTCTCTCTCTCTCTCTCTTTGTCTGTCTGTTTGTCTCTCCCTCCCTCCCTCCCTCTCTCTCTCTCTCTCTCTCTCTCTCTCTCTCTCTCTCTCTCTCTCTCTCTCTCTCTCTCTCTCTGCTTCCTCTCTCTCTCTCTCTCTCTCTCTTCTCTCTCTTTGTTTCTCTCTATGTTTGTCTATCTCTCTCTCTCCCCCCCCCCCCCCCGCCCTCTCTCTCTCTCTCTCTCTATTTAGGGATGTGCACAATACTTGAGGAATTTTCCTCCCAAGTCGCCCAAAAAAATTACACGGTTTTTTTCTATAAAAATTTCTCTCCCTACGATCGTGCACCTACGATCGTGGGCAAAGCACGATGAAAAATTTCAAAGAGATCAAATCGTAGTGGGTAACTCGGTAGTCAAAGCACACCACACAATGCAAACGCAATAACAGAGCAAAGGCTCAACAGCTTAACAAAGCAACGGTTGCGTCGAGGAGGGTGGGTAGACTAGGTGACCTTTTTGCAAGGATGGAGAAGTTGAGGGAACCAAGCACGGATTAATCACAACAAAAGTCAAATAAGTCAATCAATAAAGCATGTTGAGGTCCCGAACGGAAGTGAAAGAAATCAACAAAGACAAACAATTGTTGCGCACTTTCATAGCACATGTTTCCAAACCCAACCTTTCGTCCCATGGTCACCCGCCCTCCCAACTACAGCCACCTACTTGAGAAAAACACAAGCTCAAGGGTGCACCACGCAATCTGTGGAATGTTACAACAGAGGAGCTCACGGACGCCAAGGTGGAGTTCGATGGAAAAAAAGACCCAGTTGGGACTATGGATGAATGGCCAACAAGAAAACAAGTTGTGTACAAGTCTTTGGTCTCTTTGATCTGTTTTCTCACTTAGTAGGGTAACACCAAACAATGGTTGGGCACATGCTTGTATAATTCTCTCAATTTCGGGTTCTAAGTGCAGCTTGATTCCTTTGTAATTTCGAGCGCACGGTTCGAGGGAGATGGAAGCTCTTTGCGCTTTCAACCTTTTACTTTGACCTAAACCTAAACCTTTTGAAATTATGCGCAGGATTAGGAACATCACAGTTGAGTTTAAAGACCACAATGTGTGAGGGATACCACCCCAACAACAGATTTTCTTGAGATTTTGGCACTGACTTAGCTATCTATGTCAGAGTTTTGCGCTTCAATTGCGAGCTGTTACGCACAGTGGGGCCACTACATCCTAAGATAGTTGGCAAACCGCGATGTGACGTGTGCAAACTAAGGCGGTTGGAAGCACAAAAGAGTTTGAATGCATGGTCCTCTTTGTCAATAAGCAATCGAAGAGTTCTGGAGATGGAGTCAGCTACGTTGGTTGGCCGAAGAGTTGTTTTGGAGGTCTGCCAATCTTGAGTAGTGTAGATGTGGTAGATGCTTCAAAAAGAGCGTGCCAACTTCCAAACTTGACGGTCATCCTCAGGAAAATTGCATTGTGCCATGACTCCCCTCAGGCTCTTCCCTTTGAAAATGACAGTGAGAGGAACACATGCAGGGCGAAAGACCCAGTTAGTGTACTTCATCTATTGAACTGAAACAGATGCAAGCAATCAATACTGCTGGTAAATTTGCAATTCGTAGAGCTGGAAGTCAAAGGCTTAAGTTTTCAATTGGTTCAGGAGTCCCAATACTTGATGACTGCGGCAGTGCCGGAGAGCTACACACGCGACCTTGCACAAACTGCATTACTTCAGGTAGGCACAAACAGCACTTTTATGTTTCTTTTCAGAAGCATGGGGCCCACTTGCAGCTACAGGACAGCCGCAGGTCAGCCCTACTGATGAGTCCGAGAGCCGTGGATGGGCGAAACAAAGAATCAGAGTTTGCTCTTGCCGCTTGGGGTTGGAGAGGGCTGCCGTGTACGGAGTTCGTAAAGCTTTTAGGACTGTAAGATTTTGAAAGCAAATTTCGAAATCAAACCAAGCCAACGAGTTCAAAATAATAAAGAATAAAAGAGCAATACACGATGCAAGAGGATGAGCTCTAATACAAAAAGACAGTACAACCGTCATATTATTACATGTTCTCTTATGCATTCCGGTGTTATCCTATAAACTCCTGTCTTCTCCTTTGCCCTGTGGTGTTCTTTTGTGCGGCCCACTGCTCTCCTATGTGCTCCGGTGTTCTATTGTGCGCTCCGGTGTTCTCACATTAAGCACACCACTAGTAAAAAAGAAACTTTTTTTTACTAGGTTCCGAACCCTAGTAAAAATTTTTTTTTTGTATTAGGTTCCGAAGCCTAGTACAAAATTTTTTTTTTTTTGATAGGTTCCCAATACCTAGTAAAAACTAAGGAAACAGAGTAAACTGTCACCTAGTAAAATTTTTTTTTAAGAAACATTTTTCACTAGGTTTCACTACAGACCCTATAGGCCCCCTGTGGGCCCCCTATAGACCCCCTATAGGCCCCCTGTAGGCCCGCTAGAGGCCCTCTATAGGCCGCCTATAGGCCACCCATAGGCCCCCTATTGGTCCCCTATAGGCCCCCCCTACGACCCTTATAGGCCCCCTGTAGGCTCCCTATAGGCCCCCTATAGGCCCCCTATAGGCCCCATATAGGCCCCCTATTAGGACCCTAAAATGCCAGCCAGACGAGGTCTGGCAATCTTTGATGTTCTGCAGGCTGCCGGACTCTGACATCGATTTTATTCGGAAAACACTGTGGTGTAAACAGCCGGTAGGAGACAAACTGAAATCTTGGAGGCCAGGCAGGAGGCGCCCCCCCCGGGCACCCTCATGCCGCCCCCACAGCGCGCAAAGCCGGCTCGCAAGAGCGCGCGCTGTGGGGTTGGTGACGGGTCCCCACGCCCGCACCCCCCGCACCCACAGCCACTGGGTAGTGGGCCCCGGCCGCATGCCCGAAAGGACGAGTGGTCGGGGGTGGGAGAGCGCCCGACCCCGGACGCCCCACGCCCAGGCAAGAGGCGCCCCCCCCGGGCACCCTCATGCCGTCCCCACAGCACGCAAGAGCGCGCGCGGTGGGGTTGGTGACGGGTCCCCACGCCCGCACCCCCCGCACCCACAGCCAGTGGGTAGTGGGCCCCGGCCGCACGCCCGAACGGACGAGAGGTCGGGGGTGGGAGAGCGCCCGTCCCCGGACGCCCCACACACAGGCAAGAGGCGCCCCCTCCGGGCGCCCTCATGCCGCCCCCACAGCGCGCAACGCCAGCTCGCAAGAGCGCGCGCTGTGGGGTTGGTGACGAGTCCCCACGCCCGCACCCCCCGCACCCACAGCCAGTGGGTAGTGGGCCCCGGCCGCACGCCCGAAAGGACGAGTGGTCGGGGGTGGGAGAGCGCCCGACCCCGGACGCCCCACGCCCAGGCAAGAGGCGCCCCCCCCGGGCACCCTCATGCCGTCCCCACAGCTCGCAAGAGCGCGCGATGTGGGGTTGGTGACGAGTCCCCACGCCTGCACCCCCCGCACCCACAGCCAGTGGGTAGTGGGCCCCGGCCGCACGCCCGAAAGGACGAGTGGTCGGGGGTGGGAGAGAGCCCGACCCCGGACGCCCCACACCCAAGCAAGAGGTTGCCCCCCCCGGGCGCCCTCGTGTCGCCCCCATAGCGCGCAACGCCAGCTCGCAAGAGCGCGCGCTGTGGGGTTGGTGACGAGTCCCCACGCCCGCACCCCCCGCACCCACAGCCAGTGGGTAGTGGGCCCCGGCCGCACGCCCGAAAGGACGAGTGGTCGGGGGTGGGAGAGCGCCCGACCCCGGACGCCCCACACCCAGGCAAGAGGTGCCCCCCCCGGGCACCCTCATGCCGCCCCCACAGCACGCAAGAGCGCGCGCTGTGGGGTTGGTGACGGGTCCCCACGCCCGCACCCCCCGCACCCACAGCCAGTGGGTAGTGGGCCCCGGCCGCATGCCCGAACGGACGAGAGGTCGGGGGTGGGAGAGCGCCCGACCCCGGATGCCCCACACCCAAGCAAGAGGCGCCCCCCCCGGGCACCGTCATGCCGCCCCCACAGCGCGCAAAGCCAACTCGCAAGAGCGCGCGCTGTGGGGTTGGTGACGGGTCCCCATGCCCGCACCCCCCGCACCCACAGCCAGTGGGTAGTGGGCCCCGGCCGCACGCCCGAACGGACGAGAGGTCGGGGGTGGGAGAGCGCCCGTCCCCGGACGCCCCACACCCAAGCAAGAGGCGCCCCCCCCGGGCACCCTCATGCCGTCCCCACAGCGCGCAAAGCCAGCTCGCAAGAGCGCGCGCTGTGGGGTTGGTGACGGGTCTCCACGCCCGCACCCCCCGCACCCACAGCCAGTGGGTAGTGGGCCCCGGCCGCACGCCCGAACGGACGAGGGGTGGGGCGTGGGAGAGCGCCCGACCCCGGATGCCCCACACCCAAGCAAGAGGCGCCCCCCCCGGGCACCCTCATGCCGCCCCCACAGCGCGCAAAGCCAGCTCGCAAGAGCGCGCGCTGTGGGGTTGGTGACGGGTCCCCACGCCCGCACCCCCCGCACCCACAGCCAGTGGGTAGTGGGCCCCGGCCGCACGCCTGAAAGGACGAGTGGTCGGGGGTGGGAGAGCGCCCGTCCCCGGACGCCCCACACCCAGGCAAGAGGCGCCCACCCCGGGCGCCCTCGTGCCACCCCCACAGTGCGCAAAGCCGGCTCGCAAGAGCGCGCGCAGTGGGGTTGGTGACGGGTCCCCACGCCCGCACCCCCCGCACCCACAGCCACTGGGTAGTGGGCCCCGGCCGCACGCCCGAAAGGACGAGTGGTCGGGGGTGGGAGAGCGCCCGACCCCGGACGCCCCACACCACGGCAAGAGGCGCCCTCCCCGGGCACCCTCATGCCGCCCCCAGAGCGCGCAAAGCCAGCTCGCAAGAGTGCGCGCTGTGGGGTTGGTGACGGGTCCCCAAGCCCGCACCCCCGGCACCCACAGCCAGTGGGTAGTGGGCCCCGGCCGCACGCCCGAACGGACGAGTGGTCGGGGGTGGGAGAGCGCCCGACCCCGGATGCCCCACACCCAGGCAGGCGGCGCCCCCTCCGGGCACCCTCATGCCGCCCCCAGAGCGCGCAAAGCCAGCTCGCAAGAGCGCGCGCAGTGGGGTTGGTGACGGGTCCCCATGCCTGCACCCCCTGTACCCACAGCCAGTGGGTAGTGGGCCCCGGCCGCACGCCCGAAAGGACGAGTGGTTGGGGTTGGGAGAGCGCCGGACCCCGGACGCCCCACACCCAAGCAGGAGGCGCCCTCCCCGGGCATCCTCATGCCGCCCCCACAGCGCGCAAAGCCGGCTCGCAAGAGCGCGCGCAGTGGGGTTGGTGACGGGTCACCACGCTCGCACCCACACCACTGAAAGCGCGCAGCCCCAAGCCAGGTAGGGGGAAACGGGACCGGGCCGCCCCCCCCCAAGCAAGCCAAACGGAGCACGGGACCGAGGCCGGACACGCGGAGGGGCACGGACCGAGTGGGGGGTCCCACTGGCGACAAGCCAGTAGCACGGGCCCGGCAGCGCCGGCACCCCGGGCGACCATGCATTAGGGGGGCGACGCGGTGGGTAAGCGCCCGCAGCCGCGGCTGCGAATTGACGCACTGACCGGGGAGTGGCGAAAAGGGGAAGCCGGGGAGGGACAGGGCTCCGAGCCCTGTGAACCCGGGGGGCTCCGCCACCAGGCAGGAGGTGCGTCTTGGAGGGCCCCCCACTAGGACCCGGTGGGGAGGATATCACCTGACCCGACCAGGTGGCCCCCCGGGGCCGAAAGGCGTCTAGTACCCGCAAAATCAAACCTCAAACCTCAAACCTGAAATCTTGGAGGCCTGAGCGCCTACTCTGCCCCTTGTGCCAAGTACCCCAAACCATGTCCCATATATATATATATATGATGTTGCACTGCAAGTTTCTGCATTTTGCTTTTTCCATTATCGATCAGTGTTTCTCTCCTTAAGTTGTTGATGAAAAGCAAATATCATCTGTGGCCGAACTGATTGAACATCACCCCACAGATTCACTGCATCTTGGAATTGGGCTGGGCGCCAATCGAGGCCAACTGGGCCATCCGCTGTAAAGGCACCAAAGAAGAAAACCCTTTCCGTTCTACATCCTATTTCCTGAAAGTCTACAGGCGGTCACTGCACAGATGGCAGCAATCCAAAACACTTGGCATCCGCCCAAAACAATTGTCTGCTTTTCTTGATCTTTTCATGTCTATGCAAAGGGGTGATTTAGGGGACAGACCAGAGCTAGAGCCCACACCCCCAGCACCGCCCCCCTCCAAAGCACAGCTCCGTGCCAAACGTAGACTCGAACGCAAGATGCGCTCGCTCCACAAGCTGATTGCTCACCTTGACAACATAGAAGACCAGAGATCCGTTTGATTTGTATGTTAGCTACCAAAGTAGTTGTTAGTGTCTTTGGGGTGGAAAGTGTTTGTCAACGCGGACCACCGAAACAAAATGAACCCGGATGGGCAATGGTGCAACAACAGTGCATTGGCAGTGCTGTGAAAGGGATTGACAGCGCAAAGGAAAAGGTACCACCTTGCCCAACGGCAGTAAGGCTACCACAACTTTTCACAAAAAAAAGTTTTAGAAAATTTTTTTTTTTTGAAAAAAATTTTTTTTTTCCAAATTTTTGGTGCATGAAAAACGGGATATATACGCAGAAAAACATATTGCTAGGCAAAGAAACATGGTTTTCCTTTGGGCATGGGATACAAATAGGTGATGCAAAGGCGTTGGCACTATGAAAAGGAGTTTCACGGGCCTAGCGGACCTCATTTCAAACAAACATCTAAATTTTGCCTGATTTCTTGGTGGGAGCAAAAAAAGGGAAAATTGTTATAGGGTCCCCCTAGGAGCTTGCTTGACCCAAACCTGAGTTCTACTTGTGTTAGACAATTGGATTTAGGTGCAACCAAGCACACCCCAATGGTAAGGTACCCTTTAGTATTGCTAAATCCTACAATAAACACTAAGTTTTCATGTGGAAATTGTGAAAAACTTATGGTGGTACAACAACTAGTGCCTGGTACAAAAACCGGCTCCTTTACCTTATATATTATATCACAGATGGCTCATCCGAGCGCTTCGAGGGGCTCGGGTATGTGGGGGGCTATAGGGTTTTTTCGAAACTTCCAGTCTCACTGTCTGCCCCAGTGCCGCTACACATGAAACAGACGATTATCGCTGCTGAAATCCTGGCGCTACTGCAGGCTCTACGACTTCATGCTAATGAGCCTAAGGTCGCAATTTGTACAGATTGCGAATATGTCCTTAAAGGGGCACAGGGGGCAACGCTGAGGTCGAGAGGCTGGGTGGGGTCGGCGGGACCGGTGTCCAAAATCACACTCTGGAAAGAATTGTTGCAGCATCTTGATTCCTTCTTTCAAGATATTCTGTGGGTAAAAGTGCCCTCCCATGCGAATGAGGAAGGTAACAAACAAGCTGACACATTGGCCAACAATGGTAGACTCAGCAACCCCCTATACCCTGCCCGCAAGACCCCCAAGGTTCACTCAGCAAGACAGCGAGTCAAACGGACGTGTAAGGTGGCCGCCCGGCGCCCCGCCTCGCGGGAGGCGTCTCCTCCGCGACCAACCGTGCTAAACTTTGAGCAGTGCCACTCGATTGCTTCCACTGTCACCATCCTTTCTGATATGTCAGAGGCCCGTGCAGCCTTTTTTCGTAAATGGACTACACATGCAGGGGAGGGGAGGCGAAGCCCCTTGACATCCTGCAGTGAGTACGAACCCACAGGGACGCAGACCCCCCCCGCCAGCGCCAGAGGCAGCCCTCGACAGGGGCAGGAATCGAAGCCCTTCGACCTCTTGCAGTGACAAGGATTTTTCCTAAGCCATTTTACTTTCTGACGACTTAGCCCACGCAAACTGCACCCTGCATTGCACCTCAAGGACGGCATTTGTCTGCAAAAAAATGACGCGCAATTTCCCCATGTTTCCACCTGAAAACTGAGGATTTGAAAACGGAGGGATCACAAAAAGCCTTTTTGAGGCTATCGGCAGAATGCAAGTAGTCAGGGGTATCAAAAAAACTATTTTTTTTAGCATGTTGAGTGCGCGAGGCCTCGCGCACTCAATTATGTAGAATGTGTATTTCCCAATGTTCCTGATCAAAGGGTATTCCATGCCAAATGAGGCTCTGATGTCTCAATGGGTGCCTCATGTTGTACCGTTCGGGTCATGTCAGCAGCAAGAGTGGCCAACCAATGGATTTCTTGTTCACACCATGCACTATGTAAGGTCCAATGCATTTCAATAGCAGGTTGCCCTCAGCCGTCGGTGAACAAGCATTTTTCAGTTGATTTACCAGCAAATGAGGTGCCCAGCCTCCTATCTTTGGGGCTGTATAGCAGTTTCTCAGAAGCGCTGGGTCACAGGACGTATGAAAGAAGGTGCCCTACAGAAGGAGTGTCTAAAAGCCACTCTTGAGCTTACTTTTTTCACAGGGTTCCAAAAGGGAGGAATGTCAAAAAGCCTTTTTGAGGCTATTGGCAGAATGCAAGTAGTAAGGGGTATCAAAAAAACTGTTTTTGTATCATGTTGAGTGCACGAGGCCTTGCGCACTGAGTGTTCCGCTGTGCAAGTCTTTAACCCATATCGAATCTTGAAATTTTGCTTTTGCTCCATTCTTGCTTCATGCCACTTGCGATGTCAAAAGTTCATCTCAAATAGGCCTGAAAATCTCACTCCAGGTGGCTCAGTGCGCGAGGCCTCGAGCACTCAGCCTCCCATAATAAGTATTTTTTCATGTGGACATGCACAGGCTGTGTGAACAGCACCCACTTTTAATAGTTTTCCAGAAGATCCAAAAATTGGTATTCTTCAAATTAGGCAAGAAAATGTTTTTTTCCGGGAAAATGACCTGTAAGCCCTCTGATTTGGACTAAAAAATCCTTCTTTGACCCCCTTGAAAACAGCAAAAAAATGGGCAAACTTGATGATAAATGCTTTTTTTGGGAGGGTGTGGAAAACAGTACGTTCAAAATGGCAAAAAAAACTATTTTTTTCAATGACAAAATTTTGGTTCTTCGGTTAAAAAAGGCGGTGCAGTTTGCGTGGGCTAAGGAGGAGTTACAGCTGGGCTTTTGTGACGCCCTGTTTGACTGTGGGTGGACGTAGAACACTTGGTGTAGTTGGTAGCTCACTCGTCCCCAATCCCAACCCCCCAGGGGGTGGTTTGAACCCCGGTGGGGATATAGATCCACCGAACGGCCCGTTCTCGAATCGTTTTTGCTTAAGCTTAGGAATTCTCCACTTATATGGCGACACAAGCATACCTGAAAGTGCATGGGGGCCCGGCCCCGCAATGCGCTCCGTCATCACGGGGGGCCACCAACCGTGGAGGCGACGGTGCTGGCCGCCGCCTTATAAACAGTTGTTGTTCTTGGTGTAGAGGTGGAGGACACATCTTGACACTGGTAATGTTTGGTACCACTGTCAGCTGGTGGTCTTGTTTACGGGTTTTTAAAGCACATCGGTAGCACAGCTTAATGGAAGTACACGGGGGTTTCGTCCCGGAGGGCGTAGGTTCGATGCCCACCGTGGAGGGGATGGCACCAGCGGCCCGCCTCTTTTCTTGGAGGTGACAGGTTCCTTTATCAGGGCAGTAGTAGGGCATGCAGATGGGCTCGTATGTCACATATCGTAGTGGCACTATAGTGGACAGTCACCCCGGCCCGAGTTCTTGGGGGTAGGTTCGAATCCTTGGGCTCGTAGCTGGTGGGTTTGGCGACATATTCCATAGATATCTCCCTCTCGTCGGCCACTTTATCTCTCCTTCCTTTATTGTTTAGACTCGACAGGTGCTCAGGGTGGATGATTGTGGTACACTCAGGTTTTTACTACAGGCTTGGCGGCTTCCGCTTTTGCTCAGTGCCTACCTGCTAACAGGTTCATGCGGTGCGTCAGGTGCACCTATACCATCTCGGATCATGTATATACATTGCAGGCTGTATCATAATGACTAGATGTAGCATAGCAATTGATTGCTGGTTAACACTTGGAACATTGGCTGGAATTGCCTGGGCGGGGGCATCTGTGACCGACCATGATTGAGCCCTAAAATGACAGGATTCTGTTATAATCAGTGAAATGAGCACTTGATGTGCACTCTTTTGGTGAAATAGTGACTGGTTAGTGAAGCGGTACCCAGAACCCCATGGCTACGGTAGGGCATACAACCGGTCTCCGGTCCACTAACCCCATGTACGTGTAATGGGCACGCATGCCCAGGCTGAGATCGCGAGTCCTACAGCTTAGGATGTGTCGCGCGCGTGCAGAATTGAAGGATTTTCAGTGCATGAAAAGTGCTGTTTTGTTGTAGATTAACGTTGAGAATTAATGCATTGTAATTCAGGGTATTATTATGTGACAAAGGATTTAACGATCTGGGGACTTTGTGGATTCCGTGTTGGGATTTTGCAGTTTTGCCCTGTATGCTCGTTGTGGACGTCGAGAGCCGTGGGATCCGCATACAAGATCGTTACCAGCGTCACGGAGAAAAAGATCAAAACTGCATCGCAAAATCAGCGCCTAAGTTTTGGTGAAGTTCGTCCGGCCAGAGGCAACAGAGCAACCTGGGTCCGGAAGCAGGCGCCATCACTGACAGCCGGAGTGCAACAGGCTGTAGACAGACGCCGTTGGGAGCGTTCATTCGGCAGCAGGCGCCAACAAGTAGGAAATCCGGAAATTCCTTCGTCAAGGCTACAGTTTTGTTGTCAATACCTCCGTCAAGTTGGGACAGCGGATGGCAACGCGAACGCTTTGGGGAAATTTTTTTGCAAGGCTTGGGCGAACTAGGCCAAAGGCGGCGCTGATGAGCTTGGTGATGCTGCTGAACAGTGCCGGCGCAAGCGCCGCTGCAATGAGCTATGCAGGAGGTTCGCCGCGGCTCCCAGTTCCCAGCGACGTGCGCAGCGCCTTCGTCAACGCTGTCACGAGGTCGCGATGTTCAACATGCTGTTGACGCCGGAGGGGCGCCCAGCGAAAAGTTCGTTGGGGATGTTGCTTCATAAAGGTTAATTGTGTGTGTCAATGTGTGTTCGCGCATGCTTGTTCAAGGGTTCACTGCAGTGGAGCATTTCAAGGTTTGCCAGTTTTTCCACGTATGACTCCATATATCTTCCTACAAACGGAGATATATAACATGGACGTGAGCATATCGAAGCACATACCATGCATATAACACATACCCTCAAAAGTGGCTCCCACCATGATATGCCATGACCCTCCATGGACATAACTTCACGTTAAAAATACGTAAGAACCCAAGGAAAGTTGCTATGCAACCCCAACACTCATGCGGTACACTCGAAAGTCGCATTAAAATATTCGGTTGCACGGTCCAAGAGTTATATATCACTTTCTACCCTCTTGACCATTATCCCTTGCTATAACGGGCATGTGTACACACCAAAGGCGTTTGATGCTTCCTAAATTAAGTTGAGACCAATGCGGTTCCAACCCAATTCTCGAAATTGAGACTACTCGCGGTGAGCCGGAGATATGACCTTTCAAAGTGGCCTCACGAATCAACTTTGTTTCGCCTATATCTCTAAGCAAAACGAAGGGCATAACAAAAGGAAGGTTGATTCGTGATCGGGGAAAAATGTCGGACCACTCGAGATTCGTCATATCGAGTGCGGCGGTGTCGAAGTCGAAAATCCGATTCTGAAAGTCTGAAAAAATCGGATTAATTTTGCGAGTGTATAATATGAAAATTGCGGAAGCAACGAACCCTTTACTGATGAAATCTGACCCTTCATCGGGGTTTCCGCCAAAATATCTGGAAATAACAGTTAACCAATCGGTTACCGCAAAATCGCGAGCCAACTGACAGTCGCCGATACATTGACCATCAGAACGGAAGGCTGAAAAATTACGGAAACATTATGATAAAAAAACCCTGTTGATTCCTGATATTCTGATATATAAATCTCAGCTGGCGGCGCCTCGGTACTGAATATGGCCGCTCATAGCCGGAATGGCCAAACCTATCACATCAGGTTAGGTCAGGTGGATGGGAGAGTATGATATCAGCCAATGGCGGCTTGCCGGCACATAGATACACACCCCAAGTGACCCCAAGATGGCCACGGTGGTCCGAACCGGCTTCACAAGTTTGGCTTCGTAAGTCAGACGAGACCCCGAAGGACGACAACAAATTGTTACCTTTGTGGGATGGCCCATTCCAAGTCAGTGGTCAACTAAGTGAGGCTACATTCAACATTGAAATTGAGCCAGGCAGGCATCAACAAGTACATCGTGACCGTTTGAAGGCCGAAGTACCCTGCCCCAAAGGAAGGTTCAAGCCTCTCTATTGGACTTCGAAGTACCTGAGCGACAGGAAGATGGTCACCAGCAGTTTCGAGTTGGAGAAGATCCTTCATTACAAGAAAAATGCTCGAAACAAGTGGTACTTTCTGTGCAGATGGAAAGGATTCGGTCCAGAAGAAGACAAATGCGAGCCAGCTTCAAGCTTCATCCATGGGTATACGGACACTTTCATCAAGTTCCTGAAGAAGCACCCTGAGATTGACCGTGAGCTCTCGCTGATCAAAGATTGTGTCACCAAGGAGGACTTACAAGCACAAGAAGAAGCTCCAATTGTGGCAGAATCCATTCGAGACAAGATCTGATCAGAATTTGAATCGCCGAAACTTTCGAAAAGGTTTACGGTCGACATGTACCCTTGGCATTGGGACAAAACAGTCCTGGCGCATCGTCTAAGTGGTTCGATGAACAGATGATGGGACATTGTGGGGTCATCCTGGTCATTCCATCCATCATTCTCATCATGGTCATCATGTGAATCATGTGCTTCATTGTAGATGATTTCCATCGGAAGTTCCGAAAGGCCTTTATCCTCAACCACGACGACACTCTCGTGTTTTGCTGTCGACTGGACCCCTCTACTCGCCTTGGGAAGGACTCGTTCGAGTTCGTGCTCATTACAGAGATTCTGGCACATGACTGAGTCTGATGCATTTCATGTGTTTGACGGATCTGCTGAGAATGTTATTTCAATCAGCTCTTACTTTGAGACTGTTGGTTTGTTTTTCAATTGACCGCTGTCAAAGGGCTTATATAGACCAAGTGACAACGATGGTGTTCTTACTTGTGTCGACTCGCTGTTCATCTGTGGATTGTGTTGGAATCCCCCTCAGAATCAGCTCAATTTGGGCAAATTCCTGGTACCAAGCACTGGATGCTTATACATGCTGGGACTATAATGAGTCAATTACCCCTTCTGGCTCATACTGAATTAAACATGAAGCCCTGGAGACGATACTGACAGTGTGGTGCACGCACTGGGTTTTCTTGGCTATCATTACTCTTGCATGATTGGATTTCCATCATGGGATTCATCATCATCATGAGAATTTGACCTGGATTGGCTATGAATGAGAACTGGATTTCCGTTCAGCACACCACACAGCATCTATCGACAATGAATTGGACCTATATTGGCTTGCTGCAGACTTCGCCGCCCTCAATCCGTGTGCGATTCACTGATTTTGGTCTCAATTCAGTCACATTTTGTACCATAATCTGGCATCTGGTCTCATGACTGCAAATGACACCGACCAGTTTCACATATCTTGGACTCCATGAAGGGATACCCTATTTTTTGGACGCTCGACGACATGGCGACGCTCGTTTTCTGTTTTCTGACAGTGGGAGGTCAGATCCTGATTTCATCATGGATCATGGATCTTGATCATGCATGTACATTCTTCACTCAGACTTTCAATTTTTGAATTTTCGAGCGTGAACGAAGCTATTTCTGTGTGCCCTAAGGTACCTATACGTTTCATTCAAGTCGATGGCCATCGCGAAGCACAGATCTCAGCACAATTTTGCTAAATTCAGCTCAATTTCTCACATTTTGTCATAGATTAGTCGGTTTTTGGTCACTTTAGCCGTTTCTTTCACTTCACTTGACCCAGTCTGACATACTGGCGTATGTTTTCAGAGGGGGAGTGTAACGGCAGCAGTGACAGCACTCAATTTATACATCAATGTGATCAGAATTTCAATGATTCTCAGATGTACATTAGTGCAGTAAATTTTCCACTTGCTTTCATGTTTTCCGTTCGCCGCCAGATGTCGCCTGTGAACGCGCGTCGAGTCGCATTTGTCTTTCGTGATTTCCCAATCGGATTTATTTAAATTATTTCGAATGATTTCACGTTGTGTCATATTGTGCGATGAATGCGCATTGAGATTCTAAGAAAAGTTTATAGTGGTTTCAGCACTGTGTTTTGCCTCTCCTGCTGCTTGCTGTTGGTGTAGGGTTTCCTGCTGCTTGTTTTTGGAGATGAAAAGCTTTTGTTTGCTGAAATACAGTCAATCCAGGATAGCCCAAGCCAATAGTATGCAAGGAGAAGAGATTCAGGATCAAAGCATGAAGGGCTGCAGTGTAAACAGTGAAAGATGAAAGGATATTCACAGAAACTGCAACTCAGGTCAAATCGGAATGCATATTCACAAAGATAGCTGAAATGTTTTGGAAAAGAGTTGGAAAACTGCCCCATGGTCACTCTCTCTCCATAGTGCCATCTCAGGAGATGTGCACTCTTTGTTTTGGGTCCCATATGTGCTGAGGTGGCAGGGCATGTGGCGATGAGGTCACTGCCATGTCACATGGGATCTTCCTACTTAATTAGGCTGACCAGGAATTGAACCCAGGACCTCTCAAAAAGAGGTGCCCAGCCCCCTAGGGTGCATACCACTAGTATAGCTAAGAATTCATGGAAAAACATAGATAAATTCATAGGCTCTGCCTTGGATATGTCAGTTCTCAGTCAACTCAGGAAAAGATGATTTGCCTTACTTTGAAAGGGGATTAAGGGGTCCACTCCATATCCTGATTGGGTGTTTGGTTCCATAGGTCAAAATGTGTTATCACCAGTTTTGGTGGGACCAATACTAAGATAGAAATGCCTGGATGCTCAGTGCATCTCTAATACAACTAGAGTATGCCTCAAAGCATTGGAAAAGCACTTTTCCTTACTCCCCCCTTGTGCTGTGGTGGCCACCACTGTCGCATTTTAGGAAAAAGGGATTTTTCTTGGCCTTTCCTTGGTTTCCACATCTACTTTAAAATACCTATAGTCTCCCTCACACAGAAAAATGGGCGCTCACCATGGCTGGCGCTCTTTTGCTGCTCTGTTTGTAACATTTCCTACAGAAGACTCAGCGCTCATGGCGCCGCCGGGGCTCCTGTGGCTTGGTTGGGTTAGTTTGGGAGCATGCCAAAACATGTGCATGTGCATCCCTCCCTCCAAGACGCAGCGCGACACAAACCCAACGCAAGACACAATATACACACTCGCATGGGTTCTCGTAAACCTGCTGGCGACCTGTGACCTGTCTTAGGGCGAAGGGAGTCGTGAAAAAAATTAAATTGCCCCTTGCTGGGGTCTTGGGTTCTGCTCAGTTTCTCCAGGCTGCTGCGTTTCGGCCAGAACACGGCCTACTCAGCGAGGCTGCGCGTGGGTATCTGCAGAGGCAGGAATGGGAGGATTATGGACGAATCCACGCAGAAACGAAGCGACGACACCAAAATCCGTCAAACGACGGCCTAGAATTTTTCTAAGACAACACACCTGAGCAGAATCCAATTGTGCATCAGAAGCACATTTTTATAAAAATTATAGTCATCTCTAGATTTTTTAAATCCAGAAATTCATACGCATAAAAAGGCGGCGCGCAGGAGCGGCTCCTAGCGAAGCGCCGGAAAATGAAGAAATAATGGAATTATAAACGTATGTCTCACGTAGTCTTGAAAATGACGAGACACACATTAATAAATAAACATACAGATTCCACCCACACTAATAGAAGTATCGAAAATTCAAGAATTCGAAAATCAACGAAAAAGACTTTAATGAATCAGGTATAAACTACAGGTATGCTCGTCTCGTATGCCGCATACACATTGCTCGTCTCGTGTCTCCGTGAACGAGTCTTGTTGCAGCGCTAACAACGATGGGATGCGATAGAGGGATTGATTGGAAAGATTGCAGATGATTAGCGGTCAGATCAGGGTGATTAGACATACACACAAGTGCATAGCAACGTTCTTCGCGTGCGCCCCTCACTTGCTCTCTCTCTCTCTCCAGCGGTAGGTAAGGTGAGTAAGCCCAGGCGGGGCCACCCCCTGGTGGAGTTCGTGATTGTGGTGCGGATGGGCAGGTTTGCCCAAAACAGTCGTGCATACTCGCGCATGCACACACGCATTAAAGGGTAGGCCACGCGAAGTGCGCACGGTAAACCTTTTTTAGGCTACCCAGGGGCTCCTCGGTACGTTCTTTAAGAGAACCGGAGGAGTCCCTTAACGCTTGCTTGCTTGACAGGGGTAGCTGATTCTTCAGCGTGTTTGCGGACAGTGTATTATAGGTCACTCTGAGAAGCGTATAATACGTGGCGAGTGGCTTGGTTCCTCCGCCGCAAAGGCCCCTTCATTTGCCTTTGCTTTACAGGTGGGCAGGTAGGGTGATTGGTGCAGCAGCATGCAATTTTTTTCATGCCCTGCTAAACAGAGGCGCAGATCACACAAACAAGTAACTCCCCTCTGCCTGTGGCAGAGCAGGGAGTCCGACTCCTTCGACATCTGCGCCGTGCACGCAAGAGCACCTCTTCCTTCCAAGCCCTAGCAGGGGAAACGCGTTGTGGCGTCCCCTGTCAGGCCACAGTTGCTTAGCAGCGCTGTGTTCTCTTGTCATTTCACAGGAGGGTCGCTAGGACCCACGACATGTTCATCAACAACACCCAGTAGAGTGTGCGTGTAGGAGTGGTAGTCCTGAGTGGGGGCTTGAGCCAGTTGCACCAGTGCTCGCCCAGCAGGATGGTGCCACTGTAGGGTGTGTAGGACCTGTAGTGCGTGTGTCACTGTCCCACCCGTGTCCTGCAATTTTAGCAGGGTTGGTGGGCTGTGGCAGTGGTTAGGTCAGTGTTTTGGCCATTTAGCAAAACAGCGTTTTCATGCCTTCATAGCTTTTGGCCACCCC
Source organism: Eutreptiella sp. 'Long Island Sound 2002' (assembly GCA_964036045.1). Lineage (NCBI taxonomy): Eukaryota > Euglenozoa > Euglenophyceae > Eutreptiales > Eutreptiaceae > Eutreptiella > Eutreptiella sp. 'Long Island Sound 2002'. The sequence continues at coordinate 15,651,650 of OZ038402.1, read as the reverse complement.
TCCCTGTAGTAGACAGATAGGTAGGGAAAACAATACCTGGATTAGTACGCTGGGTATTCCCCAAAGGTTTTGCGCCAGCACAGAAATTGGGCGCTTAGGGGAGGGGAGACCCGGGGCGTACCCCGTGGCATCAATAAGCCAACCCTCCAGGTTTAGCAAGCGTGCAGACTTGGGTATAATTAGGACACCACTTCTGCGGCTTGCTCTCAGGACCTTAGGAATAGCACACTCACACATACGCTTTCGCAGGTAAGGGTAAGGTTCAGTCCCTAGCTTTAGTCTTGGAGGCAAGCGTCTCAGCGAGCCTCAGCAACTCACCAAGGTTGTTCTGGGACAAGTAGTCCACCAGAACTGAGTTTAGGCGTCCCTCAGGTAGAACAAATGCAGAGAAGGGTTCCCAGGTGGCTTCTTCGACTCCAAACCCTTCCCAGAGGGTGAGGAAGCGCCAACCCTGGCAATAGCGGTGGCGTAGGACAGACTTCACCAGGTAGAAGCCCTCCTTAGCCATCTCCTCGGCGTTCATGTCGGGGAGTTCACCCTCAACTTCCATAGGGCTGGCAGCCCCTTGTAGGTCCAGAGCGGCGATTTCCTCGTCGTTCATCTCCCACTCCTCCCCACAGAGGTCTTCAGGATCATAGTAGCGCTTCAGGTGTTGAGCAGCGCACACCAGGGTCCCCCCTAGACGGGGAGAACACCGCACAGGGATACGGTGTCCATCCACAGATAGGATCTTGTACGGCCCGAAGTATGGGTCATCGCTGGTAGAGCGTGGCCAGGCGGGTAGTCGACTGTGGTGCACCAGCACCCAGTCCCCCTCTTGGTAGGTGGCCGGTACTCGGTGCTTGTTCTTCTTGTTCCACTGACGCTCCCTCACTCTCTGGAGCATAGCCTTGGCCTTGTCCACCTTCGCTTGTTGCTCTTGGACCCATTCACCCACAGAAGAATGGGTGTCCTCTGGATAGGGGGCATGTAGGAACCATGCCGGGCGCCCTAGGAATAGCTCATGGGGCGAGTAGCCAGTAGCTGAACTCTCTTGGGAGTTCATCATCAAGGATATGACGGGGAGTAGTCTCACCCAGTCTCTGGTGCGTTCAGTTTTGCACCATATCCTTACATTCTCCTTGAGGACACGGATCTGTCGCTCACATAGGGGGTTGCTCGTGTGAGAGTGGGGAATCCCCGTAGACACCTGGACATTGAGGGATCTCAGGACCCTCTTGTACCAACCGGTATCTGAGCGTACTCGTACGTCCTCATCGGAGTTGATCTCTTTGGGCGCCCCATAGACACAAAACCACTCCTCCAGGAGTATCTTGATAGTCTCCTCCCCGGTAATGTGCTTGGTACATGGGAACACCCTGGTAAACCTGGTCAACCCACAGGTTACCACGAGGGCGAAGTCATAGCCCCCGAACTTCGGCATCTCCGTGTAGTCCACGTATAGAACACTGTTAGCACAGTGAGGGATGGGCAGGGTCGAGTAGAGACCTCTGTCCCTGATATCCCCTGGTTTACAGGACCTGCACGGGCACTTGTCCACGATAGGCTGGAGGGTTTTCCGCAGTTGGTCGTCAGTCCAGGTAGTGTGGAACCACTGCTTGAACAGCCTCAGGGTGCGGTCAGCACCCACATGACCACTGGACTCATGGGTCCACTTCAGCAGCGCTGGGACTCGGTCACTAGGCACCACGATGCGGTCCTCGTGCCAGAGGTAGCTCTTGTCCCTCTTCCACTGGTCTTGGTTGACCAGGAGGGGTTCAAGGCGTTTCTCCAGGCGCTTGTAGATATCCCCAAACTCCTTCAGGTACTCCGATTGTTGGAGTCCATCCAGGGGGCGTATCATCGTCATGTTGAGGTCCAAGTGGACGTCCATACGGCTGAACGCCTCCTTAGCCAGCGCTTCAGACCGGGCACCAATCAGGGCGTCGAAGTTGTTGCGGCTGATGTAGTCTGCACACTCGTTCTTCACTCCCTGGATATGGTGTACCGTCAGCCGTAGTTGACTGAGGTAGGTCCACCAGCGCCGTAGCTTGGCCTTCTCAGGTGGGGGACCCTTCTGGAAACTGCGGACCGGTTCTTGGTCGCACAGCCAGACCACAGGGTTACTCCCCAACAGTCGTGCTTGTGAGGATAGCACCAGCATACCCGCGAGCAATTCCTGCTCATAGGTGGAGTAGTTCCCCCTGGCCTGGTTCCACTTCCAGTTCCAGTGGCCCAGAGGTACTAGGACCCACTTGTCGTCAGGGTAGCTGTGCTTGAGGGTTCCATCTCGGTTGAGACCTTCCGTCCCCCATTGGGAAATGGCCGAGATGAACTCCTCCTTCTCTAGTGCTTGCCATTGGAACAACGTTCCACCACCGCCCACATTGCTGGCGTCGGTCACCAGGATAATCTCTCCTTGTGCCCTAGGCACGCCCAAGCACTTAGCGTTGGCTACCTTGTCTTTGAGCTCGTCAAACGCTTGTTGCTCTTGTGGGCCCCAGCGCCAAGTAGTACTCTTCTTGATCAAGTCCGTCAGAACGGCGCTGGTGTAGGTGAAGTTTTTGATGTGGCGGCGATAGAAGTTGCACGCCCCAATGAAACTGCGTACATCATGAAGTCCTTTCTTGGGGTCTTCGTGTCGTACCTTGGCATCCATCAGGGGTTTGGCCTTAGAGGCTGCTGGGGTCCACCACCCATAGCCAACGTCAAACCCCAGGTACTGCATGGTCTCCTGCATGAACTCACACTTCTCCAGCTTGAGTCGTGTGTGGTTCTCCTGGCAGACCGCAAAGAACTTCCCCAAGAGGATTAGGTGATCCTCCTGGGTATTGGTCCCGAGGCATACATCGTCGATGTGAGCCTCCATCTGGGCACCACGGGATATGAGCTGCTGCACCTTAGGTCTCCTTCGTAGGATGGAAAAGATCTTGTTCATCAGCTCTTGGAATAGAGCGGGTGCGTTAGCCACGCCAAACGGCATGACCTTCCACTTGAACACCCTCCCCTGAGGGGTGATGAAGGCCAGTAGTTCCTGTGCGTTGGGCGTCAGGTCCACTTGCCAGAATCCGCTCCTCTTGTCCATCTTGGTCTTGTAGCGGCAGGAGGCTATCTTCTCCAGGGTAGACTCCATATTGGGAATGGACCCTGAGTGGTTCAGCGTCTTCTTGTTCAGCTCTCCGTAGTCCACCACCAGCCGTTTGGCTGTAGACCCAGGTTTAGCCACCAGGAAACAGGGGCTGCAGTGTAGGGGGTAGTCCCCGTCCTTGTACTCCAGGACTAGGCCAGCGTCGATACATTCTTGTATCTGTCGCTCGATCTCGTCGGCCTGCTCTTTAGGAGCTGGATAGGGTCTCCTCCGGATCTTGTGACCCACGAACTCGGGTTTCAGCTTGAGGTCCATCTGTACCAGCTTGTCACATGAGGCTGGAGGGGGTAGTTCTCCGAACACCTCCAGATAGGTCCTTATAAGCTTCTGTACCCGCGGGTCCAATACCTTGATCTTGTCCTCCATGTCCTCCTCAGAGTGTAAGTTGCTTGCCCCCTGAGTAATAGACGTCGGGAGGTGGTCCTCCACCGACTCTTCGCCCGTGGTAGTGTCCTTCAGCCCTTGGTAGGCATATAGAAGGTCTTGTTCAACCATCTCCGGTGGACGATGGCAGCATAGGCACGCTCGAGGGGGTTCACATACACATTCCTCCGAGAGGTCGTCCTCCTCTGGGGTCCTCACATGGGCGCCCCACACGCTCTTCATGAGCTTAAGATCTACCTCCCTTTGCCAGGTGGTGATCTTCTGTTCGAGGTCCTCCTTCAATTGGGATAGGTCTCCCATACGTCCTTGCTTCAGTGGCCATGAGCTGCAGGTAGGCTTCACGTAGCATAGCTTTTTCGCCACCAACTTCCTCTTGGAATCCACATACTCCCTGAGCCTGGATCGAGGGTCCAGCTCCTCGTCCACGGGGTCTTCCACCCTCATGGAGAGTAGGGGTTTCAGTGGGGCGACGTACTCGGCGTTCTCCACTTCCTCCACACAGGTCTGCACGAAGAAGGCGTCGTGCTCAGTTTCGTCTTCTGAGTGGATAGAGCTAGGTAGCTCAGATAGTCCACACTCAGAGACTCCATCAGGAACAGGTACATGACAGGGAGAGTCGGGGGCGTTGGTGTCAGTCACGACGTACTCATCTCCTCCGGGTGTAGTCTCAACAGCATCTTGAGGTCGTAGGCGATCCTTCAAGTCACCCAAGGCGAGTCCGTCGCTTTCTCGTTGTATAGCCTGGACCAGAGTCGGGTCCAGATCCTCCCAGGGGATGGAGGTAAGACCTCCGTCCACCACGCTCAGCATACTCCCCCATCCGGGTTTCCCAATAGGCGTCTTACGCCCCAGAGGCACGTAGATGGCCTCATCAGGTAACCGAACAGAGCTGATAGTCAGCCTGTCCAGGAGGTTCCGCCAGTATTCGTTGCCCCCATGGGCTCCCCAATCGGGGGAACACAGGACCATACGGAAACGTTCCAAGGCCACCTTGGTCAGCACCTTCCCCAGCTCACTGAACCTGGGGTTCCCGTAGGCCATCCCGAAAGAGGGCCAGTAAAATTTGTAGCTGCAGTTCTTCCCCTTGCTGCAGTAAAGGTCCAGTACATGCTGCTTGCCGCTGGCGAACAACTCCACACTCAGGTCTTCTCGAGAGTAACCCAACTCCTTCAGACCTTGGTCTATGACTTCCCCCAATAGTTGATAGTGAAGCGGGTTGCTGGGGGTCACGCTAGACACCCTCCTTGACACCGCCGGCCTTGTTGCCTTTTGCCCGAGCTCCGCTGCTTTCAGTCAACTGATCGAAAACCCTTCGCCGTTGCGATGTCGATTTTTGACCAAATACTCCTTTTGCATTTTCTCCAAAACTCGTGAACCAGTCCAGTTTCGTGAAAACCCTCCAACACTGTCCTCCATCAGCATAAGACACGGAGCATGAAGACCTTTTGAAGCAGATTTGGCTCAGTGTTGCACAAATTCTTGTACGGGCCTTGTCCACCCTGACACATTCTGAGCTGCAAAATGCAGGGAGGACAGAATGTAATAATAAAATGCATAAAAACACACAAGGTATTTACACTGCACTGTCAACAGGCGACATCTGCCCTTTTTTCTGTGATCTGACGCTGGCACGGGGATTACGCGTCCCCTTTTGCGGCGCCTGCGGCTCGGCCTGCCGGTCTGTTGCCGGCCTGCCGACGATCTGTTGCCGAGCCTCTCAATAAGCCACTTGGTGGCCAGCAGGGAGGCATACCGAATCTGCGTCACCCCCCTCCTTAAAAGCTTTGTGTGGCGCTATGCAAACACACATAGCTCCAGGAAGAGGCGAGGCACACTGCTTACGCTCGACCTGTATGGAAAAAAAAATTCGACTGGATACCCCATGACCCGAAGGTACACGGCTAACCACCTTGCCCAGTATGCACCAAGCACGGGTACAGAAACCCAGCGGCACTGTGCAGAGCCAAGGTGTCACTCAAGCCATCTCCTGGCAGCCAGGGCGCGACTAAAATCGGCCCAGCTATATATGCGCCCATCTGGGCCATACACGCACAGATGCTAAAAAAAACCTTAACAGATCCTATTACCCAGTCCATTCTCCGTGCGAGTCTCAACCAGTGCCCTGATACACTGGTCCTTCCTCTGTGTCTTGGGCCATCGTACCCCGTCGTATCGAAGCGTAGACCCCAGGTCTTGACATCGGCCGCACGCTCCGTGGCCTTCAACTGGAATCCCACGTCCAGTCCTTCCTCTGTGCTTTGGCGCGGCTCCAACAAATTGGTACACCTCGCTGGGACTGGAGATCGATCGTGCTGCGTCGTACTTGACGCTGGTGCACTGCCGAACTTGCTGGGACTTCGCACGCGTTGCTACAGCACTGCCAACGCTGGCACGTGCTCGTCGTCGACCGTGGCGCCTGTCTGGGACCTTCGCTGGCGCTGCCGCGATCTGCCGCAAACCGCTGCGTGTCTCTTCTCGGCCGCACGCTGACACTGATCGTCTCGGCATGTTTCCACGTAAGGGCTGGGACGGGCGGACGTCGGAGTACAAGAATTTTGAAGCGGGTTGCTGGGGGTCACGCTAGACACCCTCCTTGACACCGCCGGCCTTGTTGCCTTTTGCCCGAGCTCCGCTGCTTTCAGTCAACTGATCGAAAACCCTTCGCCGTTGCGATGTCGATTTTTGACCAAATACTCCTTTTGCATTTTCTCCAAAACTCGTGAACCAGTCCAGTTTCGTGAAAACCCTCCAACACTGTCCTCCATCAGCATAAGACACGGAGCATGAAGACCTTTTGAAGCAGATTTGGCTCAGTGTTGCACAAATTCTTGTACGGGCCTTGTCCACCCTGACACATTCTGAGCTGCAAAATGCAGGGAGGACAGAATGTAATAATAAAATGCATAAAAACACACAAGGTATTTACACTGCACTGTCAACAGGCGACATCTGCCCTTTTTTCTGTGATCTGACGCTGGCACGGGGATTACGCGTCCCCTTTTGCGGCGCCTGCGGCTCGGCCTGCCGGTCTGTTGCCGGCCTGCCGACGATCTGTTGCCGAGCCTCTCAATAAGCCACTTGGTGGCCAGCAGGGAGGCATACCGAATCTGCGTCAATAGTCCTCAGTTTTGGATGCCGCCATCATGTTCGAGGGCTCCTCCTTCGATAGTCTCAGGTAACTCGAGGTATGTTCCGACTGCTCCAGTGGCACAGACTCTCTGCCACTGCCGTGGTCCACGTAGAGGAGGTAGGGCGCTTGCAGCGTCAGGGATTGTATCTGGGGGTGCTGTACGAAGAAGTCAGTCCCCAGTACAAAGTCGAAGGCCTCAGTGTCCATCACATAGAACCGATGGGCGATAGTCCGGGAGCCCATAGGTACCTCCACTTCACAGTCCCCGCAGCTGTGCACCACATGTCCATCCCCCATACGTATAGCAGCGGTGGTCATGGTGTTCTTCAGGCTCCCACAAGGTAAAATTTTCTTGGCCACTATAGATATTGTGGCGCCAGTATCCAGTACCCCCAGGTATTCACGTCCCCCTAGTCGGATACGTACCCAAAACACCAGGTCTTGGGTGCCACCAGAGCGTCCCCGTCAGAACTCCGCGGCACAGGTCACCTCGAACCCCTTGTTCCGCAATTTGCGGGCCATCCTCATGAAACGGCTCCTTTTCTTAGCGTTGCCGTCATCACCACCTTCATGCTCACGCTTGGCTCCTTGTTCTTGCTGGGCCTGCGTTTGTGAGCGTGTGGTAGGACGAGACTGCCCTCCAGAGGGCTCGGAGTTCTGTAATCAAAACTTACTTGAGCATCTACTTTCTTACCCTGATCTGTTGGATCTCCGTCACTTCAGCACCCGTATCTTCCATAGCACAGCACTGCACTGAAATCCGGAAACTTGTTGTAAGTCATCGTTCAGTTCTGATCACATGTTAAGACAGGCATCCTGTGACATGATACACAGAAATGGCACATGGATGCCTATTAATGAAATAATGATAAATCATTGATAATTAACTATTAAAAACAATAGTTTTCTTCAGATCAAAAATTTAAATCGACGTACAATAATCGCGATGCGCGGCTGCCAGCTGGCATTTTCCTGTAAGTGCAGCTAACCCCCATCTGCTCAGATTTTCGCAGATCTGCCCCAGATTGACTACATTTTGGCCATTTTCTCTGCTTTGGCGGAATCGCCGCCCCGCAGCTCAGTCCCAGGATCAGACCTATATATTTCTGATATGCCGGATCTGATTCCGCGGTCCATTCATCGTAAATCCGCCGCGTTCCGATCATTTACCCGGAATCGCCAATTGCCGCTGACGCGCGCGCGCGAGCCAAATGGGCCAAATATTTTTTCACAATCGGATTTTTATAAATCTTTTCAGATAGATATGGACACTCAGATGTACTTAGGAATATCCGCATCAATTTTCTTCATAGACTGGGATTTTTTGCCGGATAACAATCAGCATGGATCTTGCCTCCGTTGTCGCCGCTCTTGCCTCCGTTGGTGCCCGTGTATCCGGTTCTGCCCCCAACAGCAGCGTTCGGGTCGACTCCTCGCGTGCCTGCCCCCCTGGTCTTGGCGGCCCTGAGCCCTCCGGCACCATCCACGACCTAGGGCAGCACTTTCATGGTAGCAGAGGCTACCTGAATGCTGCTTCAGTGGCATCCCATCCACAGCCCGCTCCCCAGTACGGCCCCGTAGACCCCGCCGCTTCTGGAGAAGTAACGATTACGATGCCATGGTGCTGTGCGAACGAGGCCTTGAGAGGAATGCCTTGCGCAAGTCCAAGCTGCCCAAGAAGGGCGCACATCAGCAGCTGTGGGGACCCAGATTACCATCATCCCAGTCGAAACTGGCCATCGAGCAGCTGGAATCCGCCGGCCTACGACGATGGCAATGCTCCGGTGGAGCTTACGCAGCTGGCAGGTACCAACCTTCCTTACGGATGTCCAACATTCGAGACCATGGACGCCGATCTGAACGACATTGAGATGGGCGGTCCAGGTGAGGTACCTAGCTATAATCGACCAGCCTCTTGGGCACACTGGGACGACCATTTGTCCCCAGAAGTGACCCGTAGCCTTGAGGCCATTTGTTACTTAGCCTCGTCTAAGCTGATCGAACAAGAAAGAATCGCCTCTGATTTTTTAACGGAATATTTTTTCCTCCTTCAGAACGAAATTAATACCAGGATGTGGTGGCGTTCTCAAGAAGATGACTCTTTTGCCATTTTTTTGCAGATCTGGGAGGCAAGCCCCTTCCGGAAGGAGAAGGTCCGGGCACCTGTTCCCGGGCCCTCCGCCCCTCATCCCCCTGTTTCCATCCGCGACGATCTAGCCGCCGCGGTTGAGGAGGGAATTTTAGAGGCGGCCAGGCAGGCAAGCCTGGAAATCAGGGCTGAAGGAGCTCCCCAAGTGGACTCCTGGCTGCGGACCACCGAGATCAGCGGTCCGACAGCCTGCTCAGGCCCTTCAGGACACGGCATGTACTGTCCTGCCGACTGCTCCTGCAGATTCCAGCGAGATGCTGAGCTCCAAGAGCTCAAAGATCAAATGCGCCTCATCATTCAAACGCTGGGAATAAAAAATCTTTTCAAGACGCACATGCGGTCTGAGGGCGCCTCATCGGTGGGACAAGCAACAGAGCCATCGGAGGAGGCGACAGAAATTTTTTCAATTGCTCCTTCGGTGGACTCCAGGACCACCGATGCAAGGATCAGCAGGACCAAGCTAAAGGAAAGGGTTAAAATCTCTCGTTCTGAGAGTAGGACGGCGAAGGCTAGGACTGAGGCTCAGAATGCCAAGCGAACTGCCTCCCGTACTGCCCCTCCTGCTGCTGATCCCAATACCTTAGCCCAGCTGTTGCTCGCCCAGACCCTCGCCGGAGCTGGTGTGGCGAATGATGCCGCCAAGGTGTCTGCCATTACGGCCGGTGTTGGGCTGGATTCGCTTCTTAACCCTACTTCCTTGCGACTTCGTCAGGTTGCCAACCAACCGAAGTATAATGGGAACCCCCGACGTTGGCCTCAGTTCCAACGGGAATTTAAACTGTGGGTTAAGACTCAAAAACTCCAAGATGATCAGTTCCTGATGGCCCTCTTGGATTGCCTTGAGGGACCGCCGGCCAACACTTGGCTCAGGACTTGGAGTGATCGCGAGGATACAAGTTCCCCCCTTACCTTTGATGAGGTGTGGGAACAGTTGGAGGTACGTGGATCCCGGCTGCCAGAGGACCACTACCACCAAATGCTGAAGAATTTTCCTTCATTCTTGCGATTAATTTTGCACGAAGTGCAAGACAAAAAACAGCGCTTCTGGAATTTAGTGGAAGAAGCTGAACATTCAGGCGAAAAATTTTCTAGTGCCGAGCTGAAAAGTCTGATTTTTGACAAGATCCCCTCAGAAACTGCCGCCACCCTTCGGAACAAACTGTCCGAAGAAAAGGTCAAGACCTGGTGGGCGGAGGTGGAAGGCTTCGATGCCTCTGCCAACAAGTTTTCCGTCAGGGAGGCACTTCAAAAGTGCTCCCCCACGTCCTTTTCTAAGGTGAAATTCACCGAAGAGACGTGGAAAATAAAGTTTCATGAGCACGAGGATCGGGACTTGTTTGTCCAAGACCTCAACAGGGGAGTCAGCTTCCATGGCCATCGCCTGAGAGCCAAAAACTGGGTGTTTTCGTACACCCCGAAGGAACTCTGGGAGGAGGTTGAGCGGCTCGCCGACGCCGCCAACCAGAATTTCCATGAGGGTCTTGGGGGAAACAAGAATACCCAGCAAAACACCCAAAATGGGGCCCAAAAGGGCAACAAAAAGGTGAATGACACCCGGAATGTTCAGCAGGACTGTAGCATCTGCCTTCTTTTAGGTTCTACGAACCGAGCTAAGTCGCATTCTACTGATAATCACCGATGGTCTCCTTACGATCACAAGGTGATTGGTGAAAATATCAGTAATTCGCAGAATTCAGACAGGAATGACAGACAGGTGCACGGTGGGAAGGCTGGAAAAGGGAATCCGACCCCCTGCGGTGGAAACAAAAATCCTGGAGGCCCTGGCGGGTCCCAAGGCACAGGAAATCGGACTCCATCCGGCTCCGGTGGGCAGCCGAACGGCCAGAAAAATCCCAATAGCAACGCCGGAGGCGGAAATCGAAATCCAGGCCAAACCCCTCAATCCGGTGCAAACAAGGGAAATGCTCTAGGATTCCAGGGTAAAGGTAAGGGAAATCCTTCGGGAACCCCTTTCTCTGGTAAGGGCAGAGGGCGTGGCGAGGGTGGAGGTCCATCATCCGGCGGCCGTGGCCGTGGACGTGGAAAGGGCAACCATCGTGTGGATCAGGTCTCAGGTGCAGATCAGGTGTCCGATGCGGACCGAGATTATGAATTAAATGCCTTGAATCCAGCAGATGATCCGCTCCAAGATGAGTGGGTCGACGAATCAGGGTGTGTCCATAATGTTAACGCAGCCACTGGAGGTCAGAACGCCTAGGGGAGCCACGAAAATCGCCCCTCCCCAGGCGATTTCAGGCATGATCCCCAGATTCCTTCTCGACCACTACTTGATGTAGGGTCGCTTGTCTCCTCTCCCCTGGATCCGGCAGCGGATCCTTCTGTTGTAGTGGACGAGGTTGGTGTACAGTCCAAGCACAGGGCCCGTCAGTTTGTCACAAAGCTGTGGGTCTCTGATTGCAAGGACAATTTCCACCTCGCCACTTGTTTGTGTGACAATGGATCGGAGGTAAATCTCCAATCCAATTCTTTTTTGCCTGACGACTGCGTGTTTGATTCGCCTCATCCTGTTACCCTCGAGGGAGTTTCTGGACATTCTCTCGCAGGTGGGCAACGCGGTTGTTATATATCAACTCATTTGGTCGCTCAAGACCTTTGGGAAGCTGGCAATGTGGAGGAAGTTATCCTTAAGGATGACTACTTCTATCGTGCCGACATAAAGTATGACCTTTACTTGGGCCATCCTTGGCTTCGCAAGAACAGGGTGGCGCCCGTAGGTCATCGGCGTTGTTTTTTGCTGGAGTCAGGTCCCTTGGAGCGTCCTGAATTTCGTTTTTTGCACGCAGGGTTTAAAAGTGCAGAAGAATTTTTGAAGCAAAAGGTTACACCAAAGTTTGGCGAAGATGTCACCATTGCAGAGGTGAATGGGAGTGCCGATTACTCCCGAGAGTTATAATGTCTTCGTAGGGACTCCCAGCCACGACGCCCTTCGCGCTGGCACTCTTCATCCTACAGAGTTGTCGACAAATGGCGCGATACAATTTGTGAATATTTTTATGAACACCATTCCTTTTGGCCACAGTGTGATGCCTTTGCCAACCGCGAGAACAAGCGCTTTGACAAGCACTTTCGCGATGCTTGGACCCATAAATGGGACAAGAAGTTATGGATTAATCCTCCGTTTCACTTAATCCAGCAGGTCATCCACAAAATCAAGCAAGATAAAACCCAGGCGATTTTAGTTGTGCCCTTGTGGGACGACAAGCCTTGGTTTCAGGAATTGCAAGACATTTGTGTAGATTACATCGAACTTCCCAGGAAGATTAAGCTGTATGCCAGGGACGACACAGGTCCCCTGCCACAGCGGCCCTGGAGTTCGCTTGCATTCCTGGTGGATGGAAAGCTTTCTGACTCTGATTCTGCTGATTCCAGTACTGATTCCTGTGTTGGGTCTGAATCTGAGGTTGAGCGTGGTACTGATGATGAATCTATTTTTTCTGATTTTTGTCCGTCAGATGCCGAAGGTGATCCAACGTCAAATGGATCCGCCTCGTCTCCCTCTTCCCCAATACGATCTACATCCAAAAGAATCTACGGCGCACGGACGACAAAAAAATTTTCTTCGAGCCGCAAATTCAGAGTTTTTTATGAAAAACCCCGTGTGGAAGCTTTCATAGATCCTTTCGAGGAGCTGGATCACGAAGAGAATCTCTGGAATGTCGACACTCGACCCACCTATCTTCAAGAGGCAGTTGATACGGACCTTTTTAGGGACATCCGTAAGAAGATTCTTCCTGCCAAGGCCGAAGAAATCGCCAAAGTTTTTTCGACAGTAATTCCTGGCGATCAGGTGGACACTGAGTTGTGTTCCAAGAAAAGAGAAAAGATTTTTGAGGAACGGAAGGACACAACCCTTTCGGGGAAGTTGATCAAAAACCCCCCTGTCCGTGGGCAGTTCGGTGAAGCCTTCATCGAGCTTCGTGAAGGGTACAAGGCGAAGAAACAGCGTCCTGATGAGAACCATGGACAGAAACATGAGATACTCAGAAAAATAATCGAGAGAAATCTCAGGGAATTTGGTTGGCTTGAGGGTTGTATGACCAGCGAGTGGTGCTGTGCACCCTTCACAGTCCCGAAGCCGCCGCCTGCAGACCAGAACACTATTGATGGTTGGCGAATGGTTGTTGATTTTCGCAACCTCAACGCCGAAACCAAGGCGGATTCACACCCCCTGCCCCTCATTGAGGAGGAAATCGCCAAGAGGGCAAGAGGTCGTTTGTTTTCTGTGCTGGATCTCCGTCACGGCTTTCACCAAATGCCGTTGAGGAAGGACAGCCGACCTCTCACCTGTATGTGCACGCCATGTGGCCCAGTCCAGTGGACGGTCATGCCCATGGGCCTGAAGAACGCCCCTTCGTTTTTTCAAAGAATGATGGAGGATGTGCTTTTTACAGCTCATCCTGAGCTTCGTGCCTTCGTGAGTGTGTACATAGATGACATAATCATCGCGACAGAGGGGGAGGGACTGACCGAAGCCGAGCTGGTGGCCCTACATGAAAAGCAGCTGAACCAGGTTTTGGACATTCTTGATGCCAATCAGCTGATTTGTGGGCCAAAGAAGGGAAAACTATTTTTAAAATCAGTCGAATTTTGTGGTTCTCTCCTTGAGAATGGCACCCGACGACCCAGTCCAGGGAAGCTCGTCGCTATTCAGAAGTGGAAGCGCCCTGAGACGATCACGGAATTGAGAGGATTCCTGGGTTGTTGCAATTTTTACCACACTTTTGTGCCGAATTATGCCAAATTTGCTGCCCCCCTCACTGAACTATTGAAGGTAGGGAGAGATGCGGGCAAGGCAGGTTCAAAGGTTCGTGTCAAGTGGACTGACGAGTGCGAGGAGGCCTTCCATCACTTGAAGGCGGCCCTCTGCGAAGTCGCCACGTTGCATGTGCCGAAATTCGACCGACCCTTCTACATAAGAACCGACGCTTCTAGGTACGCGATCGGAGCTGTCCTTGAACAGGTTGATGAAGCCACAGGTGATCATTACCCTCTTGCATTTTGGTCTCGGAAGCTAGCTCCACGCCAGATGCAATGGTCACCGCGTGAGCAAGAGACTTATGCCATAATCTGCGCTCTGAAGAAGTACCAATCGTGGGTTGGCACCAATCGAGTTGAGATCCTGACGGATCATCGATCTCTGGAGTATTGGGCCACCGAACACATTGATACTATCGCGAGCCCAGCTGGTCGACGGGCCAGATGGCATGAATTTCTCAGTCTGTTTGACCTCCATGTGTCGTATTTGCCTGGAAAACACAACACGGTAGCGGATGCTCTGAGCCGATGGGCTTACCCCGCTTCAGAGGGGCTGCAAAGTACCAAATCCATGGTACGGAGCAGGACCGCCACGTCGTAATCGAGTGGGATCAAGAAGAAAAAAAGCTCATTCAACGTGAATGCATGCAATGCTCTGTTAAACAGCACGCATTACCGTGTCACGATATCACGGCCTTCTCAGATCCGGCGCATGCCCATGAGATTATCACCAAATCACTGAAAGTCGTGGCGAAAGTCACCGATCCCTCCTCAGGGAGTGTGAAACGGTTCGAGTATACCCGACCTGTAAGTGGATTTCGGTTGATTCAGGGCATTAAGCGTCGAGATCCGGCCAAAACTCCACCCCTGCCGAAAGATTCCCTTATCATCCGTGACTGGACGAACGATTATCTGCATGATTCCATGTTTAAAGAGATCTTTGAGAATCTCAAATCCAAAGATGCTCACAAGGATGGAATTTATTCTGAATATTCGTTGGATGGGGGGAAGCTGTGGATGGAGGGTAAATTGTGCGTACCAGACGCCCTGGCCCCCCGAGTGTTAAACTGGTGGCACAAATGGGAGTCCCCCCACGCACATGGCCGTAGATTATGGTCGATGATGAAACATAGGTTGTTCGGCTCAAGGCTATATACTCATTGTATGAAAGTAGCCGCCGGATGTGCCCAATGTGCTGTCTCGACGCCCCCCAGCCCCAGTGATTTTTTCCATCTTGGTGAACTCGACGACGAAGAGTGCCATTGGACCAACAAAAAGGTCAATGGAGTGCTCCTTATACAATGCCGTCATTCTGGCTACATTCAGGTGTTGCCTTGCAACGTCGAGTCAATGACTGGCAAAGCTGCCGCCAAATGGTGCGCGCAGACCTGGATGGGAGGTTGGGACGTCCCATCCGAGGTGGTTACGGACTCAGGCAAAGAGTACACCTCCAGAAAAGTTTATAGTGTTTTCAGCACTGTGTTTTTGCTTCTCCTGCTGCTTGTTGTTGCTGTAGGGTGTCCTGCTGCTGGTTTTGGATGATGAAAAGCTTTTGTTTGTTGAAATACAGTAAAGCCAACTCAATCCAGGATAGCCCAAGCCAACAGTATGCAAAGAGAAGGTAATTCAGGATCAAAGCATGAAGGGCTGCAGTGTAAACAGTGAAAGATGATTAGATATTCACAGAAACTGCAACTCAGGATACAAACGAATGCATATTCACAGAGATAGCTGAAATGTTTTGGGAAAAGAGTTAGAAAACTGCCTCAGGATCACTCTCTCTCCATAGTGCCATCTTAGGAGATGTGCACTCTTTGTTTTGGCTCCCATATGTGCTGAGGTGGCATGGTATGTGGCGATGAGGTCACTGCCATGTCACATGGGATCTTCCTACTCAGTTGGGATCTTCCTACTTAATTAGGCTGACCAGGAATTGAACCCAGGACCTCTCAAAAAGAGGTGCCTAACCCCCTATGGTGCATACCACTAGGGCAGATAAGTATTCATGGAAAAACATAGATAAATTCATAGGCTCTACCTTAGGTATGTCAGTGCTCAGTCAACTCAGGAAAAGATGTTTTACTTCTGATTGAAAGGGGATTAAGGGGTCCACTCAATATCCTGATTGGGTGTTTGGTTCCATAGGTCACAATGTGTTCTCACCACTTTTGGCTGGACCAATACTAAGATAAAAATGCATGGATGCTCAGTGCATCTCTAATACAACTAGAGTATGTCCCAAAGCAATGGAAAAGCACTTTTTCTTACTCCCCCCTTGTGCTGTGGTGGCCACCACTGTCGCATTTTAGGAAAAAGGGAATTTTTCTTGGCCTTTCCTTGGTTTCCACATCTACTTTAAAATACCTACAGTCTCCCTCACACTGAAAAATGGGCGCTCACCATGGTTGGCGTCCTTTTGCTGCTCTGATTGTACAGTTTCCTACAGAAGACTCAGCGCTCTTGGCGCTGCCGGGGCTCCTGTGGCCGGTTGGGTTAGATTGGGAGCATGCCAAACATGTGCATATGCATCCCTTCCTCCAAGACGCAGCGTCGACACAACCCAAACGCAAGACACATTATACACACTCGCATGGGTTCTCGTAAACCTGCTGGCGACCTGTGACCTGTCTTAGGGCGTAGGGAGTCGAAAAGAAATTAATTTGCCCCTTGGTGGGGTCTTGGTTCTGCTCAGTCTCTCCAGGCACCTGCGTTTCGGCCCGAACACGGCCTACTCAGCGAGGCTGCGCGTGGGTATCTGCAGAGGCAGGAATGGGAGAATTATGGACGAATCCACGCAAAAACGAAGCGACGACACCAAAATCCGTCAAATGACGGCGCAGAATTTTTCTGAAACGACACACCTGAGCAGAATCCAATTGTGCATCTTCAGCACATTTTTATAGAAATTATAGTCATCTCTGGATTTTTTAAGTCCAGAAATTCATACGCATAAAATGGCGGCGCGCAGGAGCGGCTCCTAGCGAAGCGCCGGAAAATGGAAAAATAATGGAATTATAAACGTATGTATCACGTAGTCTTGAAAATGACGAGACACACATTAATAAACAAACATACAGATTCCACCCACACTAATAGAAGCTTCAAAAATTCAAGAATTCGAAAATCAATTGAAAAGACTTCAATGAATCAGGTATAAACTACAGGTATGCTCGTCTTGCATGCCGCATACACATTGCTCGTCTCGTGTCTCCGTGAACGAGTCGTGTAGCAGCGTTAACAACGATAACCACGATAGAACGCGGTAGAGGGATTGATTAGAAAGATTGCAGATGATTAGCGGTCAGATCAGGGTGATTAGTCATACACACAAGTGCATAGCAACGTTCTTCGCGTGCGCCCCTTTTGTTTTTCTCTCCTTGCTTCACTTCCCAGCGGTAGGTAAGGTAGGTACGCCCAGGCGGGGCCACCCCCTGGTGGAGTCACGATTGTTGTGGAGATGGGCAGGTTTGCCCACGTGATTGTGCATAGTCGTGCATGCACACACGCATTAAAGGGTAGGCCACGCGAAGTGCGCACGGTAAACCTTGTTTAGGCTACCCAGGGGCTCCTCGGTACGTTCTTTAAGAGAACCTGAGGAGTCCCTTAACGCTTGCTTGCTTGATAAGGGTAGCTGCTCCATGCAGCGTGTTTGCGGACAGCGTATTATAGGGCACACTGAGAAGGGTATAATACCTGGAGTGTGCCTTGGTTCCTCCGCCGCAAACGCCCTTTCATTTGCCTTTGTTTTACAGGTGGGCAGGTAGGGTGAGTGGTGCAGCAGCATTTTTTTATGCCCTGCTAAACAGGGGCGCAGATCACACAAACAAGTAACTCCGCTCCGCCTGTGGCAGAGCAGGGAGTCCGACTTCATCGACATCTGCGCCTTGCACACGAGAGCACTCCTTCCCTCCAAGCCCTTGCAGGGGAAACGCGTTGTGGCGTCCCCTGTGAGGCCACAGTTGCTTAGTAGCGCTGTGTTCTCTTGTCATTTCACAGGTGGGTCGCTAGGACCCTCGAGAAATTCCTCTTCGCAACGCCAAGTAGAGTGTGCGTGTAGGAGTGGTAGTCCTGCGTGGGGGCTAGAGCCAGTTGCCCAGCGCTCGCCCACCAGGATGGTGCCACTGTAGGGTGTGTAGGACCTGTAGGGGGCGTGTCACTGTCCCACCCTTTTCCTGCAATTTTAGCTGGGTTGGTGGGCTGTGACAGTGGGTTAGGTTAGTGTTTTTGGCCACATAGCAAACAGGCGTTTTGCATGCCTTCATAGCTTTTGGCCACCCCTCCCTGTAGTAGACAGGTAGGTAGGGAAAACAATACCTGGATTAACACTCTGGGTATTCCCCCAAGGTTTTGCGCCAGCACAGAAATTGGGCGCATAGGGGAGGGGAGACCCGGGGCGTACCCCGTGGCATCAATAAGCCAACCCTCCAGGTTCAGCAAGGGCGCAGACTTGGGTATAATTAGGACACCACTTCTGCGGCTTGCTCTTAGGACCTTAGGACTAGCACACTCACACATACGCTTTGGCAGGTAAGGGTAAGGTTCAGTCCCTAGCTTTATTCTTGGAGGCAAGCGTCTCAGCGAGCCTCAACAACTCACCAAGGTTGTTCTGGGACAAGTAGTCAACCAGAACTGAGTTTAGGCGTCCCTCAGGTAGAACAAATGCAGAGAAGGGCTCCCAGGTGGCCTCTTCGACTCCAAACCCTTCCCAGAGGGTGAGGAAGCGCCAACCCTGGCGATAGCGGTGGCGTAGGACAGACTTCACCAGGTAGAAGCCCTCCTTAGCCATCTCCTCGGCGTTCATGTCGGGGAGTTCACCTTCAACTTCCATAGGGCTGGCAGCCCCTTGTAGGTCCAGAGCGGCGATTTCCTCGTCGTTCAGCTCCCACTCCTCCCCACAGAGGTCTTCAGGATCATGGTAGCGCTTCAGGTGTTGAG
Organism: Eutreptiella sp. 'Long Island Sound 2002'; assembly: GCA_964036045.1. Classification (NCBI taxonomy): domain Eukaryota; phylum Euglenozoa; class Euglenophyceae; order Eutreptiales; family Eutreptiaceae; genus Eutreptiella; species Eutreptiella sp. 'Long Island Sound 2002'. The sequence goes on along the minus strand of OZ038402.1, from coordinate 15,633,149 downwards.
CGGCGCACACCAGGGTCCCCCCTAGACGGGGAGAACACCGCACGGTGATACGGTGTCCGTCCACAGATAGGATCTTGTACGGCCCGAAGTATGGGTCATCGCTGGTAGAGCCTGGCCAGGCGGGTAGTCGACTGTGGTGCACCAGCACCCAGTCCCCTTCTTGGTAGGTGGCCGGTACACGGTGCTTGTTCTTCTTGTTCCACTGACGCTCCCTCACTCTCTGGAGCATAGCCTTGGCCTTGTCCACCTTTGCTTGTTGCTCTTGGACCCATTCACCCACAGAGGAATGGGTGTCCTCTGGATAGGGGGCATGTAGGAACCATGCCGGGCGCCCCATGAATAGCTCATGTGGCGAGTAGCCAGTAGCTGAACTCTCTTGGGAGTTCATCATCAAGGATATGACGGGGAGTAGTCTCACCCAGTCTCTGGTGCGTTCAGTTTTGCACCATATCCTGACGTTCTCCTTCAGGACACGAATCTGTCGCTCACATAGGGGGTTGCTCGTGTGAGAGTAGGGAATCCCCGTAGACACCTGGACATTGAGGGACCTCAGGACCCTCTTGTACCAGCCAGTATCTGAGCGTACTCGTACGTCCTCATCGGAGTTGATCTCCTTGGGCGCCCCATAGACACAAAACCACTCCTCCAGGAGTATCTTGATAGTCTCCTCTCCGGTAATGTGCTTGGTACATGGGAACACCCTGGTAAACCTGGTCAACCCACAGGTTACCACGAGGGCGAAGTCATAGCCCCCGAACTTCGGCATCTCCGTGTAGTCCACGTATAGAACACTGTTAGCACAGTGAGGGATGGGCAGGGTCGAGTAGAGACCTCTGTCCCTGATATCCCCTGGTTTACAGGACCTGCACGGGCACTTGTCCACGATAGGCAGGAGCATCTTCCGCAGCTGGTCGTCAGTCCACGTAGTGTGGAACCACTGCTTGAACAACCTCAGGGTACGGTCAGCACCCACATGACCACTGGACTCATGGGTCCACTTCAGCAGCGCTGGGACTCGGTCACTAGGCACCACGATGCGGTCCTCGTGCCAGAGGTAGCTCTTGTCCCGCTTCCACTGGTCTTGGTTGACCAGGAGGGGTTCAAGGCGTTTCTCCAGGCGTCGGTAGATATCCCCAAACTCCTGTAGGTACTCCGATTGTTGGAGTCCATCCAGGGGGCGTATCATGGTCATGTTCAGGTCCAGGTGTACGTCCATACGGCTGAACGCTTCCTTAGCCAGCGCTTCAGACCGGGCACCAATCAGGGCGTCGAAGTTGTTGCGGCTGATGTAGTCGGCACACTCGTTCTTCACTCCCTGGATATGGTGTACCGTCAGCCGTAGTTGACTGAGGTAGGTCCACCAGCGACGTAGCTTGGCCTTCTCAGGTGGGGGGCCCTTCTGGAAACTGCGGACCGGTTCTTGGTCGCATAGCCAGACCACAGGGTTACTCCCCAACAGTCGTGCTTGTGAGGATAGCACCAGCATACCCGCGAGCAGTTCCTGCTCATAGGTGGAGTAGTTCCCTCTGGCCTGGTTCCACTTCCAGTTCCAGTGGCCCAGAGGTACTAGGACCCACTTGTCGTCAGGGTAGCTGTGCTTGAGGGTTCCATCTCGGTTGAGACCTTCCGTCCCCCATTGGGAAATGGCCGAGTCGAACTCCTCCTTCTCTAGTGCTTGCCACTGGAACAACGTTCCACCACCGCCCACATTGCTGGCGTCGGTCACCAGGATAATCTCCCCTTGTGCCCTAGGCACGCCCAAGCACTTAGCGTTGGCTACCTTGTCTTTGAGCTCGTCAAACGCTTGTTGCTCTTGTGGGCCCCAGCGCCAAGTAGTACTCTTCTTGATCAAGTCAGTCAGTACCGCGCTGGTGTAGGTGAAGTTTTTGATGTGGCGGCGATAGAAGTTGCACGCCCCAATGAAACTGCGTACATCATGAAGTCCTTTCTTGGGGTCTTCGTGTCGTACCTTGGCATCCATCAGGGGTTTGGCCTTAGAGGCCGCTGGGGTCCACCACCCATAGCCAACGTCAAACCCCAGGTATTGCATGGTCTCCTGCATGAACTCACACTTCTCCAGCTTGAGTCGTGTGTGGTTCTCCTGGCAGACCGCAAAGAACTCACCCAAGAGGATTAGGTGATCCTCCTGGGTATTGGTCCCGAGGCATACATCGTCGATGTGAGCCTCCATCTGGGCCCCACGGGATATGAGCTCCTGCACCTTAGGTCTCCTTCGTAGGATGGACAAGATCTTGTTCATCAGCTCTTGGAACAGAGCGGGGGCGTTAGCCACGCCGAATGGCATGACCTTCCACTTGAATACCCTCCCCTGAGGGGTGATGAAGGCCAGTAGTTCCTGCGCGTTGGGCGTCAGGTCCACTTGCCAGAATCCACTTCGCTTGTCCATCTTGGTCTTGTAGCGACAGGAGGCTATCTTCTCCAGGGTAGACTCCATATTGGGAATGGACCCTGAGTGGTTCAGCGTCTTCTTGTTCAGCTCTCCATAGTCCACTACCAGCCGTTTGGCTGTAGACCCAGGTTTAGCCACCAGGAAACAGGGGCTGCAGTGTAGGGGGTAGTCCCCATCCTTGTACTCCAGGACTAGGCCAGCGTCGATACATTCTTGTATCTGTCGCTCAATCTCGTCGGCCTGCTCTTTAGGAGCTGGATAGGGTCTCCTCCGGATCTTGTGACCCACGAACTCGGGTTTCAGCTTGAGGTCCATCTGTACCAGCTTGTCGCATGAGGCTGGAGGGGGTAGTTCTCCGAACACCTCCAGATAGGTCCTTATCAGCTTTTGCACCCGCGGGTCCAGTACCTTGATCTTGTCCTCCATGTCCTCGTCGGAGTGTAAGTTGCTTGCCCCTTGAATAGACGTCGGGAGGTGGTCCTCCACCGACTCTTCGCCCGCGGTAGCATCCTTCAGCCCTTGGTAGGCATACAGAAGGTCTTGCTCAACCATCTCCGGTGGACGATGGCAACATAGGCACGCTTTAGGGGGTTCACATACACATTCCTCCGAGAGGTCGTCCTCATCTGGGGTCCTCACATGGGCACCCCATACGCTCTTCATGAGCTTGAGATCTACCTCCCTTTGCCAGGTGGTGATCTTCTGTTCGAGGTCCTCCTTCAGTTGGGATAGGTCTCCCATACGTCCTTGCTTCAGTGGCCACGAGCTGCGGGTAGGCTTCGCGTAGCATAGCTTTTTCGCCACCAACTTCCTCTTGGAATCCACATACTCCCTGAGCCTGGATCGAGGGTCCAGCTCTTCATCCACGGGGTCTTCCACCCTCATGGAGAGTAGGGGTTTTAGTGGGGCGACGTACTCGGCGTTCTCCACTTCTTCCACCGCAGTCTGCACGAAGAAGGCGTCGTGCTCAGTTTCGTCGTCTGAGTGGATAGAGCTAGGTAGCTCAGATAGTCCACACTCAGAGACTCCATCAGGAACAGGTACATGACAGGGAGAGTTGGGGGCGTTGGTGTCAGTCACGACGTACTCATCTCCTCCGGGTGTAGTTTCAACAGCATCTTGAGGTCGTAGACGATCCTTCAAGTCACCCAAGGCGAGTCCATCGCTTTCTCGTTGTATAGCCCTGACCAGAGTAGGGTCCAGGTCTTCCCAGGGGATGGTGGTAAGACTTCCGTCCACCACGCTGAGCATACTCCCCCATCCGGGCTTCCCAATGGGCGTCTTGCGTCCCAGAGGCACGTAGATGGCCTCATCAGGTAACCGCACAGAGCTGATAGTCAGCTTGTCAAGGAGGGTTCGCCAGTACTCGTTGCCCCCATGGGCTCCCCAATCGGGGGAACACAGGACCATACGGGAACGTTCCAAGGCCACCTTGGTCAGCACCTTCCCCAGTTCACTGAATCTGGGGTTCCCGTAGGCCATCCCGAAAGAGGGCCAGTAAAATTTGTAGCTGCAGTTCTTCCCCTTGCTGCAGAATAGGTCCAGTACATGCTGCTTGTCGCTGGCGAACAGTTCCACACTTAGGTCTTCTCGAGAGTAACCCAACTCCTTCAGACCTTGGTCTAGGACTTCCCCCAATAGTTGATAGTCCTCAGTTTTGGAGGCCGCCATCATGTTCGAGGGCTCCTCCTTCGATAGTCTCAGGTAACTCGAGGTATGTTCCGACTGCTCCAGTGGCACAGACTCTCTGCCACTGCCGTGGTCCACGTACAGGAGGTAGGGCGCTTGCAGCGTCAGGGATTGTATCTGGGAGTGCTGCACGAAGAAGTCAGTACCCAGTACAAAGTCGAAGGCATCAGTGTCCATCACATAGAACCGATGGGCGATAGTCTTGGAGCCCATAGGTACCTCCACTTCGCAGTCCCCGCAGCTGTGCACCACATGTCCATCCCCCATCCGTATAGCGGCGGTGGTCATGGTGTTCTTCAGGCTCCCACAAGGTAAAATTTTCTTGGCCACTATCGATATTGTGGCTCCAGTATCCAGTACTCCCAGGTATTCACGTCCCCCTAGTCGGATACGTACCCAAAACACCAGGTCTTGGGTGCCACCAGAGCGTCCCCGTCAGAACTCCGCGGGACAGGTCACCTCGAACCCCTTGTTCCGCAATTTGCGGGCCATCCTCATGAAACGGCTTCTCTTCTTGGCGTTGCCGTTGTCACCACCTTCATGCTCACGCTTGGCTCCTTGGTCTTGCTGGGCCTGCGTCTGTGAGCGTGTGGTAGGTCCAGACTGCCCTCCAGAGGGCTCGGAGTTCCCCCCTGGATTAGGGTTGGGGTTACCTCCGTTCTTGTCCTTGTTCTTGTTGTCGTTCTGGCGATTAGCGCCTCCTCCTCGTCCGCCTTGACCCTTGTCTTGACCACCTTGACCACGTCCTTTCGACTTGCCCTTGCCGGAGTCGTTGCCTTTGGCCTTGCCTCCACCTTTGCCTGAGCTTTTGCCAGGATCTTCCCCCTTAAGCTTCGCCGATAGGCGTTGCTTATGGTAGCACTCGTCCTCATAGTGCTTCCGCTTACCGCAGAATGCACACGTGATGGTGCAGCGGTAATGATCCGGCATCTTCACCTTGGCGCCGGTGATCTTTTCCTGCTGCTTCCCCTGGACAACAAAGCAGTCTCGCTGCTCGCAGTCGGAGGCATGCTGCAGGTGGCCCTGTTCATCTCTGGCATCACACCAGAATAGCTCCTTCACGTTCTCCATTAGGCGGGCGTGGGCGTGTTTGGGGGTAGTCCCCTGCCCAGGTCGGGACCCTTGGTACCCTTTGCCTCCAGAACCTCCACCACCAGGACGGTAGTGGTTCAGGTGTTGGTCGCTCTCCTTCTCCAGCGCCATCTCCAGGAGCAGCACGCATAGATCCTCGTAGCGGAGGGATCTAGCCTTGCGCTCAGCCGTCAGACGGCACTCGTCCCATAGCTCACGGGGGAGCTTGGAGCACAACCAAAACAGCAGGTCGTCGCTGCTGTAGGAACCGGGCGTCAGTCGTCCAGCCCAGTGGTCCAGGTCCGCCAACAGCTCGGAGACCCTGCCGGGTTTGGGGTTGTTGGGCAGGACGGGCAGGTTCTGGATCTCGGCCCTGATGGAGAGGTCGGTCTCGTAGGTTGGGTACTGCCTCTCCAGGGCAACCAACACGTCGGCAAAGGTGGCGGAGTTGGTGACGATCTGCCTGACCTGCTTCTCCAGGTACTTCGTCTTGCAGCACTGCAGGAGCAGGTCGCACTTCACTCGCCCACTCGCGTGGGTTTGGCCGGTCAGTCGTAGGAACCGGCCAAAGTTCTCAGCGAACTCGCTGAGGTCCTTGCCTGTGAATTCAGGCAGGTTCACCACTATCTTGGAGGTGGCAATAGCCTTCGCCTCCTGAGCTCGGCGTCCTTCAGGGCGTCGGGTCTTCTTCTTCTTCTTCTTCTTCTTCTTACCCTTGGAGTCCTCGGGGTCCTCAGGGTCTTCGTCATCCGATGGCGAAGAAGAAGTCATCGAAGGCGGCCCATCATCGGAGGGGTCTCCGCCTAGATCACTGGAGCCATAAGGCTCCACGTCCACCATAGCCCTTAGGGCTGTCAGCCCCAGCTGGTCCAGCTCGGCCCTCGTCGAGTTCGTTACGTGACTGTAGGGCGGCTGGGCTGTCCTCGGGACGAATGGGCTTCTTGGTACTGCTGCAGGAGTCGGCATCGGTCGGCTCCTCAGGCTCCCCAGGGTATTCGTCAACCCTGCCGCCAGGTGGTTAGCCTGTACTCGGTGGGGTGACATCCCCACTGTCGTAGGTGACGCATGGGACGGGATCATCAGGGGCTGCAGTTTCTCCCTGATCTCTTGCGTGAGGTCGCTCACGATTTTCGAAGTGGCTCCTTGGAGCACCTCGTTGATCTCCGACCGCGTCAGGGACCTGTTGGAGGATCTTCCCGATCCTCTACTCCTGCCTCCCAGAGACTCTGGTCCTCTCCTCAACCCACTCAGGGGTGCATACCCAGGTGTACACCCAGGAGCATACCCAGGAACTTCCATGTAGGTTCCCGTGGCGTGGAGTGGATGGGGATGGTCAGCCGCATACCAACGCGGCGCAGAGCTGGAAGCCACCGGCTCACTGGCAGTAGTTGCCTCAAGGAGCGCAGTGGTAGGTGGGCCCATGCCATAGGCGGGGTAGTGAGGCATGCCAGTAAAGCCTGTGCCCTCTGCCATAGGCTGGTTGGTTGTGGAAGTGGATGTAGCGGCGGCTGGGAGTGTGGTGGTTATGGGAGTCGGTGATGCATGGAGGCCAGAAGCGCTTGGTGCGCCTTCGAAGGTAGGGACTTCCGTCGGGTCTTGCCCTTGCTCCTCTCCTTCGTCTGCTCCTTCTCCAGCATCCTTCTCGCTCTCGTTTCCTCTCTTCCTCTTCACAGGCTGAGGCTGAGAGACCATTTCCTTCACCGACAGGGCCCCAAAGGCCGTCTGGAGGCCATCCAAGGAGTCCTCCGCCGTATCCATTGGCCCATGTAAGGGCTCCACCGAAGGTACAGCGTCAGGCGCCGGCCTTGCCGGTGTCTCTGGCGCTGGCGCTGTGTTCACCTCGGCGTCCACTCTTCCTGGATCCATCTTAATCCACCCTTCTGCTTATGTTTGCCTGCTCGGAGCACTGGTTGTACGGCGCGGGGTCGCTGCCGGTGCACAGAGACAGGCTGCCTCTGCTACCAGAAAAGTTTATAGTGTTTTCAGCACTGTGTTTTTGCTTCTCCTGCTGCTTGTTGTTGCTGTAGGGTGTCCTGCTGCTGGTTTTGGATGATGAAAAGCTTTTGTTTGTTGAAATACAGTAAAGCCAACTCAATCCAGGATAGCCCAAGCCAACAGTATGCAAAGAGAAGGTAATTCAGGATCAAAGCATGAAGGGCTGCAGTGTAAACAGTGAAAGATGATTAGATATTCACAGAAACTGCAACTCAGGATACAAACGAATGCATATTCACAGAGATAGCTGAAATGTTTTGGGAAAAGAGTTAGAAAACTGCCTCAGGATCACTCTCTCTCCATAGTGCCATCTTAGGAGATGTGCACTCTTTGTTTTGGCTCCCATATGTGCTGAGGTGGCATGGTATGTGGCGATGAGGTCACTGCCATGTCACATGGGATCTTCCTACTCAGTTGGGATCTTCCTACTTAATTAGGCTGACCAGGAATTGAACCCAGGACCTCTCAAAAAGAGGTGCCTAACCCCCTATGGTGCATACCACTAGGGCAGATAAGTATTCATGGAAAAACATAGATAAATTCATAGGCTCTACCTTAGGTATGTCAGTGCTCAGTCAACTCAGGAAAAGATGTTTTACTTCTGATTGAAAGGGGATTAAGGGGTCCACTCAATATCCTGATTGGGTGTTTGGTTCCATAGGTCACAATGTGTTCTCACCACTTTTGGCTGGACCAATACTAAGATAAAAATGCATGGATGCTCAGTGCATCTCTAATACAACTAGAGTATGTCCCAAAGCAATGGAAAAGCAATTTTTCTTACTCCTCCGAATGGTGGAAGGAATTATGTGCTCGCCTTGGAATCCACCACCTGAGATGTGAAATCCACTCGCATCGAGCGTTGCCTGGCGAAAGAGCCGGCCGCTCTATTATAAATATGCTTCGTAAGGAGCTCGCCACTGAGAAAGACTTCCATTGGCTTGAAGTTCTCTTCGCATTGCTTCGCCGTTACCACAACACGCCATTGTACCATGGCCTTTCTCCAAATGAAATTGTCTTTGGACGAAAGAAGTGTTGGTGGAACATGCCGTTGAATAATCCTCGCCCTTGTAAAGATGCTTCGTTGTTTTTGGACGAAATCCAACGAGCAGAAAAAACTGTCTCGAAATTAATCGATAAGCATCAAGCTGACTGGCTTTGGGTCCAGAATCAAGGCCGAAAAAACCCCCACAATTTTGAAGTCGATGATCGAGTTTGGCTTCGAAAATCCGAAACCACCCTGGACGGAGATGATAAGCTTCTTCCCTTGTGGGAGTGGCCATTCGCTGTTACAGCGCGTCTAGGTGAGAACAGGTGGAGGATTCGTGTGGATGTCAGCAGGGAAATTGAAGTTTCGGGCGATCGCCTCAAGAGAGAGATCCCCTCCCCCAAGGATCGGGTTAAACCCCTTTTTTGGACTGCGAAATTTTTGACCGATCGGGTCATCGAAGGGGGGAAGTACGAACTCAAGAGGATTTTAGAGGCAAGACGTGACGAAAAGGGCGAATGGGAATTTCTATGTGAGTGGAGGGGCTTTGATCCCAGTCACAACAACTGGGAACCAGCCCATTCTTTTGTCCATGGGTACACCAAGGGGTTCATCGACTTCCTCAAGAAGCACCCCGAAATTGGCGTACTCCTGACAGACTGTCTGTCGAAACCCGACAGACAGGTGGAGAGCGACGGAAATAGACCTGTGGTGAATCGAGATCCAGCCTTTTACGGCCCTCAGCAGCCACCTTCCAGGGCTGATCCGTCGATCTCCCCTCCTGCGGTCAGGCCAGCCCAGGAGCCAAATGAGGACCAAGCTTCGAGTTCGGCCGCTGATTTACAGCGCCCAAGCCGTACGAGGGCCCCACCAGACAGATTGGTGGTCACATGTATTCGTGCTTGGCCGAATTGAGGGAGACCCGTCGTGACTTGAGTCGCCGACGCCATAATCTGGGTAACAGTCGTCTATCCAGGGCGTCATGGCACTCGTCGCTAGGGCTCAAGGGTGTAGGTTCGAAACCCTCCTACATGCCCAACTCCTACAAAAGCTCCAGCCTCGCGCCGTCGACCACTTATTCCAATGTGAGTGTTCTGACGACTTGAAAAAACCACATTCTGCTCAATCCACTGTTCATTCTTCCTGATTACGACATGATGTGGAGAACTGCGAATGTTTGATAATTTGACGTCAATCAACTTTTCTTTGGTCTCCGTTCGGCAGACAAGGCGTAGATACGCTGCCGAAAGCCACGGAGTGTGCTGCCGTGTCCAGAAAAAACCAAACTCAGGCTTAATTCAGGCAGATCCGGGGTAATCTTGTCTCTGTTGGTCTGTGCATCTTTGGAATTTGGCTACTCGTGCAGATGGAAGCAAATGTACATAGTAAAAACGCTGGCCAGCGACATTCACCCCTACAGGCACCCCCTGTAGTAGAACTCAGATCTTACCTTCATTTGCCGTGATGCTGAAGCCAAAGTCCAGATTCAGATCCAGATTCCTTGAATTTACCTTGAATTCCTCAGGTTTGTCCATCATTCTGCCACTGTTGCGCAAAACCCCGACGTCAATTGTTCAGACAACCTTCATATAGGAGCTCTAGGGACTTCTAACAGCAACCTCTGAGGTCCGTAAGCTTCGGTGTATTTTTGGCACACGCCAATGTGAGCTCAATCCGACCTGAAACTGTCGAAAATGGTGAATCCAAGTGTCTTGTGGGACTCAATCGAAAGATGGGCCTTGTCCAAGTCGATTGACACCGCCGCCACTGTAAATAAAGGACTATTCGGTGTCTCTCAGTTATATACTGTCAGTAAAGCGCCTTCAGCGAACCTTCGGCGCGTTACGTGCCAAGGATCCAGGGCCATCATGTCCCATCATGATGCATCATCACATGATCCACATTTTCATGGAATCTGTTGGATGCTCGCGAACCAACGTGCCGGAAAGCACAATTCAGCTGAAAAAACGACAATATATATTAACTCTAGTCTAAACGAAGGTGTTAGTAGTTTCAGTTCTAGACATTCCGCTTCATTTCACCTTCATCTTAGGGAATTTGCTCATTTTAGGACAGTTTAGGTTGATTTCCTTGTCATCTCATCTCATTCCTCGAAGATCTGTTTACGGCTTTGCCTAACTTCGTTGACGCTGATTTTTTTCTGTTCACTTAGGGGTTGCAGACTACATTTGTATTTGTTTTCCCTCTCTGTGATTGTTTCATCTCCTTCATCTCTGCTCAAATTGATTCTCAACCTTGCTGAATCTTGTGATCATCCACCAGATGCGCCAAATCTGAGGCACATGCTGCACTTTTCAGAACGAGAAAAGCGGGAGTAACACGATGTAGAGAACGTGGAGGACACCGTAGCGTGCCCGCGACAGCTAAACTGTGCCAGAGCGCCGAGATGTCACTCCATTTCTTGATTCTCCCACTCAATCCACCAATAATCTACCTCATTCTCAACCAGGGCATGGTTTGGTATCGATTCTCGATACGTTTACATGCTTTTTAGCCCTTAACCTAATGTTTTACTGCCCGGAGGACTGTTCGTCACTCCTCATTCTGTCTCATTTCAGGTTCATCCATCCTGATTCAGTGCCAATTCAGCCCAAATCAGGTCAGATCAAGCAGATTTCGCCCCATCGAGGCTACATTTCTATTTTTTTCTGGGACTTACCCGCACTACGTTCTTCGTTGACGTAGAGACACACCCCAGTGTGTTTTTGGAGGGGGAGTGTAAGTGCAGCTAACCCCCATCTGCTCAGATTTTCGCAGATCTGCCCCAGATTGGCTACATTTTGGCCATTTTCTCTGCTTTGGCGGAATCGCCGCCCCGCAGCTCAGTCTCAGGATCAGACCTATATATTTCTGATGTGCCGGATCTGATTCCGCGGTCCATTCATCGTAAATCCGCCGCGTTCCGATCATTTACCCGGAATCGCCAATTGCCGCTGACGCGCGCGCGCGAGCCAAATGGGCCAAATATTTTTTCACAATCGGATTTTTATAAATCTTTTCAGATAGATATGGACACTCAGATGTACTTTGGAATATCCGCATCAATTTTCTTCATAGACTGGGATTTATTGCCGGATAACAATCAGCATGGATCTTGCCTCCGTTGTCGCCGCTCTTGCCTCCGTTGGTGCCCGTGTATCCGGTTCTGCCCCCAACAGCAGCGTTTGGGTCGACTCCTCGCGTGCCTGCCCCCCTGGTCTTGCCGGCCCTGAGCCCTCCGGCACCATCCACGACCTAGGGCAGCACTTTCATTTCCGTCCGCGAATTTCGCGGGCCAATCTGCAGCCCATATTCTAATAAAAATGACTACTCTACAATGAATTTGGAAACAAAATAGATAAGAGTATCTTCTACATTTGTGGACCCATTACACTCCCCCACCAAGCTCAAACTCAGGTTCCAGAGCTGAGTTTGTTGCTGAAAAATATGAATAACGGGGGCAAATGGGTAAGATACACCCAAAGCCAATCTGAGCTATTTCAGCATAAACCTATACTCTACCTGTGACATGGTATCTACTACAACCATTATGTACAAAACAAAAACTTCTGCCACACCCCAGTGCCCTGAAATGGAAACCCACCAGGTGTCAAGGGCTTTTTGTTTTAATGTACAAAAAAAAAATCCCTGCCCAGGGGTTGGGGAAAAGCCTGCAGCAAAGGCTATAAAAACCCCATTCCCGTTCTGAGAGGTGTGTTAACACACTCCCACTAAAACCTGTATATAATGAAAACAAAATCCTGCACATCTTCCTGATCTTACTTGTAACCTGCAGTCATTTTTCATTATATAAAAACCAGCTCCAACAGCCCTAGTCAGTGCAAAAACGCAGCCAGAGTTTCGAAATTATTTCCAAAACCCAACTGCAATTTCTGCCTAGGGAGCCTGGCCCAGAGTACCCTGCCTAGGGGAGATCCCAAGAGGACAGAGACACACAGGCGCAAGGCACAGAGCATGGGCACAAAAATATCGCACAAACAGATTCTGTTGTGCCCACTGGGTTCGCACCATCCCGGTGCCGTGCACAGTACTTTACAGAGTGCAGGTGCAGTGCACAACGTGCAGTGCACAGTACTTGTGCAGCATTGAACAAACGAACAAAAAAGAAAAAAAAGAACACGTCAGATCAAAAATATCAATTCTTCACCACTCCTCCACATGTCATCCAGCATCAAATACTCAATTCTTCACGCCTCCTCCACATGTCATCCAATATTCAATTCTTCACCATACCATGCACGCTTACACATACCTCGCACCCACCAAGCAAAGTGCTCACACCCAGACACCAGAACTGAGGAACACCCTGCAAATTCAAATGCCAAACCCTTTCCCAAAATAAAAAATGTAAAGTACAACTCTGCCAGCAGAGCAGAGGTTCCCACTGACCCACCTGCTCTCTGCCCTTCCACTGGGCCTGACGTCTCACGCACTGGCGTACCCGCTGACCTGGAGGGGGGGAGGGGGCGTAGTTGGCGTCCCATACCCCAACCCCACTTATAAAAGTATTATGAAGGCTTGCCATGCCCCCCACTACATGTCCTCGGACCACCCAAAAATCTGCAGCAGGTAAAGAGTATAAAAAAATATCCCCAGGGGTTGTAGAAGTTTATTCAAGAAAAGGTTTTTTGGCTCTGGATCTCCCAAGGGGGCTGCTGCACTGAAGGGGGGGGTACCTGAAAGGCGAATTGGCCTCCCCTCAACCCATCTCCATCCCCCAACCCATCTCGTGCAGCCCCTTTCAGCAAAAAAAAAAAAAAAGCAGAAACAATCTGGAGAAAAATTACCTGGAAAGACCTGTGAGTGACAAAGAGGCACGTGCAAAGCCGTGCCACAAACAGAATACATACAGGCGCCCACACAGGGCCCAAACAAGGCCAACAGGCCCACAGCCCACGACGAAGGGCCCGCAAAGCAAAAACAGGGCACATCCAAGCCCACAGACAAAACAAAAACAAACCTGAACCTTCATACACTACCACAAACAACTTCGCATACTTTTTTATTCTCCTACGCCGCGCGTTGTCATACCCAAATTTCACATTCTACTCATTTCGTCCACATTCAGCCATATCTGCCAATATATAACAACAGCCACCAAAATCCAGCAAACCAACCATGAAGTCAGCAGGCTAACCACAAGAACGCCCGCCTTACCAACAGGCAAACAAACGCCGCACCGCCAAGAAAGCGAACATGCCCATAACGCCGCACCGCCAAACCCACACAGAATCGTTTGCCCTCAGTCAAGCGCACAGTCGCCAAATCCACGTTCCACGTTCCCCTTGGCCTGCTTGCGCGCAACCGCAGCAGCAGACCGCTTACCCCGTTTGCCCTTCGTGCGCTTCTCCGCTCCAGCACCGGCGGCCACCTTCAAGGCTCCGAAGGCCTCGTCCTCCTGACACAAAAGAACAACTCGTGCGTCTTCTTCGGCTACATCCATAAACTCACTCAAACGCCCATACAGAATTCCTCGCGCTGCCAGCCATTTCCAGTCTTCACGTGCGATCGCCGCGTCCACGCGTTGGTCACTGAACGCCAGCGAGCGGCTCGAACCAAGTCGATCTTTGCCAGCAAGCACCTGCACCCGTGCTACATTCTCCAGCGCCACAAAAGAATCCACCAAGTCCATCTCCGGCAGAGAATAACCAGTCGAATAACCCAAAGCCCGCAGCGCTTCCCACGTCAGAAACTCAATATCACGGTGAAAACCCAACTTCTCGTATCGACGCTTCAAGCAGACGAACATCTCCGTAAGCAAACCTTCGAACAAGCGCTGTTCAAGCACATAGAGACCCTTCCGGTGTTCACATTCAACAGCTTCGGTCGTCGCAAGCGTCGTGCAACCACTCTCTTCATACACCCAACAGCCATAGCAGACATTGTAGGCGCGCGGCAACGCGCTCAGACACACACCGGGGCAGACCTTCAGTGAACTCAACAAGCCCTTGAACTCCGGCATCCAGCCCACTCCATGAGCGCGATTCGCCAGGCCCACTTGCAGCAGCTTTGCCTGCAGCCACGGAACCTCCGATGAGGGTTGGTTGTCCCCGCCTTCCTGTATAGAGCACACCGCAGATGTCAGGTCACCACCGCGCAACGCGCAAAGGAACGTGTCCTCCTTCATGCTCTTCAGAGAGGGCTAAGTCCACGCAGTCTCCTCCAAGTCACGGACAGTCGCACTCAGCCGCGCGTGTGCACCTTGGAAGTGGTCATCATCAGAGTAGGCAATGTCTCTTTTACGTCGGTATCTCGTGCAGCGCTCACGCAGTGACTCCTCACCAGCCACACTGCTCGCCACAGCAGCGCCGTAAAGTCGCTGCTGCCGGTGACTGAAGCACTGAAGCCCAGACCCAATAGACAACAAAAGGCACTCGGATGAACTGTCTTGTAATCAAAACTTACTTGAGCATCTACCTTCTTACCCTGATCTGTTGGATCTCCGTCACTTCAGCACCCGTATCTTCCATAGCACAGCACTGCACTGAAATCCGGAAACTTGTTGTAAGTCATCGTTCAGTTCTGATCACATGTTAAGACAGCCATCCTGTGACATGATACACAGAAATGGCACATGGATGCCTATTAATGAAATAATGATAAATCATTGATAATTAACTATTAAAAACAATAGTTTTCTTCAGATCAAAAATTTAAATCGACGTACAATAATCGCGATGCGCGGCTGCCAGCTGGCATTTTCCGTCCGCGAATTTCGCGGGCCAATCTGCAACCCATATTATAATAAAAATGACTACTCCACAATAAATTTGGAAACAAAATAGATAAGAGTATCTTCTACATTTGTGGACCCATTACAGTTCCCCCCTGGATTAGGGTTGGGGTTGCCTCCATTCTTGTCCTTGTTCTTGTTGTCGGGCTGGCGGTTAGCGCCTCCTCCTCGTCCACCTTGACCCTTGTCTTGTCCTTGACCACGTCCTTTCGACTTGCCCTTGCCGGAGTCATTGCCTTTGCCTTTGCCTCCACCTTTGCCTGAGCCTTTGCCAGGATCTTCACCCTTAAGCTTCGCCGATAGGCGTTGCTTATGGTAGCACTCATCCTCGTAGTGCTTCCGCTTCCCGCAGAATGCACACGTGATGGTGCACCTGTAATGATCCGGCAGCTTCGCTTTGGCGCCGGTGTTCTTCTCCTGCTGCTTCCCCTGGACTACGAAGCAGTCTCGCTGCTCGCAGTCAGGGGCGTGCTGCAGGTGGCCCTGCTCGTCTCTGGCATCACACCAGAATAGCTCCTTCACGTTCTCCATGATACGGGCGTGGGCGTGTTTGGGGGTAGTCCCCTGCCCAGGTCGGGACCCTTGGTACCCTTTGCCATGGCCTCCAGAACCTCCACCACCAGGACGGTAGTTGTTCAAGTGCTGGTCGCTCTCCTTCTCCAGCCCCAGCTCCAGGAGTAGCACGCATAGATCCTCGTAGCGGAGGGATCTAGCCTTGCGCTCCGCCGTCGAACGGCACTCGTCCCATAGCTCTCGAGGGAGCTTGGCCACCAACCAGAACAGCAGGTCGTCGCTGCTGTAGGAACCGGGCGTCAGTCGTCCAGCCCAGTGATCCAGGTCAGCCAACAGCTCAGAGACCCTGCCAGGTTTGGGGTTGTTGGGCAGCACGGGCAGGTTCTGGATCTCGGCCCTGATGGAGAGGTCGATTTCGTATGTCGGGTACTGCCTCTCCAGGGCAACCAACACATCGGCAAAGGTGGCGGAGTTAGTCACGATCTGCCTGACCTGCTTCTCCAGGTACTTGGTCTTGCAGCACTGCAGGAGCAGATCGCACTTCACTCGCCCACTAGCGTGGGTTTGGCCGGTCAATCGGAGAAACCGGCCAAAATTCTCAGCGAACTCGCTGAGGTCCTTACCTGTGAACTCAGGCAGGTTCACCACGATCTTGGAGGTGGCAATAGCCTTTGCCTCCTGAGACCTGCGTCCCTCAGGGCGTCGGGTCTTCTTCTTCTTCTTCTTCTTCTTCTTCCCCTTTGGGTCCTCGGGGTCCTCCGGGTCATCGTCCTCCGAGGGCGAAGTAGAAGTCATCGACGGCAGCTCGTCATCCGAGGGGTCTCCGCCTAGATCACTAGAGCCATAAGGCTCTACGTCCACCATTGCCCTCAAGGTTGTCAGCCCCAGCCGGTCCAGCTCGGCCCTCGTCGAGTTCGTCACGTGGCTGTAGGGCGGCTGGGCCGTTCCCGGCACGAAAGGACTTCTCGGTATAGCTGCAGGGGTCGGCATCGGTCGACTCCTCAGGCTCCCCAGTGTGTTTGTCAACCCTGCTGCCAGGTGGTTAGCCTGTACCCGGTGGGGTGACATTCCCACCGTGGTAGGTGACGCTTGGAGCGGAATCATCAGGGGCTCCAGTTTCTCGCGGATCTCTTGAGTGAGGTCGCCCACGATTTTTGAGGTGGCTCCTCGGAGCACCCCGTTGATCTCCGACCGCGTCAGGGACCTGTTGGAGGATCTCCCCGACCCTCTACTCCTGCCTCCAAGGGACTCTGGTCCTCTCCTCAACCCACTCAGGGTTGCATAACCAGGTGCATACCCAGGAACATCCACATAGGTTCCAGTAGCGGGTAGTGGATGGGGATATTCAGCCGCATACCGTCGCGGCGCAGAGCTGGAAGCCACCGGCTCACTGGCAGTAGTTGCCTCAGGGAGCGCAGTGGTAGGTGGGCCCATACCATAGGCGGGGTAGGGAGGCATGCCAGTAAAGCCTGTGCCCTCTGCCATAGGCGGGTTGGTTATGGGAGTGGATGTTGCAGAGGCTGGGAGTGTGGTGGTTATGGGAGAGGGTGATGCGTGGAGGCCAGAAGCGCTTGGTGCGCCTTCGAAGGTAGGGCCATTCGTCAGGTCTTGCCCTTGCTCCTCTCCTTCGTCTGCTTCGTCTCCAGCATCCTTGTCGCTCTCTCTTTTCCTCTTCACAGGCTGAGAGACCACCTCTTCAACAGACAGGGCCCCGAAGGCCGTCTGGAGTCCATCCAGGGAGTCCTCAGCCGCTTCCACTGGCCCATGTAAGGGCTCCTCCGAAGGTACAGCGCCAGGTGCTGGCCTTGCCGGTGCCTCAGGCGCTGGCGCTGTCTTCACGTCGGCGTCCTCCTTCCTTGTGTCCATCTTCAGTCACCCTTCTGCTTATATGTGCCTGTACTCGGCGCACTGGATGTACGGCGCGGGGTTGCTGCCGGTGCGCAGAGACAGACTGCCTCTTGCTACCAGAAAAGTTTATAGTGGTTTCAGCACTGTGTTTTGCCTCTCCTGCTGCTTGCTGTTGGTGTAGGGTTTCCTGCTGCTTGTTTTTGGAGATGAAAAGCTTTTGTTTGCTGAAATACAGTCAATCCAGGATAGCCAAAGCCAATAGTATGCAAGGAGAAGAGATTCAGGATCAAAGCATGAAGGGCTGCAGTGTAAACAGTGAAAGATGAAAGGATATTCACAGAAACTGCAACTCAGGTCAAATCGGAATGCATATTCACAAAGATAGCTGAAATGTTTTGGAAAAGAGTTGGAAAACTGCCCCATGGTCACTCTCTCTCCATTTAATAGTGCCATCTCAGGAGATGTGCACTCTTTGTTTTGGGTCCCATATGTGCTGAGGTGGCAGGGCATGTGGCGATGAGGTCACTGCCATGTCACATGGGATCTTCCTACTTAGCTAGGCTGACCAGGAATTGAACCCAGGACCTCTCAAAAAGAGGTGCCCAGCCCCCTAGGGTGCATACCACTAGTATAGCTAAGAATTCATGGAAAAACATAGATAAATTCATAGGCTCTGCCTTGGATATGTCAGTTCTCAGTCAACTCAGGAAAAGATGATTTGCCTTACTTTGAAAGGGGATTAAGGGGTCCACTCCATATCCTGATTGGGTGTTTGGTTCCATAGGTCAAAATGTGTTATCACCAGTTTTGGTGGGACCAATGCTAAGATAGAAATGCCTGGATGCTCAGTGCATCTCTAATACAACTAGAGTATGCCTCAAAGCATTGGAAAAGCACTTTTTCTTACTTTCTATGTCTGCTCCATTTTTGTAGACCGGGTTTTCTGACTATTCATATTCCACCATGGAGTTCACTGGACTTACAAGTGCTTCGCATATGTCGCTCCCAGAGGCTGGATATGGGTCTGAAGAGGGTCATGTGGGTTAGGAGATATCAGGGGCAGTGTCGGGCGTTACGACCCCTGGGGCATCAAGGCTACAGTCTTCGCAGTTACAAGAAAGATCCGCCACTATGCAGCGGTTACACACAACGCCTGCACCGACCGCGCCCGGAACACACGGGTCGCGGTACCCCGGCTGCCCGCCCCAGAGGACGGGCGGTCGGGGGAGGGATAGCGCCTGACACCAGACGCCCCTCACAGCAGTGGCAGGCCACCCCCCCCCGGGGACGGCCCCCCACCAGCCCCGCGGCACGCAGCCCCCACAGGGCGTGCAGGCCAAGCCAGGTAGGGAGGAACCGGGACCGGACCGCCCTCCCCCAAGCACGCCAGACGGAGCAAGGGACCGGGGCAGGACACGCGGAGGGGCACGGACCACGTGGAACGGCCCTACCAGCGCCCAATGCCGGGACTGCGCGAGGTGCGCACGCCACACCACCCAGGGGGGGGGGAGCGGACGCCGCGGGAGCGCGAGCGCACACACACGCAAAGGGCACGCGGGGACTACCAGAAGGGCAACCGGACCGAGCTTGCGGAACGCACAGACCGCGTGGAATGGCGTACCAGCGAGCGAGGGTAAGGGACACCGGGACGGGACAGCCCGCCACACGCAGCGCGGGACACGCGGGGCGGGAAGGGGGAAATGGGAGAGACACAACACCAGGTACCGGCCCGAGCCCCCCGAACCGGCCGCAAGCGCCGCGCACACACAGACGGGGCACTGCACCCGCCAAGGCAGTAGTGGCGCACTGCGCCACGCCCCAACCCCTAGGCAAGGCAGCCTCCGCGCCAGCCCAAGGGGGTCCCACGGGCGACAAGCCAGCAGCACGGGCCCGGCGGCGCCGGCGCCCCGGGCGACCACGCATTAGGGGGGCGACGCGGTGGGTAAGCGCCTGCAGCCACGGCTGCGAATTGATGCACTGACCGGGGAGTGGTGAAACGGGGAAGCCGGGGAGGGACGGGGCTCCGAGCCCTGTGAACCCGGGGGACTCCGCCATCAGGCAGGAGGTGCGTCTTGGAGGGCCCCCCACTAGGACCTGGTGGGGAGGATATCACCTGGCCCGACCAGGTGGCCCCCCGGGGCCGAAAGGCGTCTAGCACCCGCAAAATCAAACCTCAAACCTCAAACCTCGTGTGCAAATCGTCCAACCCTACAGACTTCACTGCCCTTTGAGGGACATGTCGCTGTTGCAAAGGATGAACCACATATTCACTTTGATCGATTCGCTGTTATTCAAGAGGAAACAGGAGGTACTACTCTCTTTCACTCATGGTAAGCAACACTGCACAGCTCAGAGTGCCTTCATCATCTGAAGTTTGCACTGCCTCCCGGGCCTCCCTTGTCCTTTGCCTGTTCTCCCTGGCCACACGCTGAGCATGTACATCACGTGGTGCAGCACGAAACCTTTTGGCAAGTCTTTCCAACCGGGTCTCAGCCCTCCTCTTTGCTGCTCTTTGTACAGGTGGTGTGCCTGGGACTGACAGGACGTCAATGTTGTCCTCCACCTCTGCCCCAAAGGCTTCATCTGCCTCTGCCTGTGCCTATGAGGCTTCCTCTGAATCTTAAACATGACCAACAACAACAAACAGCAGAGGTGCAGGCATGGGGATGGCTGCCGAAGGGCAAGGGAGGTCCACATGATCTACAGATTCTGTCACTAGCACCTGTGTAAACACCATGTTCCAGCTGCTGAGGACGTGTGTGGTTGTCAAAGGGGATGCAGCCCATTCAGCAAGCCAAGTTACAAGGAGCGCCTTCATCGTACGCTCGCTGCTATCCAGCTCGGAGTCCTTTGGCAGCAGTCCATCGTGGATCCTCAGGCATTGGTCAAGGTGGCGACGCTTCAGTCTGTCGCGCAACCATGCTCTCATGCCTGGATTGATGACCTGATCGCCAACATTGCTGACATGGCTGCAACGAGCGCGGCCAAAGAAAACATATATGTGTGGCCGCGCCACAAAATAGTATAAGTTGGCCAACTTTTTTTCAGCATCATCGACGCGCTTCAACTCGTCATCGTCGAGATGGCTTCCAACCCATTCCATGATGACGACACACGGGTAATTCTTCGCGACGCCATGTTCGCATCTGTCCTTCGCCACTTCAGTGTCAACCTTGATCATCAGGCGTTTGAACGTGTCGCCAGTCTGACACTTCTTCTCCGCCCGGTCTTCGTGCATGTAGGATGGCAGGCTCCGAGGCAGGTCGAGAGGTGCATGGCAGCGACTTGTCTTTCCTCTGTTGAACACTTGTAGTACCTTTACGCCGCCTTCACGGTTGACCACAGGCGTGGCCGTGGCCTGTCGCTTGTCAGCGCTGCTGTAGTGTCTGACCTATTTTTCTTCGGCTGCATACCCTCCGCGCAACTTGGGCGCGTACTGGAGGGGCGTCTCGTCCGGGCCCAACTGCGCCCACGCCGGCAGCGACTGGGCTTCACCTTCCGGGATACGCACACCATACTTTTGGGGCTGCTCAACGAGGTCCAAGAATTCACGTCTCCATTTGTTATCGAGCGCTAAGTCAGACACTGTAGAAGGCAGCCGCTCAGTCGTGATCTTCTTGAGACAACCCATCTTGTGCCTGCGACGAAAGTTTGCAGCCCATTGGCCGTCCAAAACAGGAGTAAGACCAGGCCCACGAGACCTCTCAGCAACTGTTCTTCCAAGCGCCGCCATGGTGTCCAGGTCAATCACAGCAGCCTCATACTTCAACTCTTTGATGAACTTCAGAATGGTCTCCTCCTCTGTGCGGCTGAGAACTGAGTTGGTGCCGTACCCTTCCATTGGCTCACCCTCCTGCACCTTGCGAGCTCAGGTGCGAAGCGTGTTAAGGGGCGGCGCTTGACACCCGTAACGCAGCACAACGTGGTTGTAGTTACCTTCCAGGAACAGTTGCACACAAAGGGACTTTTGCGCCGGCGTCCACTCTAGCCAAGTCCTCGGCGCTAAGCTCTTGTATTGACGGGCCTTGGAACTGGTGGAGACCTTCTTGCTCTGGGACTGTGACACCACTGCAGCCAGAGCGTCGTTCATGGACTGGCTGCATGACTGAAGACAGAAAAATTATGAATGTTATTGATCATTATTGTTACTATCATCATTATTACTACTATTATGACCACAGAAGCTCAACAGAGCGCGATACAAAAGCCTCTGTTCTCCTTTCCCAAATTTGACCAATCCCGGAACACATCTGCGCGGTTTTAGTTCGTTGCTGCAGCGGTTCGTAACAGCTGGCGGTTTCTACATGCACCAATTCGGAATGCCACCCATACGAACTGCTACAAAACGAACCTTTACACTTACGAACTATTACCACCCCCTGTAGGAGAGCAAAGAGCGCACAAGAGAACACTGAGGCGCATAAGAGAACACCGAAACGTCCAAGAGAACACAAGAACACATAGGAGAACATCGGAGCTGAGTTGTTGTCCCCTTTGTTATACCCTGGAGTAAGAAAAAGTCACTGCCATGTCTTTCTTGGAGGGCTTGATCCAGGCTAAGCCCCCCTTAAAACCCTTTGTTGATGCTGAGACAAACTTAAGTGTTTTTATCTCTCTTTTGTTGCCTAAAGTACACTTTCTCAAAGTAACTAGGGTTGTGACCCTAGCCCCCCCATGAAGTTCACCCCTACCACTCAACTGAGCGGAGGTACCTTCCTTCATGGAGGTCATACCAAAATAAATCAGGCATTACATGCTTGTTGGCCTTGGAGGCTAAGCCTAAGTGGTCTCCCACCCCAAGACCCCTATACTCAATTGTTTCTACCACTTATTGTGGTCCTACTTTGTAATTGTTTCTGAATTCAGTTGCTTGGCCAAGTCATTTTCTGTGTGGTCCTGACATCTATGCCCCTCAGTCCTAACCAGCACCATTTCACCCAAAAGAGTGCACATGAAGTGCCTATTGCAACCTCCGAGGCTAGAGTCTGACCAATTTTCATATAAAACCTTTGGTATTATCCATTTGTGATTGAATCTATGTGCATATACCTGCTTTGTCTATCTGCAGCCCTTCTGTGTTACACTGGATTCCAAAACCAATCATTGATTCGATCCATATTCAGTCCTTGCTCTACTTGCTGCTTTGGTTTGGGGTTTTCAACTACAAAACCTGCAGGAATACATCACAAGACCTAGGGCATAATTCAAGGACATCTTTCCGGTAGCAGAGACAGTCCCTTGTGACCTTTTGAACCGACCCTGAGAAGAAGTGCAAAACAAAAGCTCAACAACAAGTCCAACATGTCCACGCCAAGCGTCAGGACCTGGCCTATCCGAACTGTCCAAGTACAAATGGGCAGTGTGGTCCACCCAATGAGTGAACCACCACACCGAGCACCACATCACCTCAGTGGCGCATCTGGGTCCCAAGGAGATCCAGAACGCAGAAGGGCGGAAGAGAATAAAGGCCTTACCACCGAGGCCTTAGCAGCACACGGTGGAGACAGCTTCAGTCACCTCCACAGACGTGTGGCTGCTTCAGTATCAAGATCCAATTGTCCAGCTTCATCCTCAACTGCCATTGAAGGACCTGAGGAATATGAGAAGCTGAAGATGAAGATGGATGAGTACATCATGCATGAGGAGTACTATAAATCCATCCGTGGGGAAGATGGAGAGGAGCCCTTGGCTGTACATGGATCCAGACCACGTACAGATCTAGGGTCCTACGCACACTCTGGTCCTCCGTCCACAGCATCCCTGCCAAGACGACTACGACCTGAGTACCCAACCCCAAGGGCTCCCGAAGTGGGCCCAACACGAGTCGAAGAACATCATCCAAGGCCAACCTACGGTGCCCCGGATCAAACGGCCGAGCTGTTGGCCAAATTCCTGTCTGGATCAGAAGATCCAGATGTGACGGCCTTATCAGAGGCCATTAAGGCTAAACTGGGTATTGCAGAACCCTTACCCAAGCCTGAGTTCCTCTCTCTCTCTCCAGGGCTGAGTACCCTGGCCGAAGATCTCAAGAGATCGAGGGTCTCAAGGCTGTTGCCTAAGGTTACCTGCCCCAGCCCCTTTCACCCCCGTGCCAGGACTGTGCCTATGGCGGATCTACAGGACGTGCCTGTCACAGAGAGTGAGAGAAGAGGGCTGTCAGCCCTGGCCCCTCTTGCCGGCGTGTCGCCTACAGGCCTAACTCTGGGGGGTGGGAAGACGGGCAGACCAATTGCCCAGGCGAACATCCAGCTGGAACTGCCGGAGTTCGACCCCAAAAATCTGCCTGAATGGGCAGAAGAATTTGCGGAGTTCCTTTTGTTGACTGGCCAATCCCATGTGGATGTGGCCACCAAATGTTCACTGCTAAAACGCTCTTGCAAAAAGAAATTTTTGCAAAAACAGGTCAAACAGATTGTGAAAACCTGTTCTACCTCCCTAGTGACCCCTTTTGCACACCATGGTGCCATGTCCTATGTTCAACCGGTGTTCAACTGACTTCACCTGGGCCCTTGAACCACCCCTGAACAGCGGTTGAACACCCCCACCGCGCGTAGTGCAATTTTACCAAAAATTAAACTTTTGACGTATCACCATGCCATTCCAAACCATCCATGACGATGTACCATGCTTTTAACAACATACTAATGCCCAATGCACTATTCCATGCCATACCCCTCACATTGCCACTCCCTTTCTATCATGTCCAAGAGTAGCGTCAACGCCGCCTTGGTGTTCAACCATGCGGTTGAACACCCCACTTGACACATTCCCCTAAGCTTTGACCTTCATTGTGGTCCTTTGGCTTCCATTCTATCGTGGATGGTGTTCAGAGGTTTTTGCAGTGTGCACCTGCCTTATCCAAATCAATTATAACCACAAAACCATGGATTTTCTGCTACTTTCATATTGCCGCCCATACGCGTTCGGCCATGTTCAACTGCGTGTTCAACCGCGCGGTTGAACACGGTTGAACACGGTTGAACACGGTTGAACACACACTGGAGCGCGTTAGGAGAAATGCCGCACGTAATCGCAATCACACAACAATGGCACCAACAATTCACGTCAAATTGGATGAACAATCCCAGTGCCTGTCACCATGGGAACCCCAGGTCCAGGAGTTCAGTGCGCATCGGAGCGGGAAGGCGGTGCCACGCGATAGATGTATACGCCACAATGGCATACCTTTCACCCTCCCATCGCTCCGGCCCATGCGTACGCCACGCATTGAAAATCACCCCCTTTCGTGCATCCACAACAACCCCTTGCACAATTTGACGCCCACATTGCATCCATGCTTGACGCTGCGCCCCCCCCTCCCCCCCACCACCCATCCACCCCCCACCACCCATCAAGGTGCGTTGTGCGCCGCACCTTAGTGTTCATCCATCGTTCACGCCTACTACACCATGTGGAAAAAGAGTAGATGCTTCCAATGGCAAAGTAAGGCGACAATCCTAAAAGTAGACGCAACCATGGAGAGTCTCCACCCAACATGATTCGTGCACGATAATAAACATTATTCATTTGGATGTATCCACTATCAATGATAGTTTGGATGTGTTGCAACGTGGCACAAAATAAGACACGCATTGCTTCGTCGTCATGTTCAGATGTCAATGCGACATCCAATGTCCAATTATATTGAAGAGTGCGGGCCTTTTCCATGTGATTGGCAAAGCCAATCGCAATTTGCACCCATGGGCGTGAGCCACATGGGAACCCGTCGCCTCTAATTATGATGACGAATAATTGCTCGCCATCGATCATTGGAAAGTCCATGGACTCCATGAGCTCCTTTTGTGTTGCGACATAATTAAAGAAATGCGGTAAGTCCCATCGTACGCCGACTTTGCCATTGTGAATAGTGGTTTCCAATTTTTGCGCCTTACCCAATCGTTGCCATTCACGGTGCATACGCTTGAAAGATGGAAATGGGTGCACCCAATGAACATCCAACTTTTCTTGGGCAGCTTTTGTTCGCCGGTTGGCCCAAGATATTAGATTCTTGTACCTAAATTTGAGGCATGTTAATTCGAACAAAGTGACGCGCACAACGTGAACGTTGGTGCACAACGTGAGCGTTGGTTGAAATCGTTCAACTTGTTCAACCGGGCAGTTGAACATGACTTTAACAAATGTTCAATTTGTTGTTTTCATGAAAAAACACTTGATGGTAGCATGTAAATGGGGCCAAAATTGCATGTGGAAGAAGACATATACATGATAGTTCGATGAAACCTAGGTAGGCACTCTATGTTGCACAAACATGAGTCGCATTTGTTTCATATGTGTTCAACCGCACACTTGAACGCATCTCGCATACGGTTGAACACTCCTTGCATACATGCAACGCACCATGGTATGCATGTAGGACATGTAGAGCACCTATTTTTCGGCATTTCCAAGTCAAGGATCAACCGGACGGCATCCTTGGGTGTAAACACCCTTTCCATGACCTTCCGGTCATTGCGTCGACTACGCCGCCCACTACCCATTCTAGTCTTGAGGCGTTCCCATAGTGTACGACCACCCTTGGATGCGGTGAACAAGTTGACCAAATCACTCATCAATTCATCCGATTGTAATCCAGTGTAGTGATCTGCAATACATTGCTTCAAGTTTGACGTTGGCATTTTTGATTGTAAAATGAGAGGGATCCTTGCATACAAGTAAGAAACCACAATGGGGAATCTCTTGGTGCTCTAATTTGTTCTTATTGTTACGTTATTTTTGGTGACACTACCATATTGCACAAAGGTGAAATTAAATATTCTTCAATTCAATGCGTCATGTATATTAATTAACCACTGTTGAACGCGTGATCGCGTGAGCACGCGCCACCGCTTGGCGCGATAGGCCAGTTGAACTGTTCAACCGCGTTCAACCGAGTTCAACTGGGGGGTTGAACAGCAACATGCTATTCAACTGGGTTCAACCGCTGTTCAACCGCTACGCTCAAAGGTGTGCAAAAGGGGTCACTAGAGCTGGGCAGAGGTACTCCTGAGGTTAGAGAAAACATTTCCAGTCTATGAGACTGACCTCAGCGTACGCACACAGATCGAGGAGCTACCTATGCTCCCGGAGTTTCCATCCGCTGCGCGAATTTCTGAGTATGTGTGCGACTTGGAGTACTTATTTTCGAGGATGAATGTGGGCTCCTACGGAGCCACTGAGCCCCACCTGTGGCTCATGAGTAAGATCCCCCAGCGTACGTGGGATGATTGCCGCTCCACCTCTGAGAGGAAGAGCAGGACCCACTCGTATGATACACTGGTGGATCTCTTGATTGAGCTAGCTCTTGAGAGAGAGAACGACTCCCACATGGAGAAGTTCCTCAAGAAGCATTTGGGACGAGGTGGTACCCCTACCCCCGAACGTGGCGAAGGGAAGGGGCATAAAAATCCCACTAACACCAACCAGGGAGGCGGTAAAGGGAGGGGCAACCTACGTGCCATGAACGAGGTTCCAACTGATGCAGGCACACCCCCCCTGTTTTACTGCCGACCTGTCAATGACAAGGGGGGACCTTGTCATGCCTCTGACTGCGATCTCCGCAGTGGCTGTATGCTGCAGATGAAACGTCAGCAGCATACTAAAGATGGGAAAACAGTGACCCATCAGGACCACTTCAGGTGTACCATCACCTGTGGTTACTGTGGCAAACGTCGTCACTATGAGGACGAATGCCACATCAAGAAACGCGAGAGTGACAAACTCAAGCGTCAGGAGGCGGAGCGCCAGAAGACGCCGACGACCGCCAGAAATCCCCCGAATGGGGATAAAGGTAAAGGAGGTGGCAAGGGGGGTGGCAAAACTGGACCCCCTAACCCCCAGAGGCGCTCATCAGCGCCCGTTGCTACACCTACTCCTGCTGCTACACCCGCTCCTGCCGCAGGTGTCCCCCAGAAGCGTCCCCAAGGGGATAACGCTACCCCTGAGGGGAATAATTCTAAGAAGAGGCGCTTGGCCTGGATGGCCAAGTCCCTCATGGCTGCAGGAGTGGATGTGAAATTCCCTGATGAGGAATAGGGGGGCGGCTCCGAAGAGGAGGACTTGGTTTTCTGGATCCTCGTGAAAATCGGGGATCAGGTTTTTCGAGCAGTGCTTGATACCGGAGCAACACTTTCCATAGTGGCCCGGCGCCTGCTTAAAACTTTCAGGAAAATCAAGACCGTGGCCATAAGAGTAGGGGATGGGCGTACCATCCATTCCTTGGGGGGGGTCGATGTGACCATATGTCTGGGCAACGAAACCGTGACCCAACACTGCAGAGTGTTGGACACTGACGCCTTTGACATTGTCATTGGCACTGACTTTCTAAGAAGAAACCCCCAGGTTAAAATGCTGTCCCTACAGCGTCCTTACTCTTTGCACTGCGACTTTGGCAGTGGGCTACTCTCCGTTCCTTTGGAGCTGTCAGGACGAAAAGAGTCTGGGCTGCGCTTCGCAGCCAAGACGAACTATCGTACTGAAAACTACCAACTGGCCCGTCATGTTCTCAAAAATGGACTGGCGGCCCTTCAGGTAAACCTGGATGAGATCCAGGTGGAATTGTTTGCGAGCCAACAACAGCACATCATGCAGTTGTACTGCTCGAAACAAATGAACAATGCTTTCCGTTTCTTCTGGAAAGCAATGGGCCTAGCGTATGCTAACCCACCCTTCTCCCTGCTCGCGAAGGTGCTAACCAAGATCGTATATGAGGGAGGAAGGGTTGTTATGTGCACCCCTGACTGGGGTTGCTCTGGTGAACATGCTTACTGGCGCCGTATGCTAGACCGAATGACCGTGGGAAGAGTGCAACTCCCCGACGGCCCCATCTATGTGCCTGAGGACTCAGACACAGCTATGCAGGCCCCTGAGTGGGCCAGTTTCCTGTCCATCATCGATGGATCTCTCAATCCTGTACCCCTGTGTGACCTGGACCAGGTGCTACTAAAAGAGGTCATGGCCGAAAATCGTGGCCTGACCCTTTATGATCTCAAAAATCGATCTCCTGAGCACCTATCTGCCACACTTACAGGGTGTGAGTCTCCTGATGACTATCTGGAACCTGCAGCTGTAAAAGAGGATGCTGACGACCTACTATCTGAGATCGCCAGCACTATTCCCTCTGTTGATCCCAGCTGTGTTGACCTAAAACATAGTGCTTTCCTGGCCCAGCTGTTGCTAGAGGAGGTAGATCTAGAGTCAACCTCTGAACCCGCTTCCTCTGTTGGGAAACCAGTGCTACACATGCAGCCTGTGCACACAGATGAACCCGTGGCCCGGAGTACTGATGCTCTGGCACGGCCTGCTGCTAATAACATGCCATTGTCTGAGCATGACACTCAAGAACTCCGACGGCTGTTGTACCTGAAGGCCGAAGGTATTGAGCGCCAAGAGCGGCTGCAATACCTCAGACAGACCTGGAAATACTCCATCTGGTCTGAGGAGGACGATGAGTCCTATACGCTGCCTGATCCTGAGATACCTCTAGTGTATTCTCTACACTATGGGCAGCAATGTCCCCCTGAGTGGGACGATGGTACTGTACCTGCCCAAACTGCTGATCGGCATAAAAAGAAAGAACATGGAAAAAGCAACCTCCATGCTGAGGAGGATTTCCTTCAGAAAGTCGAGAGTCTTAACCTTGACCCCCGCCTGAAGAAACTGCTTATATCCTATGAGGAGGTGTTCGGCGCCTTGCCGCCTCCTCTATCGTGTAAAAAACTGGTCCAGATGGACCTGAAATTGAAACCAGAATTTGAAAAGACGCGAGTGAGGCGTCGTCCCTATCCCGCTCCACAGGAACAGGTTGAAGAAATCGAGCGCCAGATCCAAGAATGCATTGATGCTGGCCTCGTTGAAGAGTATAAACATGGGGACTATCCCCATCACTGCAGCCCCTGTTTCCTTGTTGCTAAACCAGGGTCGACTGCTCTACGTCTTGTTGTAGACTATGGTGAGGTCAACAAGAAAACCCAGAACCACTCAGGGAGTATTCCTAACATGGAAAACACCCTGGAGCGTATTGCCAAATGCAGGTATAAAACCAAAATGGACAAACGCTCTGGTTTCTGGCAGGTTGACCTAACCGCCGCAGCTCAGGAGCTGCTTGCCTTTATAACCCCTAAGGGTCGTGTCTTCAAGTGGAAGGTTATGCCTTTCGGGGTGGCTAACGCCCCAGCGCTCTTCCAGGAGCTTATGAACAAAATTTTGTACATACTGAGGCGCAGGCCTCTAGTACAAGAGTTGATTTCTCGGGGTGCAGAAATGGAGGCTCACATCGACGACGTGAGTTTGGGTACTAATACCAAAGAGGACCATGTCCTTCTCCTCCGTGAATTCTTCACTGTCTGTCAAGAAAACCATCTCCGAATCAAACTCGAAAAATGTGAGTTCATGAAAGAGGAGATGGAGTATTTGGGTTTCGACGTGGGGTATGGCTGGTGGAAACCAGCCGCGTCTAAGATGCAGCCCATACAGGACATGCAGATTCGCGATGACCCTAAGAAGGGTCTACACAATGTGAGGAGTTTTGTGGGCGCCTGTAATTTCTATCGGCGTCACATCCACAATTTTACTTACTCCTCTGCACCCCTCACTGACCTGATCAAGAAAACTACTCCCTGGAGATGGACCTCCAGAGAGGAAGAGTGTTTCCAGGAGTTGAAGAAGAAGATTGCCTCCTCCAACTGCCTGGGAGTGCCCCGCCCTGAGGGCGAGATAGTCCTGATCACTGATGCCAGTGATGTAGGGGGGGGAGGTACAATCTACCAATGGCAGGAGCTTAACCCCGCTGAACTAACCCACTGCCATTATCGTACTACTGGACTGAACCGTGATGGTTCGTTGAAACATGACTATCCTACCAGTGAGTGGCGACTGGTGCCACTGGGACACTGGAATTGGAAATCGAACCAAGCGCGTTCCAACTACAGCACCTATGACCAGGAACTCCTGGCCGGTATGTTGGTGCTATCGTCACAATCCTGACTCCTGGGGTCTAACCCTATTGTCTGGCTGTGTGACCAGGAGCCTGTGAAGTCTTTTCAGAAGGGCCCACCACCAGAAAAAGCGAAGCTAAAACGGTGGTGGACTTACCTGATCCAGTTCAGGCTGACAGTGCATCATATCCCCGGGATTAAGAATGAACTGTCTGACTATATATCGCGCAACAACTTCGATGCGCTTATTGGTGAGAGCTCTGAGGCGCTCGCCAAAGAGGCTTTCCAGCGTATGGATGTCCAGCTTGACCTATCCATGCGCACTGCTGAAATCCTGGAGGGTTGGAGTCTAACCGACTATCAGTCAGAGTATGAAGAAATTCTCCAAACCCTCAGCACTGGTCTCGAACCCCGTGTCATTGACGGGCACCAGTGGTATAAAAACAATCAGTACCACTTCTACGAGGACCGAATTGTTGTGCCTGAGGCACGACTGGATGGGTGCCTACAGTGGTCCCATCTCGGGTCACACTGGCGCTAATCGCTCAGTGGACTTCTTCCGTGAGTGTTTCTACTCTAGTCTAACCCTGACTGAACTTAGGTCGCGTATGCAGACCATTGTGGATGCTTGTGGCTGTCATGCCAGCAAGCAGAGCGACAGTAGGGATAGGGGCCTGATCTCCAGCTTACCCATACCCTATTGTGCTAACTCTCTTCTCTACGTGGACTACATCCACGGCCTACCACGCTTTGGCGGCTATGATAGTTGCCTCGTGGTCACCTGTGGTCTATCTCGCTTCACCCGTGTGTTCCCTTGCAATAAGAAAATCACAGGTGAGCAGACTGTAAAAATGTTGGTCGAACAATGGTTCGAACCCTATGGAGCACCTAAACAGGTGCACTCTGATGAAGATGTACGCATCCGCAGTGACACTGGGTGGTACAAACGAGTGCTAAATGCCCTCAACGTGGAGGTAACCACAGGTGTGCCCTACACTCACACGTCTAACCCTCTCTGTGAGAGACAGAACCGTGTGGTGGAGCAAAACTTAAGAATCCTGATGAAACAGGAACGCACCAAGGACTGGGTACGCCTAGTGCCCTGGGCAGTTCTGTCCATGAACTCACAGCGGAGCTCTTCTACGGGTTTCACCCCCCACGAACTGTTCCATGGAGGACGACCTATTTGGTTCTTCAAAACCCCCTTTCCTGAGGACTTCAAGAGTCCTGTGGGAGATTGGCTGGAACACAAGCAGTCTCTGGCTAACCAGGCTGGTACTAACCTGAGGCACATTCGTGACCGTGAACAGAGCCGACGGAACCGCCTACGGCGACCTGCCAGCTTCAAAGTTGGTGACCTTGTTTTGGTACACCATTCACGCCTACCCTCCTGGCAACGTAACTGCCTACAGGACCCTTACTTTGGACCCTATCGTATCATCAGGATAGATGGATCCAGGATCCATGTCAGGTGCAGTTCACGTCTAGGTGGTGAACTGCTATGTGCTCCTAAGCAGTTGAGGCACTATCACTCCCCTGACGACTTGTCTTGGGATGAGTGGCGCCTCAGCGACAGTGAGGTCGAACGTATAGACCTAGAGAACGCTGCCAGTCCAGAGGAGGCAGACGAACTCGAAGAGATGACTGCCGATGAGATGGCAGTCGATGGTTACTACGTGGTTGCAGGTATTGCTCGCCACGAGTATAAACAGGGCTGAAAATTCCTTACCCTGTGGGATGGCTATGGGTTGTCCGAGGCGACCTGGGAACCTATGTCAGCCTTCATACAACCAGATGGGAGTATCAACCCCATCTTCCGCACGTACCTCGTTGAGAACAACGAGGGGCAGCTCCTAACCCGTGCTGAGACTATGTCCCAGCGTAAGAAGCGAAACTAATTACCCTGTGTCAGTCTACTGACCCTGTCTGTGCCCTGCAGACCCACGCCTATGGTTTCCAGCGTGAGCCAGGTGGCCGCTTATCAAGATTGCAGCCACCCAGCGAGTGTTTGCCTTGTTGACCATGTGTTGCATGGGTACTGCCCTAATGTAATGACCTTGGTGAGCCAACGAAGAACGGTGGCTTTCTACACCAGGGGGGAATGACAAGCAAGGTGTTATGAGGCAAGGTGTGTCTTCCCTCCTTGGGGACAAGCGAGCCCACAGTTAGGACCCCTGACTGGTCCAGACCCATGGGGTTCTACCCTTCCTTACAGGGTCTACCATACCCCTAAGTGTGCTACGTATGTCTGTATGTGTCTCACTTCACTCCCCAGCGTGGCTCCCGGAGACCGGGCTTCGCTGACGTCGGACCGATGGTCCTAATCAGGTACTATTACCACTCCTATGGCACCCAATTTCTGTGCTGGTGCCTATCCTTGGGGTGTGACGGCAAAAGCCCTACCTACTAAGAGGGGAGGGGTGGCCAAGTGTGCTGAGGGCATACAAAACGCCCATTTTTGCTACAGGCCAAAAGCTAACGCACTCCCCTGCCCACGAGGAAAAGCACGCGGGACAGGAGACACCACTACACTACACTCACTAACGCCAGCACCGGCCTTCGAAGGCAGGGTGAGCACTCATCACTTGCACTCCACCCCTGCCAGGCCTGCTGACCCTAACCCCTACACACGCTACTTGGGGTTGCTGTCCAGGAAGACTCAGGCCCTAGTGGCCCTCCTGTGAAAAGGACAAGAGAACACAGCGCTCCTAAGCAGCTGTGGCCTAACAGGGGACGCCACAACGCGTTTCCCCTGCTAGGGCTTGGAGGGAAGGGGTGCTCTCGTTGCATGCACAGCGCAGATGTCGTTGAGGTCGAACTGTCCTCGCCAGTACTGGCTGAGGCACAGTGATTTGATTTGTGATCAGCGCCCCTGTTTTGCTGGGGCAGAAAAATGGTAGCCGCCGAAGGCAGCTGCTGCGTGCACCAATCACCCTTAACCTCTCCCACCTGTACAAAAGAGGCAGATGAAGGGGCGTTTGCGACTGAGGAACCAAGCCACCCTCCAGGTATTATACCCTTCTCAGTGTGACCTATAATACACTGTTCGCAAAACACGCTGCAGATGCAGCTACCCCTGTCAAGCAAGCAAGCTTTAAGAAACTCCTCGGGTTCTCTTAAAGAACGTACCGAGGAGCCTCTGGGTAACCTAAACAAGGTTTACCGTGCGCAATTCGCGTGGCCTACCCTTTAATGCATCATGTGCACGCAGGGAAGGGAGGCTTAACCACACACTCAACCAGGAGGTGAGCTCCTCCTGGGCTAACCTACCTTACTCACCATGCATCGTGTGAATGCCGCATTGAAACGAACACAAAACAAACCTAAGCGTTTTAAGCAACTCAACTTGAACGCCACGGCCGCACACGAACAAACGCTAACCTGTGAAGAAGGAAACAAGGGTGAATTAGGGATACAGGTGAAGCGATACAGCGTGTGGATGCCTAGATTAGGCACATGCATCGCGAGCACAGCGCATATTCTAACCCTACGTGCGCGCTGCGCGCTCCATTCGCATCACATACCTTTCATTCCTGCTTTCACCTGTGCAGAGCACGAGAGATGAACACCCGACCCCCCAACGAGCACAGCGTTAACAACCCTAACATTTTGACGGAGCAACCAACACGAACGCAATGCGTGAGTGTGAAGTGACACAGACATACCTGAGAGAAGGGTTGTTGAACTGCTCTGTGGTGTGGGCTGATTTTGAATGCTTTACTCTGAAGTTTATAAAAATTTTGATGCAACTGTGCAAAAATTTTCTTTAAAACTTTAAAAACTACGGCTCATACCTTCTTTTCCAAAAGCCGTTTTCGCTTGCGCAACCCTTTTCTTGGCGTCCGCTTCCTTTGCGCTTGTCTGCGACTTTAAGTTATGTGTAAAAATGACGATTTCCCGCGTGGTTTCGTCGATTTTCAACGATTTCACTTGCTAAATCGCAACCCCTTCCGCAAAACCGCAGGAATCACTCCCTGCTGGTTCCATTTTCTATTTTTTCCAGCTCCTGGGGGTTTGTGTCCTCCATTGGGAGTATTGCTCCGCCCTGGCCCTTGGTCAGGACGTTTACTAAAACGCTGTTTATACGGCGATAACCGTCCGCATTGGAGCTTCGACTGTACCCTAGTGGACAGACACATGTGCTCTGGACAGGGAGTCCTGGGTTCAATTCCCACTGCCCCCACACTTTTTCCAAAAGTTTTCGCCGCACGCCGGCGACTTTTGAGGAATGCCCCTTCGAAGGGACATCATTCACGGTACATTACACTGTTTTTCAAGGGTCCCTACAGTGTGATAGGCTTCTATGAAGTGATGAGAATGTTTTTGGTAAGTTTAATGCATTTTTTTTGAGGTAATTTTGGGAATATTTGAGCCTTTTTCCTTGGTCCTACTAGCTTAGCTAACTAGTACTCCAGGGGGGAGTAAGAAAAAGTCACTGCCATGTCTTTCTTGGAGGGCTTGATCCAGGCTAAGCCCCCCTTAAAACCCTTTGTTGATGCTGAGACAAACTTAAGTGTTTTTATCTCTCTTTTGTTGCCTAAAGTACACTTTCTCAAAGTAACTAGGGTTGTGACCCTAGCCCCCCCATGAAGTTCACCCCTACCACTCAACTGAGCGGAGGTACCTTCCTTCATGGAGGTCATACCAAAATAAATCAGGCATTACATGCTTGTTGGCCTTGGAGGCTAAGCCTAAGTGGTCTCCCACCCCAAGACCCCTATACTCAATTGTTTCTACCACTTATTGTGGTCCTACTTTGTAACTGTTTCTGAATTCAGTTGCTTGGCCAAGTCATTTTCTGTGTGGTCCTGACATCTATGCCCCTCAGTCCTAACCAGCACCATTTCACCCAAAAGAGTGCACATGAAGTGCCTATTGCAACCTCCGAGGCTAGAGTCTGACCAATTTTCATATAAAACCTTTGGTATTATCCATTTGTGATTGAATCTATGTGCATATACCTGCTTTGTCTATCTGCAGCCCTTCTGTGTTACACTGGATTCCAAAACCAATCATTGATTCGATCCATATTCAGTCCTTGCTCTACTTGCTGCTTTGGTTTGGGGTTTTCAACTACAAAACCTGCAGGAATACATCACAAGACCTAGGGCATAATTCAAGGACATCTTTCTCCTGGTGTTCTTTGACGTCCCATTTGTTACACCTTGTGTGCATTGTAGTCCCATTTGTTACACCCTTGTGTGCTTTGTTGTCCCATTTGTTACGCCTTGGTGTGCATTGTTGTCCCATCTGTTACACCCTGGTGTGCTTTGTTGTCCCGTTTGTTGCACCTTGGTGTGCGTTTTTGGTCCCATTTGTTACACCTTGTGTGCATTGTTGTCCCATTTGTTACACGCCGGTGTGCATTGATGTCCCATTTGTTACAACCTGGTGTGCTTTGTTGCCCCATTTGTTACACCCTGGTGTGCTTTGTTGTCCCATTTGTTACACCCTGGTGTGCTTTGCTGTCCCATTTGTTACACCTTGGTGTGCATTGTTGTCCCATTTGTTACACCTTGGTGCGCTTTGCTGTCCCATTTGTTACACCTTGGTGTGCTTTTTTGGTCCCATTTGTTACACCTTGGTGTGCATTGTTGTCCTATTTGTTACACCTTGGTGCGCTTTGTTGTCCCAATTGCTACACCCTTGGTGTGCTGTGTTGTTGCATTTGTTACACCCTAGTGTGCTTTGTTTTCCCATTTGTTACAGGTTTTTGTGCCTTGTTGTCCAATTTCTCACACCCTGGTGTCCATTGTTGTCCCATTTGTTACACCGTGGTTTGCTTTGTTGGCCCATTTGTTACATTCTTGTGCGCTTTGGTGTCCCATTTGTTACACCTTGGTGTGCTTTGTTGTCTCATTTGTTACACCCTGGTCTGCTTTGTCGTCCCATTTGTTACACCCTGGTATGCATTGATGTCCCATTTGTTACACCCTGGTGTGCATTGATGTCCCATTTGTTACACCCTGTTGTGCTTTGTGGTCCCACTTGTTACACCTTGGTGCGCTTTGTTGTCCCATTGGTAACACATTGGTGTGGTTTGTTGTCCCATTTGTTGCACCCTGGTGTGCATTGCCGTCCCATTTGTTGCGCCATGGCGTGCATTGTTGTCGCATTTGTTAGACCCTAGTGTGCATCGTTGTCCCATTTGTTACACCCTCGTGTGCTTTGTTGTCCCATTTGTTACATTCTTGTGCGCTTTGGTGGTCCATTTGTTACACCTTGGTGTGCTTTGTTGTCCCATTTCTTACACCCTGGTGTGCTTTGTCGTCCCATTTGTTACACCCCAAGACTGTGTATTTTTTTTACGCTCAATGTTCACTTTAAGGTCCGTACTGGACCTAGCCCCAAGACTGTGTATGAAGTTTGGTTTGTTGGTTGTTGTTGTTGTTTGTCATCATGGGTTCAGTTGATGATTCAGCTGTTAGTTCTGTGCAGTTGCCGAAGCAGGACTCGGTGTTTCTTGGTTGCTTGTGAAACGCTGGTTAGTTGTTGTTGGTTGTTCATGGGTCGGTTCTTTGGGCCTAGCCTGAGGTCCCCAGAGGTTGCTAGGGGTTGTCTAAAAAATTGATTTTCTCAAAACCTACTCAAAAACAACTAAATCCCCACCGTCCAGGCCCCATAATTGGGCAGATCTCTCTGCCCATGGATAGAAATCACGACACTGGAAAGTGCTCAAAATGTTCATAAAGTTTGACCCCCACCCCCAACCCCCCTAACCCCCAAAACGCAGCCTTAGGTCACCATTTGGTGACAATGGGAGTACAAAAAAAAATGGGTGCTGCATGGCTCTATGGGGAGCCATGCAGCACCAATCAGGCCTCCGTCTTGGGCCATTTTCTGATGAGAAATTTCGAAAAATTGAATAACTTTTTGTCAACATTTTACAGGTTTGAGCCATGATTTGATGGTACAGGTCATCTAGCAGCCCCCCCCCCCCCCCCAGAGATATCCCTTTGAGCGACAACCACAACTGGCGGCAGGGCCAATGCCACCACTAGAGGATGGATGGGCTGCTGGGCCCCATCTCTCTTGTGTTCCCCCACAGCCGGCTGCTTTTGGGGGCAGCAGCAGAGGAGCTGTTGGGAGGGGGAGAAGCTCTAGTCGAGGCTGCAGGAAGGCCTTTCAGAGAAGTTGTGGAGAGGCTGCACACTCCACAGTCTCCTCACACCCTTTTGGCAACCCCCCAGCCCCCCCCCCCCTAGCCCACCCCCCCGGGGACGAGCTCCTTTCTGCTTCTGCTGTTCAAGCATCTCATCAGGGGAAAATAATTTGAAACCCCTGTTTTTGTGGTGCGGCTGGTCAAAATACTGACAATCATGTGAAACTTGTGCACTTGTGTATAGCTGGGACTCGCGATTGTGGACCGGTGTCTTGTGTGTCCTTCCACCTTCTGAATGCTTAAACACCGCCTTGACTACAGCAAAATGTATATCAGGGGGCGGGGTACTGCTGATTCAAGCAGCACTGCGTGAGCGCGCAGTGTGCACAGTGTCGCGTACTCCCTCATGCTGGATGCACACACACTACCCCCCCCCCCCGTCCAGTAAGCGGCCATGCGTGATGGTTCTCTCACCCCCCCCGTGAGGTTGCACGTGGTTTTGTCGTGAAACAAATGGCTTTGTGGACGCGTGTTTGTGGGTGGGTGTTTGCACTTTTTGTGAAGCTCCGCAAGCCGCTGTTTTGGCCACATTGTTTCTGTTTCTCCATGCGGCAGGTCGTGTCGGCCAAAACATTAAGGATCCACACGGCAATAAACTTCGAAGATGTGTGACCCACTCCCCTTCTCCCGTGTAGTGCAGTGGGGCGCAGTGGGGCGTCGCGCAAGTTGCTGCGGTATCGGAGCGTAGCTACACCTGCCCAGTCCTTCACCTACTGCAAACCCCCCCCCCCCCGATTACTAGGGAAAAGACGCGCAACGCAAAACAAGAGATGCAAACACGAGGGCATGTGAACCACGAAATGACCAGGAAACTGCCCGCAAGGATGCATGTTCAGGTCCACTGAGAAACAAGCTCTGTGTGCCACTTTTTCGGACGCAAATATTTGACCTTGAAGAGCTGCACATGCTCAACAGGGGCCACAGGAATGGGCTCTCCAGCTGCAGGTTTGGCTGCAGGCTTGGCTGCCACCTTGGCAGTAGGTTTGGCAGCGCGCTTGTAGGGTTTGGCACGAGGTTTGGCAGCTTTGGGGGCAGGCTTGGCAGCAGATTTGGCTCCAGCCCCTGTGGCAGGCAGTTTGTCTCAGGAACATCGCAGGTGAAATACAATTTCCCGTTGGCAAAAACATTTGCCAAACCCCATACACCACGAGCACTCTTTGCCCACACAATCTTCAGTGTCCGACGCACTGTCACTGCCTTCTTCACTTGGATGTGGATGTGGATTGGAGTCAGTTGCAGCCACATCCCCTGCCGGCGGGCCATGAACAAATTCAATCACCACTTAAACTGCGAGGTTCTCAACTAGTGACGGCAACCCATTGTCCATTGTTCAACACCTTGTAGCTGGGCACTTGCAACAATAGTGATAAACTGTGCTCCCTCCATCCAAGGTCACCAATGTGTACACCAGCACAACACATCACATAGCTTTCACTGGGCTGTGCCAGAATACTGGTGGTGTAAGCACAAAAGCCACTTCGCCAGGTTGCGACAACACACAACCCCACAGACCATTCACGCACCTCCACGATCATGGTCAGCGAAAAAAGTAGTACAACATTCGGTGTTCCTTTTACCTCCTCCACAATGTGTGACACATTGAAACACCCGCTGGCTGCACTCAATCAGGGTTCACGGCTGTACCTGGTTCTCTCAACACCTACTGCTACACAACCCAACTCCCTTCAACCAAGGTCAACAATACCTACACCACCACACCATAGACTCTGATGCTTTCACTGGGTTGCCGCGCTCAAAACACCCACTGGCCGCACTCAATTCGTGTCAGGCCCACTCAACAGGTGCTGGTATACAACCCCGCTCCCTCCTATCAAAATCGGCGATACGTACACCAGCCCTTCGGAGCCTCTCATGCTTTGGATGGGCTTTGCAGCCCTGAATGTAAGCCGTGTGAGCACACAAGTTGACACACCGGGTTGTGACAACATACAACCCCACAAACCACTCGAGCCCCCTCACCGGTCATGATAGCCAGGGGGGCATTGGTTGATGATGAGAAGAGAAAGATTTATTCTTGAGCATGGCCCAACACCAAAAAGCCGGGCAAGCATCACATGCAGCCACTTGCAATGCTTGCCCATACATAACGGGGTGCCCAAGCCCACAAGGTGCTTGTTTCATCTTTTTTCACGTTTCCATTGACCACCTAATGGAGTGCCGCATTCCACAAGGTAGTTGGAATGATTCATTCACCCATGGATATTGTCCCCATCACAATAGCCATCGCAACCTAGCTTGGTCAAAATGACACAAAATAATAAAAATAACACCCTCCAAAAATGGCAAAAATGGCCGGAAAAAAATAAAAATACCGGCCTCCGAAAACCGCCAAAATGGCCGGAAAGAATAAAAATACCGCCTTCCGAAAATGGCCCAAATGGCGGAAAATAAGGGGGAAACCGCGCTCAGAAAACAGGCGAACAGAATAAAAATACCAGCTCCGAAAACGGCCAAAAATAATAAAAACATCTCCCTCCGAAAACAGCCGAACAGAATATCCGAAAATGGCCAAAATGGCCGCACACAAAGGGACGTACTATAACACCCAGTAGATCACTTCGTTTCAGAATCAATCTGGCGCAAACATGTCAAGCTGTACAGGTGTCCATTTTGCAAACTTCGTAAGCTTTTCTGCCAAAATAGTAGAAGTCCGTGAAACAGTCAAAGGGCTGCAGCATAGCACTGGAAACTCCATAAAACGCAGAGAACGTAGTCCACTGCTCCGTGTTCAGAAAGTAATGTCCATTTTACACAATGCCCCCAAGGCGACGGCACAGAGTCTTGGGGCGCATCTGAAAATCCTGCCGCGGGTTGTCACCATGAAGTGAACACTGTAATTGAATACAAAATCGAGCGGGAGAAAAACCCCAGCAGAAACAGCAAAGGCAAGATCGCAATGACAGCAAAAAATATTAAAGGAAATCGCCACGACTGAAAGTGTCACTGGTAGGTGCCTACCCCATTACAGCTCTGGCTGTGCGCATGATTTCGGTGATCATCATCCGTGGGATCGATGGGAAGGCCTTGGTGACGTCCGTAAAGCCAGGTGGCCACCGTGTTCGTGCAACTCGTTGAGTAGCGTGGCCGCGAGTGTTGTGGTGGTATGGTCTTTGGGTCTCCATGTTGTATAGAGAGGAGACTGGTGTCATGGCCTGGGTGATGCATGCTGGTATCATACGTGCAAAGACAAAAAGGACACCCATATCAGGGAGGGCAGGAGGGAAGCAGGCACACGTGGGTGTGTGCAGGTGATGTGCTCTGCACTGTTTTTGAGGGTAGGCAACTTTTAACGTCCAAGATGCCGTCGCGAAGGGATGGTCAGGGGGTTAGCGGGTCAGTTCTAACTGAGCGCCTGCTTCATTCCTCCCCCGCACTGTTTTTGAGGGCGATGACCGACCAAGGTGCTCACTGCTGATGTGAAGGGCTCGGCGAGGGGTTAACAGGTTAGGGCTCGCTGACTGCCTATGCTCCCCCACCCGCCCTGTGGAGTGCGGCGCGACGGAAGGACCTCGGCCTCGTATTTCTTTTTTGAGGGACCTGTGCAGCAGAGTGTCGGCAGCCACATTCAACCCGGCATGAGGAGCTACCCTTCCCTTCTGCGCGCCAGAATCGAAGAAAATGCACAGAGGCTCGGTAACGTCCATGACTGCACTGCCCTACCATGCCAAGGAAAGTGCACAGGATCTGATATGCTTCTCCTCCTTATCCGCTACCAGGCCCTGTGGTAGGGGGGCTGGCCTGAGGTGGTGACGCCACGGAACAGAAGATCAATATATGGAGTGCATGCTGCTCTCCCCCTCCCCCAACCACCACAGCTACACGTGGGTATCCCTGGCTGATGGGGTTCACACACACACACACACACACACACACACACACACGTTGGGAACCGCGAGACAAGAACGAAGCAAGAAAAGCGGTTGAAAGAAAACTCCTCAGGAACAGCAGAGCTGCCCTAGACGTCTTTCGGTCTGTTGGTAGAGAATGAGCAAGTGCAGTTCCGGACAGTGGACCTTTCCTTTTCCCGAGTTCAGTTCTGCATCGCCCAACAGACCATAAAAACCGCCCGCGGAGGAGCTCGTGCACTACCGTTGCCATAGCCTAGATTTATCGTGTGCTGGGTGCCACCACCCCGCCACACACACACAGGAAAACATTCAGGGAGGGCGGGGTTTGTGCAGCGTGGTACAGCGGCCGTGCAGCCGGCTGGTACCCTGAAGACCCGAGTTCGAGTCCTCCTCTGCCGGCAAGCAGAGGAGGACTACGTGGAGGAGATGCGCCACCCGGCGGACGCCGGTAGCAGTGACGGGGCGCGCTGCTGCAGGTGTGCCGTGCTTGGTGCCTCGTTTTTTGTGTGTTTTCTCAGACATGCAAGCGAAACATTCATGGTGGGGGAGGCAGGAAGGGTGGAGGGATAGGGGGACCAGACTTTCGCTGGGTTTTGCGTAGCATGGTAGAGCGGTTGCGCAGCAGACCGCCGCCTTGAAGACCCCGGTTCGAGTCCTCTTCCGCGGGCAAGCGGAAGAGGAGTATGAGGAGGACATGTGCCACCCGGCGGACGGCGGTAGCAGTGACGGAGCGCGCTGCTGCAGGTGTGCTGTGCCTGGTGCTTCGTTTTTTGTGTGTGACCCCTGAGGGGGGGGGGGGGGGGGGGGTGGGTTGGGAAAAAATGGAGGAGACACGCCACCCGTCGCACCGGCGGTACCGGTGGTGGAGCGGGATGCTGAAGGGGGCGGTGGCGGGGGCCTCACCGACGGGCCCCTGGACGGACGGACGAACCGGGGTTCGAACCCCCGACCACGACGAGCGCCAGCCATGGCGCATACCACTAGACCGTCCATGCCTCTTACCCGTTTGGGTGCAACAATTGTATTCAGAAAAATTCGGACAGGCATATTGTGCTCCCCCAACCCCCTGCGTGTCATCGGGGACATGTGTGAATGTACCCTGATGTGTACCCGACAGACTTGACATCCAGGGGCCCAGCAGACAGGGGTTTGGGGTGGTGGTGAGGCAACCCAGGGAGGGGTGTACAGCATTGGGTTCAGTGCACAGTGGCCATTTTCCGCAGGAGGGCGATGTCCATGCACCAGGCTGGCGTGTATCCTTCTGGCTGAAGATCCTCTGGGATTTCCCTATCCGTGTATCTGTCCCCTTCCCAGACGGCTTTGTTTGCAAGCCAGTGCACCAGTTTGGCTGTGGCGGTTCCACGGGAGCATGGGAGGTCGTGACCAA
Source organism: Eutreptiella sp. 'Long Island Sound 2002' (assembly GCA_964036045.1). Taxonomy (NCBI): domain Eukaryota; phylum Euglenozoa; class Euglenophyceae; order Eutreptiales; family Eutreptiaceae; genus Eutreptiella; species Eutreptiella sp. 'Long Island Sound 2002'. The sequence goes on along the minus strand of OZ038402.1, from coordinate 15,590,531 downwards.
CACTGTACACGGCGCGCATAGTGTTTTCCGACCACCACGGGGAGGCGGCATACACACGGCGCACTGCTTTGTGCAGCGCCCGCATCACCGTCATGCGCCTGTAGCCGGAGAGCATTGCTAACTGGGCCCAGGCCAGTGCCGACAGAATTTGGGCAGCCCATGTTTGCTGCCAGGGGAGGGTCCCGGTGAGGCTGCTGATTAGTATACACGGCAAATACTCACTGGGTGCGCGTGTTGGACTGATGAGGGGCGCCCCGTACCGCAGTTCCCAGGTGTCTGTGAGTGCAGAGGGGTGCGTGACCGCGCAACTGTGGCCCCCTCCTACCGTCATGTGAACCCCCAGTGCGCGCCGGCTCTGGCTCAGGCAGTCCCCGTCACACGACTGAGCCCCTCCGTCCACGCAGTCGCACAGCACTTCGAGGTTCCAGATGCTTGCCAGCAGGTCACAGACCTCCTGTACAAGTGTGGTGCGCGTGCCGGGGGATAGGTTGGTAGCCGGTAGAACATTGTCTCTGAACTGTGCCACATTGTGCCTCTGGTCCAGAAAACGTAGCCGTCCTCGGACAGGCTCATGTTTCCCCAGTTCTTCATCCTCTTACCATTCTTCTTCACCCCCCACAAGGTGTGCAAGTCTGCACTTTGTGCCGAAAATGGTCCTCCCATCGGGATGCTGACCTTCCTACTCCACAACTGACCCACCGCTTGCAGGACGTTGTTGTGCAACAGCTCAAAATTCAGCATGGCTGACAGATGGTTGTGTGTCAGTACCCAAAATTTTTCACTGGTCGCCACGCCTGATCGGTCCAATTTTGGTGTGTCCCTGTGGATCGACCAGTGCAGCTGCTGCCGCCTCCAGCGCCTTTTCTTGGTCAGCCACTTTGTCGCTTTTTCAAAAGCTCGTGTTACATCCCTCGGGTGTATGTTGTCAAATTGCTTTTTACAGTCCACTTCCGTGATTGCGCATGCCCCCTTTCGTGCCACGAAATGCAGCCAGCCGGACACTGACTGGATGTCTGTGTATTGGAAATTGTGCGTGATTTCCGTTTGCAACATGCGGAGCGCGCGCACCCTTCCGTAGTTGCCGCTGTTGGAGGACGGGGGCTGGGGAGGCGGAAATGCCCCTGAAAACCAATTTTCCCGTGCGTCGCGACTTCGCCTTCGCCAGGACATAGAGGACGCACAGCTTACCGTGTTTGTTCCGCTCTAATTCCATATCTGACACCGCGTCTCCAATGGCGCGCGTCCACTGGTCCTGGGTCCACCCCGTGTCTTGGAACTTTTCGTTGATCATAAATTCAGTAACTGTTTCCCAGACCCAAGCTGAGCAGAAACCCCACAGTTCCCCCCCCCCTTTATCCACAATTCTAGTGTACTGGAAGGATGCCGGGAATTTTGACAGGCGCCGCAACTGGCGCAGGAGTGTTCCCGATTCCGGAAACAGTGAGGGGGGTAACAGGGTGTCCAGCGGAGGCACAGGTACATTCAGGTGTGTGCAGAAGGTAGTGATCCCTGAGATCGCTTTTTTTCGTGCCTCGTTTCCTGCGATGGGGATGGGGTCATTCGGCCTCAGCCCACCGTGGCCCCCCACATTCAGTGCAATCGGTATCAGTGCCACGTGGCCGTCGACATCAAGTACATCCCCGTATTGCTTCGCCTGACTCGCAAACTCCGCACAGCGGCAGGGGGGCTTTTGCATCATTCTGGACTGTGCCATTGCTTTGGACTGGAAGACCGACCGTACGGTGTGGGGGTTGGAGCGGACAATACGGGCCTGGCGCTCATAAGCCTTCAGGGCGCTGTCGCGTAAGACTCTTCGTAGAATGTTCGTGATCACCGTTTTTTGTGTCGTGCTCAGATTTGGTACAACAACGGTCCCGGAAACGTGGAACGGAAGCCCTATTTGTTGTGCGGTGTCCCGGAGTAGTGCTTTCACTCGCTGTGCATCTCTCAGAGCGCGTGCCTGACGCAGTTCTTGTAGTGTGCGTAACATTTTACTGTTGATGTAGGTGCGTTGCTTGTTGGGTGTATCCGTTTCGCTGATCCCCGGTGGTTTGTCATTCAGGGCCCACTTGTGTAGGTCCGCCCACCACTGGCGTTCCGCTAACCCCGCTTGGAACAGTGTGTCGCAGTACTGGACCGGGACGGTGACCCAGTTGCTGATGTCAGTGAGCAACAGCTGTGCATGGAAGGAGGCACTGTCTGTGCCTGCCCGTGCGTCACAGTAGTGTTTTCGTAACCGCTGGATCGGGGCCTGGGAGGTTTGCCCAACGTACACTGCACCCGTTCTTAGGTTCACGCAGACATACACAAGAAAAGCCGGGGGAGGAACATGCACGTACCACTCACCTATGTGTGACTTTCGGCGGAGTACACGTAGGGCGGGGAGGGAAGTGTAGGGCCAATATGGAATGCTGGCTTGCATCACATCTGCCCACCTCCCCAGGTTCACGCCTTGGAGGGCAGGCTTCATCTGGAACTGTAGGCCCCAGAAGATGTGTGTGCTGTGGGATGGATGGACATACCGCATGTGACACTTACCGTATTCGTCAAATAGCAAGGAGAGGCGCAGGTGTTGGGCGGGGGAAAGGGACAGGAAAGCCGAGGCCGTGCACCGAAGTTCAAATCCCTGCATGCTGCCAAAACAGCGCAGATCATCCAAATCTCGGATACGGTCCCCTGGGGGGCACCACACCCATAGCTTGTCTGTGGTGCGGAATAGCGCGAACAGGTTGATTCCCAAATCTCCCCAGTGCGCTATGCGATGTTTTCCTAGGGCAGCTGGGTGGGTGTCAGGCGGGGGTTCAGGGGGGGGTCTGGCGTCTGCGTGATGGTGTTGCACAGTGGCGCGGCATGCGGGGTGGTGCCATACAGAGATCCCATCCACTGAGTGTGTGAGCCGTCTTTGGATATGCAACGGGGGCATCCGAATAAATGATTCACTGTTATGCACTGGGGGTTTCCGTGCCGCGGGCATATGCAAAAGTTGCCCGGTGCCTCTGTGGAAGGTCAGTACCCCCTCAGCCGCTTGGTTGTGCAGAAGATCAAACAGGTGGTGCCTGTGCTGTATGTTGGTGTGCCGGTCTGTGGCGTGTCTGTAGTGCAGGGGATGGTAATGGCCTTGTGTCAGCAGGCTCGCAAAGCGGACAGTGGCGGCCAAAATCACATTAGCCAGTCCCACCTTTTGCTGTATATAGTTAAAAGAGAGCAGTGTGCGGAGGAAGGACAACGGGTCCGTTGGCGCCGCATCACCACCTGTGCCCTGTGAATGCGCAGACGAAGAAACCGAATCACTGTCTGACAGGTGGCCTATGAGCTGTTGTCCCTCTGTACTCTTGGGGCCTGGACACAGCGGTTGACCACACTAAGCAGCACTCGAGATGTCGCTGAAAATCTGTGGGTTTGCCTTTGTCGCCCTGAGCACCGTAGTGATGGCCGCTTTTTTATCGCTGGTGAGTGCCTCTCCCTCCACCGCCATTATTGACGTGGTCATTTCTTCGG
>OZ038402.1:15574533-15582033 GCA_964036045.1 Eutreptiella sp. 'Long Island Sound 2002' | reverse complement strand
GACCAGTCGCTGCATAATTTTTTTTACTGAGACGATGACTGCCCCTTTCTTCATGAAAAAGACACTGTACTGTGTACACCATACATCTGGGAACTGCCACAGGGGCACGCGTGAGTCATTGGCTGCTATGCGCGCTTGTTCGTCCATTTGTTTGTTATACTGTGATATCACATCCGTACGCATTGTATCATGCTGCGCTGCAACCCACCCCCATTGCACTGTAAGCATGTTGCACTGCTGAGTTTTCAGCACCAGGCGATCCCCTATGTGCCCCAGCTTGTGTGTGTATCTGCTGTGCGCATGCTGTGTTACTGCGTTCAAACTGTCGGACCATACACTCACCCGGATTCGTGCTCCGTGCCTCTTGTGGTGCTGATTAAGTGCATCCAAAACAGCTGTAATAACTGTGGACTCTATGAGGGAACTGTCTGCGCACTCCGTGGCGAATCTCATATTTCCCTGTGCCAAAATATCCCCCTCCCCTGAAACCAACAGGTATGCGGCGCCCCACCACAGCTGCTCACTGGCGTCTGTAAACAGATACGCCTCGCTGTACTCTGTGGGGCTGTGTCTAAAGCTGATGGTGCTGGTGGCTTTACTACCTGATGCCACCAATTTGATGTACACCTTGAGTTCCCTGAGCCACTGCATAGCTTTGCTGTAATCTGTAGCTTCCCCTCTTTTGGGTCTTTGCATTTCATAAATGGTGACATCTGCTACCACTCGATTGTTGCTGTTGAGCGCCTTGTACATATCCTCGAGCACGGCAGCGCGGAGCTGGTACTCTGGATGCGGCTGCTATGCAACATCGAAGGCTGCATAGTGCGGTGCCTTTTGTGGAATGTGGTATACCGTTTTTAACAACCCTGACATTGTGGACACCGCTGATGAAATGCGACCCTGTGGTGGGATGTTTACCTGTACCCTGAATAACCACTTATTCAGGGCCACTCCCCTGACCACCTGCTGGGCCACTGGATGACTGGGCTGTGGCTTGTACAGGGATCCTTTGAGCCGCTTGCATGTGTTTTTGAGTTCATTATGCGCATACTGATGTCCACCTTCGATGTTTATGTTACCTCCCAATAGACGGACGTATTGGTGTTGCAGTTTTGCTTTAAGCTCTGCCGCCCCCCACCTTGCATGGCCTGCCTGCAACGCCCTGTTTGCTGCATATTTTAGCAGCGCAAACTTTTTCGTGTTGCATCGATGTCCGAGCAGTCTCAAGACCCCCAGCGTGACGTCCATGAGTTGCCGTGGCCCTTGCATGGTGCTGTGCATGAGCACCATGTCATCCATGAGCCCCATCGACGGCATTTGGTATGCACCCGTTGCCCCCTGCATTGGCACTCCCAAACTTTTTCTGCGTAGCTCACTGTGCACTCCCTGTACATACAATATATAGAACAACGGATCCAATCCCCCCCCTTGAACAACTCCCTCCACCTGTCTGTACCAATGGGACAGCCCGTAGGCCGTGACGACATGCACTCTCATGACATCATATGCTTTTACGAACTCTTCCACGACCTGCAGCACTTCTGCACCCAGGGGTTTGGTCATTTTTATTAGCGCCTGCCGTATAACATCATCATACGCTTGCGCTATGTCTAGAAGTACGACACCACATCCCCCATATCTTCTTATGCACTGCAACACCATGGTGTACACCAAGCGACGCATGTGTGTGGAGGACGCTCCTTTATATCCTGTGTGTTGCGCATATTGCCACACCTGGGGGGGCAGCAACTTCTGTAGTTTGTTGTTAAGGATCTTGGTTAACATCCTGATGTGTGCACTCATGACCTTGATAGGCCTGGTGTGTTGGTTGATGTTGTCCCCCTTCGCTTTATTGAGCAAGAGATGCAATACCCTGAGTGCTGCTGGCGGCAACTCATGTACTGGTACGTTAAAAACTTGCTGAAGACGAGTCAGCGAGGCCAAGCCCATCCACTTGGCGGCTTTGGCCATAGTGCAGTCAATGGACTGTGTGGCATTATTTAACTTTTGCCTGACATCCATAATGTCAGTGACTGTGATATGTCTCAGATTACCTTTCCCTGGAGTCTGCTGTGAACTGTTGCTGGCACCTTCCCAGCACTCTGCTACCCATGTTGCTGTTACGCCGTGCTGTCTCTGTGTGTGTTTGGATGCAAACTCTCTAGGAGCTACGGTGAGCACGATGTCCCCCACGACCACGCGTTGGGCCTGTGCATCATATACCTTATACAAGGACCTGAAGGTTTTTTCTCCTCTAAGGCCGTAACACGTGCATTGTATGGGGGGTCATGCCTTTACCGAGCACCTGAGGCCCGTCGCGAATCTACAGCTTGGTGGCCTCATCGGCAATCACCTCTGCACTGAAATGAAATGACTCATCCTTCCTCTCCTGTCCCTGCTCTCTTTCTCTCTGTTGCATCGTGGCTTGATGCTGTACATACCTACACAACTCCACCCATTCTCCTGGTTGCCATTGCACCAAGCTGACCGCTTCCAGCAGGTCACCAAAAATTTTGTATTCTTCGGTCCCCCATTTGCTGGCTCTTTCGGGAATCGTCCGTGTAATTGCGTCCACCCCCTTGTGAGCTTGGTGAGCACCAATGGGTGATCTGCAATGTGAGGCAGCAACTGTGATGCCCCCCCCACCCAATACGTAACGGTAAAATCTTTCATCGGTGGTTGATCCCCGATTACCGGACTGACGGTACCCCCCAATTTGCCGACAAAGGCCTGGGTGGGGGGGTGAACCCGGATATCTCTATTCCAGTCCCCTTGGATCACCCCCCAGGCCCCTGATGCCCGCTGTATGTTGAGCCTGATGACCGCCAGTTGCAGCACATATTGTGCTTCGTCTTTTCTCTGTGCCATGTGAACACTGCCGATCACACCCACCCCCCATCCGTCCTTGGACACGAGAACCAGAAGGGCATAGGGCTCGTCCATCAAGGTACGTATGTACCTACCCCACTGCTGTTGGACCCACAGTTCATTTCCCTGCCCCGTCTTTTGATGTTTACTGCGGTGTACCCTGCACCCCAGCCATACCCTGGTGTCACTTTTTGTCTTACCCCCCCACGCTTCTTGCACCGCACACACTTGTACTCCGTGCTTCTGTGCGTGCGCCCTCAAGATAGCCCATTTGTCTTGGCGTTTTGTGGTGTTACGTCCCTGGATATTGGCACTCATGAAAATTTGTTTTTGGGCCTGTTGTTGCGTACCCCAATGCACCATGTCAGACCAGGGTTCGAAACCATATTTGGGCTGCTCTATTTCCTCCCCCCCTCCCAAGACATACAGCCCTCTGTCCCCAATTTTGCGGAGCGACCAGGTGACGCACACGTCCTCCATATTGTTCGGGTACCCCCTCCACGGGTGATATTGTTGCATCTGGTTCCACCACTCTTGGAGGGTATCCACCATACCTTCCCACCGCACTTGGCGGCGCTTTCCGAAACCCCCCTCCCATCTGTAGATTCTCCTCTCCATGGTTCCCTGTGCATGTTGCACAGACCATGTGTACAGGTTTACCATTTTGCTCTCTTGTTGCATGTCTGGGGTCCATGGCACCATTTGTCTCCACAGCCCCCACATGTGGAGGTCTTCTGGCGCGATGTACCACCTGAGGTACGTGTTGCCACACGTATATATAGGCCCACATAGGGCCCTGTCTGGATGCATTTCATGGCCCACCAGGTACACTCCTCGTTGTCCGACGAGGTCCACATTTCCCTCTGCCTTGGTGCCTGTCCCTCCTGTGATCTGGCTGGGCAGGAACTTCTGTGCCTGATACTCCCTCCCGCCTATGACTCGAGTGACCACCACTGATTCCCACAAAGTAGGATCTAGGCGCCCCTCCGGTGCACCCTCTCCACTGGGTGCCTGAGCTCCTATTGTGCGCTGGACTTTCACCTCCATGAGAGCCCCAGTTTTGTTTGCCCGACTTTTTTTGTGCGGGTGCTGTACTGTGCGTTGTACAGGCATGTTCCCCCCCTCCCCTCTGTACTGTACTGATGTTTTCGCCTGCGACTGTCTGGCCCCTGATTCTCCGCCCCCCAGTTGAGGGATACCCCACACTTCATACCTTCTGCACAGGGTTCCCCTATTCTCCATGCATTGCTGATCATCCATGAAATATGCCATTCTGTGCTGCACCCCTTCTGTCACTATTTCCCCCACTCCCCAGATGCTTAAAAAAGGGCGCATCGCGGTGAATGGCCACATTGTACTCCACACTATGCCTGGTGCCTGCATGAACATACGCGGCGCTGGAGTTGTCGTGGTTGGCTGCCTCTTCACCATTGGTACTGGCGGCACCATGCTGTCTGGCTACCACTGCCTCGGGGACCTCGACCGCCTCCGCCATGATGGTGGTGGACTCCAGCTGCACGCTTATGACTTCTTTTTCTCCCGGTATTGGCAGTACCGCTCTCATCCGTTCTGCCGTCGTCATGAGGACTACTTTGCCTTTTTTGGCTTGCTCTGTGAACGCCGTGAACCCCAGTGTGGGGGTACCAAACATGTTGATGAGGGCTCTATACAATTGTTGCATTGGCACCTCCTTGATATTACTGATTTGTACTGCCCTCAAGCGCTCTTTGTCCTTGTCGACCTTGGAAATGGTGATCTGCTGCTTTCCTGAGCCTATTGACCACTCCGTGAGCCCCAGGTGCGCATTGTGCTCTCCCGCCATCGGGTTGTCTTGCGGCGTGCCCTCCATGGCTAGCCGTTTGCGGGGGCTTTCTTCTTGTGCCCTTTTGCGCTTGAGGTCCTCCAGCCTTTTTGTCATGTCCCCCAGCTCTTGCTCAAACTTGTCCAGCCACTGTTCATCACCTGGGACCCCTGGGATCGGTGACTGGATGCTTTCCCTCTCGTCTGCCTTGCGCATTGGTGCTCTTGCTGGCGCTCGCTCGAAGGTGCGAAGCGCCTGACCCAACCCTTTTCGCGGGGACTGTTGTGGCTGTGACGGCCTCTCGAGCCTGACCCTGAGCACCTGGGCCACTGCTCCTGGCAGCGCTTTGTCCTCCCACCATGTGCGGACATAACCTTGTCGTTGCTCAAGCATTTTGCGCTTAATAAATGCCACTACCCCCGTAGTGGGCACGAGCTGTACCTCGTGTGGGATGCCGGGTTCCCAGGCCGCCCCCACTGCTTGTGCCACCTCCATTTCCTCTCGTTCTGACAAGTTTTGCAGCTTGTCCAGCAGGTTTTGTTGGGTGGCCCCCAGCTGCTGTGGTGCGCGTGCTCGGGGGGCTTCGTTTTCTGGCTCACTGCCCGACTGCACTTCCATGACCCTGTCAGGGACTATCTCCGTCACTAACTCCTTGTAGACCTTGCGCCATGTGTGGGCTCCTTCTCCTGTCTGCAACTCCTTTTTTTCCCACATGTGATATAAGATGTGCTCTTTACTTCGCACCACTTCCATCATGGTCTCAAGAGCCGTCCCCAATCTGGGTATTTCGTTGATCAGCCCCTCTTTTTTTGTCACCCGCTTGACTATGGCTTTTTCTTGTTCCTCGGTGAGGGTGCCTCGTAAATCGCTGAAGGTGCCCATGTAGACATACGGGTTGAGCTCCTCCAAGTGTTCTATCATGGCATCTGGTACTCGGTTGGCGAGGAGCAACAGCGTCAGGAGCTTGCACCGATCTGTGCCCGGCTGTAGCCATTCCCCCAGTGGCTCACTGTACGCCTTGTCTCCCCCATCTGGGCGCCACTCTAGCTGACCCATTTCTGGGTCGAAGGTGGTAATACTGCCCACCGATGGCACAAAGTTGTGCATGCCCGTGATCATTGTGGTCATCTTGATCTGCGTTGAGGCGGGCACCACTGGGCATCCCTGTGCCCTACTGTTGGGCACTCCTCTACCTGTAATCTGGGTACTTGTCCCCCAGTGGACCTAGGATCATCCCAGTCTGATCCCAACTCTGGGTATCGTCCCCCAGTGGGCTTAGGGTTCTCATTGCTTGTCCCTAACTCTGGGTACTGTCCCCCAGCGGACCTAGGGCAGTCTTAGTCTGACCCCAACTCTGGGTACTCGTCCCCCAGTGGACCTAGGGCAGCCTTGGCTTGTCCCTAACTCTGGGTACTGTCCCCCAGTGGACCTAGGGCAGTCTCCGTCTGACCCCAACTCTGGGTACTTGTCCCCCAGTGGACCTAGGACAGCCTCTGCTTGTCCCTAACTCTGGGTACTGTCCCCCAATGGACCTAGGGCAGTCTCAGTCTAACCCCAACTCTGGGTATTTGTCCCCCAGTGGACCTAGGGCAGTCTCAGTCTAACCCCATCTCTGGGTACATGTCCCCCAGTGGACCTTGAGCTTGGCCCCTACCTGCGGCACCTTGCTCTTTACCGACCTATACCACTCCTTGTTCCAGACTTTTGTCCTTCCTCCCTTTTGTCCTCCCTCCCCCACCTTTTGATACCTTCCCCCTCTGCAATCAACAATGTGCACGCACTGAAGCCATTACTGATTGTCAACTCACACTGTGCATCCTGTCAGTTTTTGCCTTACGGCTACCCCTTAGGGGGACTGAACATTGGCCCTCACTGCAGTATAGTTTCTGCGGGCCTTGCGGTCTTTCACCCACTGATGTGCCACCTGCAGGACCCTGTTGGACCTATCCAACAATGCTGGCTGCGCCTGCCTGCTCCTTGTGTTGCTGACCTGTTCTGTGGTCGGCAGTGTTATATAGTATACCGCACTGACAAAGGGCATTGTGGCCAAAATATCCCTTGTCATGCGCTCTGGTGTCCATTCCCCTGTATTTTCCCACCCCCCACTCATCTTGCCCCACTGCAGGTGGTTGTGGTGGATGACCCCCCAATAATCTACAGCTATGATGTGGCCCCCGTAGGGCGCATCGGGGACACCGATGTGCACCCACCCCTCTAGCAACACAGCCCTGCGGTCTGGGGTTTCCCACCCAAGGCGGGGTTCCCCTTGCTTTCCTGGTCCTACTCCCGTCTGCCCCTGCCATAACGGGCTTAATATACGCCAGATGGTCCCCTCATCGGCATATTGGTCTGACCCTAATTTTGGTCCACTGAACCCTACACAGGTTGCCCAGTACCTCCATTTTACAGCGTGGACAAGCACTGTGGCACTTATCCCCAACACTGGGCGCCCCATGGGGTCCATGTTGGTGGCTATCACTCTTCCCTCGTCATCCTGCCAGGCTCCCCTTTCTACCCATGCTAAAAAAGCCCCTATTACAATGTCCAACAAGTCCACCATGTTGGCCACCATGCTCCTCAGCGCCGCTGAACCGCACTGGTCTTTCATGATGGACGCATCCGACACTCCTGCTCCATACGTCATGGTGATGGCCATCATGATCTTTAGCAGTGCGACTATGGGGTTTGCCCACGCTAGCTGCTGGCGCTGGGACTGCGTCACTGGCTGCATTGTGGGGACGTGCATGGGGGCTAGCTCTACTGTTGGCTGCTGCCTTTTGGGCATTTTGCTTTACAAGAACCTATCAAGGAGTGCAACACCATGGCATGCA
>OZ038402.1:15477033-15569533 GCA_964036045.1 Eutreptiella sp. 'Long Island Sound 2002' | reverse complement strand
CCGGGGGTTGTGCTGGTTGCTGCGGGGGTCGTTTGACGGTTTTCGCTGCCCACGCACCTCTGCTCTGCGGCCGTCCACCGCCTGCCTCGCCGCGTTTGCGTGTGCGTGAGGCCCCCACCCACTTGGAAAGCTGCGTTCGGGCGAGGCTTCACCCCACGGGCTGCCGTGCCCCGCCCCACCCGGACCCCAGAACTCCAGTCCTCCGGTCCGTTCTGGCTGGCGGTCGGCGGTTGGTTGCCGCTGGCGGTTGGCGGCGGTTGGTGGCGGTTGGCGGTTGGTGGCGGTTGGCGGTTGGTGGCGGTTGGTGGTTGGCGGTTGGTGGTCCCTTGGGGCGGTCCCTAAGGGCGCTTCTCAACAAAAAAAAGCCTAGTTCCCAAAGACCCCCCGGTGGTCTCGCGCATGGTCTTGGGACCGGTCCGGCACCGTCCCGTCCGGAGTAGCGGGGGGAGGGAGGCCCGCATGGGACGGTGCGTGGAGGTGAAGGGGGGCAGGTGAGGGAGGCGCGGGGGCCCCTCACAGCGCGCGCTCGGAGAGGATGACGAGCACGAAGCCGATGTAGAGCCACACGTTGACCCACCACACGCCGTGCCCCCCCCCGGAGAGCAGCTTGGCCTGGTGGATGAGCTCCTCAACTACGAGGAACAGGAGGCTGACCATCCCGAAGCTCAGGAAGGCGACGTACAGGAGGACGTTGTCTTTGATGAGCCCCGCCGTCGCAGCCCCTGCGGAACGACGCCGAACAGCACGGGACAGGCAAGAGAGACAGCACCGCCCCCTGGCGACCCCAACGGACCGGCAAGAGAGACAGCACCACCCCCTGGCGACCCCAACGGACCGGCAAGAGAGACAGCACCGCCCCCTGGCGACCCCAACGGACCGGCAAGAGAGACAGCACCGCCCCCTGGCGACCCCAACGGACCGGCAAGAGAGACAGCACCGCCCCCTGGCGACCCCAACGGACCGGCAAGAGAGACAGCACCGCCCCCTGGCGACCCCAACGGACCGGCAAGAGAGACAGCACCGCCCCCTGGCGACCTCAACGGACCGGCAAGAGAGACAGCACCGCCCCCTGGCGACCCCAACGGGCCGGCAAGAGAGACAGCACCGCCCCCTGGCGACCCCAAAGGACCGGCAAGAGAGACAGCACCGCCCCCTGGCGACCCCAACGGACCGGCAAGAGAGACAGCACCGCCCCCTGGCGACCCCAACGGACCGGCAAGAGAGACAGCACCGCCCCCTGGCGACCCCAACGGACCGGCAAGAGAGACAGCACCGCCCCCTGGCGACCCCAACGGACCGGCAAGAGAGACAGCACCGCCCCCTGGCGACCCCAACGGACCGGCAAGAGAGACAGCACCGCCCCCTGGCGACCCCAACGGACCGGCAAGAGAGACAGCACCACCCCCTGGCGACCCCAACGGACCGGCAAGAGAGACAGCACGGCCCCCTGGCGACCCCAAAAGACCGGCAAGAGAGACAGCACCGCCCCCTGGCGACCCCAACGGACCGGCAAGAGAGACAGCACCGCCCCCTGGCGACCCCAAAGGACCGGCAAGAGAGACAGCACCGCCCCCTGGCGACCCCAACGGACCGGCAAGAGAGACAGCACCGCCCCCTGGCGACCCCAACGGACCGGCAAGAGAGACAGCACCGCCCCCTGGCGACCCCAACGGGCCGGCAAGAGAGACAGCACCGCCCCCTGGCGACCCCAACGGACCGCCAAGAGAGACAGCACCGCCCCCTGGCGACCCCAAAGGACCGGCAAGAGAGACAGCACCGCCCCCTGGCGACCCCAACGGACCGGCAAGAGAGACAGCACCGCCCCCTGGCGACCCCAAAGGACCGGCAAGAGAGACAGCACCGCCCCCTGGCGACCCCAACGGACCGGCAAGAGAGACAGCACCGCCCCCTGGCGACCCCAACGGACCGGCAAGAGAGACAGCACCGCCCCCTGGCGACCCCAACGGACCGGCAAGAGAGACAGCACCGCCCCCTGGCGACCCCAACGGACCGGCAAGAGAGACAGCACCGCCCCCTGGCGACCCCAACGGACCGGCAAGAGAGACAGCACCGCCCCCTGGCGACCCCAACGGACCGGCAAGAGAGACAGCACCGCCCCCTGGCGACCCCAACGGACCGGCAAGAGAGACAGCACCGCCCCCTGGCGACCCCAACGGACCGGCAAGAGAGACAGCACCGCCCCCTGGCGACCCCAACGGACCGGCAAGAGAGACAGCACCGCCCCCTGGCGACCCCAACGGACCGGCAAGAGAGACAGCACCGCCCCCTGGCGACCCCAACGGACCGGCAAGAGAGACAGCACCGCCCCCTGGCGACCCCAACGGACCGGCAAGAGAGACAGCACCGCCCCCTGGCGACCCCAACGGACCGGCAAGAGAGACAGCACCGCCCCCTGGCGACCCCAACGGACCGGCAAGAGAGACAGCACCGCCCCCTGGCGACCCCAACGGACCGGCAAGAGAGACAGCACCGCCCCCTGGCGACCCCAACGGACCGGCAAGAGAGACAGCACCGCCCCCTGGCGACCCCAACGGACCGGCAAGAGAGACAGCACCGCCCCCTGGCGACCCCAACGGACCGGGCAAGAGAGACAGCACCGCCCCCTGGCGACCCCAACGGACCGGCAAGAGAGACAGCACCGCCCCCTGGCGACCCCAACGGACCGGCAAGAGAGACAGCACCGCCCCCTGGCGACCCCAACGGACCGGCAAGAGAGACAGCACCGCCCCCTGGCGACCCCAACGGACCGGCAAGAGAGACAGCACCGCCCCCTGGCGACCCCAACGGACCGGCAAGAGAGACAGCACCGCCCCCTGGCGACCCCAACGGACCGGCAAGAGAGACAGCACCGCCCCCTGGCGACCCCAACGGACCGGCAAGAGAGACAGCACCGCCCCCTGGCGACCCCAACGGACCGGCAAGAGAGACAGCACCGCCCCCTGGCGACCCCAACGGACCGGCAAGAGAGACAGCACCGCCCCCTGGAGACCCCAACGGACCGGTAAGAGAGACAGCACCGCCCCCTGGAGACCCCAACGGACCGGCAAGAGAGACAGCACCGCCCCCTGGCGACCCCAACGGACCGGCAAGAGAGACAGCACCGCCCCCTGGCGACCCCAACGGACCGGCAAGAGAGACAGCACCGCCCCCTGGCGACCCCAACGGACCGGCAAGAGAGACAGCACCGCCCCCTGGCGACCCCAACGGACCGGCAAGAGAGACAGCACCGCCCCCTGGCGACCCCAACGGACCGGCAGGAGAGACAGCACCGCCCCCTGGCGACCCCAACGGACCGGCAAGAGAGACAGCACCGCCCCCTGGCGACCCCAAAGGACCGGCAAGAGAGACAGCACCGCCCCCTGGCGACCCCAACGGACCGGCAAGAGAGACAGCACCGCCCCCTGGCGACCCCAACGGACCGGCAAGAGAGACAGCACCGCCCCCTGGCGACCTCAACGGACCGGCAGGAGAGACAGCACCGCCCCCTGGCGACCCCAACGGACCGGCAAGAGAGACAGCACCGCCCCCTGGCGACCCCAACGGACTGGCAAGAGAGACAGCACCGCCCCCTGGCGACCCCAACGGACCGGCAAGAGAGACAGCACCGCCCCCTGGCGACCCCAACGGACCGGCAAGAGAGACAGCACCGCCCCCTGGCGACCCCAACGGACCGGCAGGAGAGACAGCACCGCCCCCTGGCGACCTCAACGGACCGGCAAGAGAGACAGCACCGCCCCCTGGCGACCCCAACGGACCGGTAAGAAAGACAGCACCGCCCCCTGGAGAACCCAACGGACCGGCAAGAGAGACAGCACCGCCCCCTGGCGACCCCAACGGACCGGCAAGAGAGACAGCACCGCCCCCTGGCGACCCCAACGGACCGGCAAGAGAGACAGCACCGCCCCCTGGAGACCCCAACGGACCGGCAAGAGAGACAGCACCGCCCCCTGGCGACCCCAACGGACCGGCAAGAGAGACAGCACCGCCCCCTGGCGACCCCAACGGACCGGCAAGAGAGACAGCACCGCCCCCTGGCGACCCCAACGGACCGGCAAGAGAGACAGCACCGCCCCCTGGCGACCCCAAAGGACCGGCAAGAGAGACAGCACCGCCCCCTGGCGACCCCAACGGACCGGTAAGAGAGACAGCACCGCCCCCTGGCGACCCCAACGGACCGGCAAGAGAGACAGCACCGCCCCCTGGCGACCCCAACGGACCGGCAAGAGAGACAGCACCGCCCCCTGGCGACCCCAACGGACCGGCAAGAGAGACAGCACCGCCCCCTGGAGACCCCAACGGACCGGTAAGAGAGACAGCACCGCCCCCTGGCGACCCCAACGGACCGGCAAGAGAGACAGCACCGCCCCCTGGCGACCCCAAAGGACCGGCAAGAGAGACAGCACCGCCCCCTTGCGACCCCAACGGACCGGCAAGAGAGACAGCACCGCCCCCTGGCGACCCCAACGGACCGGCAAGAGAGACAGCACCGCCCCCTGGCGACCCCAACGGACCGGTAAGAGAGACAGCACCGCCCCCTGGAGACCCCAACGGACCGGCAAGAGAGACAGCACCGCCCCCTGGCGACCCCAACGGACCGGCAAGAGAGACAGCACCGCCCCCTGGAGACCCCAACGGACCGGCAAGAGAGACAGCACCGCCCCCTGGCGACCCCAACGGACCGGCAGGAGAGACAGCACCGCCCCCTGGCGACCCCAACGGACCGGCAAGAGAGACAGCACCGCCCCCTGGCGACCCCAAAGGACCGGTAAGAGAGACAGCACCGCCCCCTGGCGACCCCAACGGACCGGCAAGAGAGACAGCACCGCCCCCTGGCGACCCCAACGGACCGGCAAGAGAGACAGCACCGCCCCCTGGCGACCCCAAAGGACCGGCAAGAGAGACAGCACCGCCCCCTGGCGACCCCAAAGGACCGGCAAGAGAGACAGCACCGCCCCCTGGCGACCCCAACGGACCGGCAAGAGAGACAGCACCGCCCCCTGGCGACCCCAAAGGACCGGCAAGAGAGACAGCACCGCCCCCTGGCGACCCCAACGGACCGGCAAGAGAGACAGCACCGCCCCCTGGCGACCCCAACGGACCGGCAAGAGAGACAGCACCGCCCCCTGGAGACCCCAACGGACCGGCAAGAGAGACAGCACCGCCCCCTGGCGACCCCAACGGACCGGCAAGAGAGACAGCACCGCCCCCTGGCGACCCCAACGGACCGGCAAGAGAGACAGCACCGCCCCCTGGCGACCCCAAAGGACCGGCAAGAGAGACAGCACCGCCCCCTGGCGACCCCAACGGACCGGCAAGAGAGACAGCACCGCCCCCTGGCGACCCCAACGGACCGGCAAGAGAGACAGCACCGCCCCCTGGCGACCCCAACGGACCGCCAAGAGAGACAGCACCGCCCCCTGGCGACCCCAAAGGACCGGCAAGAGAGACAGCACCGCCCCCTGGCGACCCCAACGGACCGGCAAGAGAGACAGCACCGCCCCCTGGCGACCCCAAAGGACCGGCAAGAGAGACAGCACCGCCCCCTGGCGACCCCAACGGACCGGCAAGAGAGACAGCACCGCCCCCTGGCGACCCTAACGGACCGGCAAGAGAGACAGCACCGCCCCCTGGCGACCCCAACGGACCGGCAAGAGAGACAGCACCGCCCCCTGGCGACCCCAACGGACCGGCAAGAGAGACAGCACCACCCCCTGGCGACCCCAACGGACCGGCAAGAGAGACAGCACCGCCCCCTGGCGACCCCAACGGACCGCCAAGAGAGACAGCACCGCCCCCTGGCGACCCCAACGGACCGGCAGGAGAGACAGCACCGCCCCCTGGCGACCCCAAAGGACCGGTAAGAGAGACAGCACCGCCCCCTGGCGACCCCAACGGACCGGCAAGAGAGACAGCACCGCCCCCTGGCGACCCCGAAGGACCGGCAAGAGAGACAGCACCGCCCCCTGGCGACCCCAACGGACCGGCAAGAGAGACAGCACCGCCCCCTGGCGACCCCAACGGACCGGCAAGAGAGACAGCACCGCCCCCTGGCGACCCCAACGGACCGGCAAGAGAGACAGCACCGCCCCCTGGCGACCCCAACGGACCGGCAAGAGAGACAGCACCGCCCCCTGGCGACCCCAACGGACCGGCAAGAGAGACAGCACCGCCCCCTGGCGACCCCAACGGACCGGCAAGAGAGACAGCACCGCCCCCTGGCGACCCCAACGGACCGGCAAGAGAGACAGCACCGCCCCCTGGCGACCCCAACGGACCGGCAAGAGAGACAGCACCGCCCCCTGGCGACCCCAACGGACCGGCAAGAGAGACAGCACCGCCCCCTGGCGACCCCAACGGACCGGCAAGAGAGACAGCACCGCCCCCTGGCGACCCCAACGGACCGGCAAGAGAGACAGCACCGCCCCCTGGCGACCCCAACGGACCGGCAAGAGAGACAGCACCACCCCCTGGCGACCCCAACGGACCGGCAAGAGAGACAGCACCGCCCCCTGGCGACCCCAACGGACCGGCAAGAGAGACAGCATCGCCCCCTGGAGACCCCAACGGACCGGTAAGAGAGACAGCACCGCCCCCTGGAGACCCCAACGGACCGGCAAGAGAGACAGCACCGCCCCCTGGCGACCCCAACGGACCGGCAAGAGAGACAGCACCGCCCCCTGGCGACCCCAACGGACCGGCAAGAGAGACAGCACCGCCCCCTGGCGACCCCAACGGACCGGCAAGAGAGACAGCACCGCCCCCTGGCGACCCCAACGGACCGGCAAGAGAGACAGCACCGCCCCCTGGCGACCCCAACGGACCGGCAGGAGAGACAGCACCGCCCCCTGGCGACCCCAACGGACCGGCAAGAGAGACAGCACCGCCCCCTGGCGACCCCAAAGGACCGGCAAGAGAGACAGCACCGCCCCCTGGCGACCCCAACGGACCGGCAAGAGAGACAGCACCGCCCCCTGGCGACCCCAACGGACCGGCAAGAGAGACAGCACCGCCCCCTGGCGACCTCAACGGACCGGCAGGAGAGACAGCACCGCCCCCTGGCGACCCCAACGGAGCGGTAAGAGAGACAGCACCGCCCCCTGGCGACCCCAACGGACCGGCAAGAGAGACAGCACCGCCCCCTGGCGACCCCAACGGACCGGCAGGAGAGACAGCACCGCCCCCTGGCGACCCCAACGGACCGGCAAGAGAGACAGCACCGCCCCCTGGCGACCCCAACGGACCGGTAAGAAAGACAGCACCGCCCCCTGGAGACCCCAACGGACCGGCAAGAGAGACAGCACCGCCCCCTGGCGACCCCAACGGACCGGCAAGAGAGACAGCACCGCCCCCTGGCGACCCCAACGGACCGGCAAGAGAGACAGCACCGCCCCCTGGCGACCCCAACGGACCGGCAAGAGAGACAGCACCGCCCCCTGGCGACCCCAACGGACCGGCAAGAGAGACAGCACCGCCCCCTGGCGACCCCAACGGACCGGCAAGAGAGACAGCACCGCCCCCTGGCGACCCCAACGGACCGGCAAGAGAGACAGCACCGCCCCCTGGCGACCCCAAAGGACCGGCAAGAGAGACAGCACCGCCCCCTGGCGACCCCAACGGACCGGTAAGAGAGACAGCACCGCCCCCTGGCGACCCCAACGGACCGGCAAGAGAGACAGCACCGCCCCCTGGCGACCCCAACGGACCGGCAAGAGAGACAGCACCGCCCCCTGGCGACCCCAACGGACCGGCAAGAGAGACAGCACCGCCCCCTGGCGACCCCAACGGACCGGCAAGAGAGACAGCACCGCCCCCTGGAGACCCCAACGGACCGGCAAGAGAGACAGCACCGCCCCCTGGCGACCCCAACGGACCGGCAGGAGAGACAGCACCGCCCCCTGGCGACCCCAACGGACCGGCAAGAGAGACAGCACCGCCCCCTGGCGACCCCAAAGGACCGGCAAGAGAGACAGCACCGCCCCCTGGAGACCCCAACGGACCGGCAAGAGAGACAGCACCGCCCCCTGGCGACCCCAACGGACCGGCAAGAGAGACAGCACCGCCCCCTGGCGACCCCAACGGACCGGCAAGAGAGACAGCACCGCCCCCTGGAGACCCCAACGGACCGGCAAGAGAGACAGCACCGCCCCCTGGCGACCCCAACGGACCGGCAAGAGAGACAGCACCGCCCCCTGGCGACCCCAACGGACCGGCAAGAGAGACAGCACCGCCCCCTGGCGACCCCAAAGGACCGGCAAGAGAGACAGCACCGCCCCCTGGCGACCCCAACGGACCGGTAAGAGAGACAGCACCGCCCCCTGGCGACCCCAACGGACCGGCAAGAGAGACAGCACCGCCCCCTGGCGACCCCAACGGACCGGCAAGAGAGACAGCACCGCCCCCTGGCGACCCCAACGGACCGGCAAGAGAGACAGCACCGCCCCCTGGAGACCCCAACGGACCGGTAAGAGAGACAGCACCGCCCCCTGGCGACCCCAACGGACCGGCAAGAGAGACAGCACCGCCCCCTGGCGACCCCAAAGGACCGGCAAGAGAGACAGCACCGCCCCCTGGCGACCCCAACGGACCGGTAAGAGAGACAGCACCGCCCCCTGGCGACCCCAACGGACCGGCAAGAGAGACAGCACCGCCCCCTGGCGACCCCAAAGGACCGGCAAGAGAGACAGCACCGCCCCCTGGCGACCCCAAAGGACCGGCAAGAGAGACAGCACCGCCCCCTTGCGACCCCAACGGACCGGCAAGAGAGACAGCACCGCCCCCTGGCGACGCCAACGGACCGGCAAGAGAGACAGCACCGCCCCCTGGCGACCCCAACGGACCGGTAAGAGAGACAGCACCGCCCCCTGGAGACCCCAACGGACCGGCAAGAGAGACAGCACCGCCCCCTGGCGACCCCAACGGACCGGCAAGAGAGACAGCACCGCCCCCTGGAGACCCCAACGGACCGGCAAGAGAGACAGCACCGCCCCCTGGCGACCCCAACGGACCGGCAGGAGAGACAGCACCGCCCCCTGGCGACCCCAACGGACCGGCAAGAGAGACAGCACCGCCCCCTGGCGACCCCAAAGGACCGGTAAGAGAGACAGCACCGCCCCCTGGAGACCCCAACGGACCGGCAAGAGAGACAGCACCGCCCCCTGGCGACCCCAACGGACCGGCAAGAGAGACAGCACCGCCCCCTGGCGACCCCAACGGACCGGCAAGAGAGACAGCACCGCCCCCTGGAGACCCCAACGGACCGGCAAGAGAGACAGCACCGCCCCCTGGCGACCCAAACGGACCGGCAAGAGAGACAGCACCGCCCCCTGGCGACCCCAACGGACCGGCAAGAGAGACAGCACCGCCCCCTGGCGACCCCAAAGGACCGGCAAGAGAGACAGCACCGCCCCCTGGCGACCCCAACGGACCGGTAAGAGAGACAGCACCGCCCCCTGGCGACCCCAACGGACCGGCAAGAGAGACAGCACCGCCCCCTGGCGACCCCAACGGACCGGCAAGAGAGACAGCACCGCCCCCTGGCGACCCCAAAGGACCGGTAAGAGAGACAGCACCGCCCCCTGGAGATTCCAACGGACCGGCAACAGAGACAGCACCGCCCCCTGGCGACCCCAACGGACCGGCAAGAGAGACAGCACCGCCCCCTGGCGACCCCAACGGACCGGCAAGAGAGACAGCACCGCCCCCTGGAGACCCCAACGGACCGGCAAGAGAGACAGCACCGCCCCCTGGCGACCCCAACGGACCGGCAAGAGAGACAGCACCGCCCCCTGGCGACCCCAACGGACCGGCAAGAGAGACAGCACCGCCCCCTGGCGACCCCAAAGGACCGGCAAGAGAGACAGCACCGCCCCCTGGCGACCCCAACGGACCGGTAAGAGAGACAGCACCGCCCCCTGGCGACCCCAACGGACCGGCAAGAGAGACAGCACCGCCCCCTGGCGACCCCAACGGACCGGCAAGAGAGACAGCACCGCCCCCTGGCGACCCCAACGGACCGGCAAGAGAGACAGCACCGCCCCCTGGAGACCCCAACGGACCGGTAAGAGAGACAGCACCGCCCCCTGGCGACCCCAACGGACCGGCAAGAGAGACAGCACCGCCCCCTGGCGACCCCAAAGGACCGGCAAGAGAGACAGCACCGCCCCCTTGCGACCCCAACGGACCGGCAAGAGAGACAGCACCGCCCCCTGGCGACGCCAACGGACCGGCAAGAGAGACAGCACCGCCCCCTGGCGACCCCAACGGACCGGTAAGAGAGACAGCACCGCCCCCTGGAGACCCCAACGGACCGCCAAGAGAGACAGCACCGCCCCCTGGCGACCCCAACGGACCGGCAAGAGAGACAGCACCGCCCCCTGGAGACCCCAACGGACCGGCAAGAGAGACAGCACCGCCCCCTGGCGACCCCAACGGACCGGCAAGAGAGACAGCACCGCCCCCTGGCGACCCCAAAGGACCGCCAAGAGAGACAGCACCGCCCCCTGGCGACCCCAAAGGATCGGCAAGAGAGACAGCACCGCCCCCTGGCGACCTCAACGGACCGGCAAGAGAGACAGCACCGCCTCCTGGCGACCCCAACGGACCGGCAAGAGAGACAGCACCGCCCCCTGGCGACCCCAAAGGACCGGTAAGAGAGACAGCACCGCCCCCTGGCGACCCCAACGGACCGGCAAGAGAGACAGCACCGCCCCCTGGCGACCCCAACGGACTGGCAAGAGAGACAGCACCGCCCCCTGGCGACCCCAAAGGACCGGCAAGAGAGACAGCACCGCCCCCTGGCGACCCCAACGGACCGGTAAGAGAGACAGCACCGCCCCCTGGCGACCCCAACGGACCGGCAAGAGAGACAGCACCGCCCCCTGGCGACCCCAACGGACCGGCAAGAGAGACAGCACCGCCCCCTGGCGACCCCAACGGACCGGCAAGAGAGACAGCACCGCCCCCTGGAGAC
Organism: Eutreptiella sp. 'Long Island Sound 2002'; assembly: GCA_964036045.1. Lineage (NCBI taxonomy): Eukaryota > Euglenozoa > Euglenophyceae > Eutreptiales > Eutreptiaceae > Eutreptiella > Eutreptiella sp. 'Long Island Sound 2002'. The sequence continues at coordinate 15,558,543 of OZ038402.1, read as the reverse complement.
CCCAACGGACCGGCAAGAGAGACAGCAGCGCCCCCTGGCGACCCCAACGGACCGGCAAGAGAGACAGCACCGCCCCCTGGCGAGCCCAAAGGACCGGCAAGAGAGACAGCACCGCCCCCTTGCGACCCCAACGGACCGGCAAGAGAGACAGCACCGCCCCCTGGCGACGCCAACGGACCGGCAAGAGAGACAGCACCGCCCCCTGGCGACCCCAACGGACCGGCAAGAGAGACAGCACCGCCCCCTGGCGACCCCAACGGACCGGCAAGAGAGACAGCACCGCCCCCTGGCGAGCCCAAAGGACCGGCAAGAGAGACAGCACCGCCCCCTGGCGACCCCAAAGGATCGGCAAGAGAGACAGCACCGCCCCCTGGCGACCCCAACGGACCGCCAAGAGAGACAGCACCGCCCCCTGGCGACCCCAACGGACCGGCAAGAGAGACAGCACCGCCCCCTGGCGACCCCAAAGGACCGGCAAGAGAGACAGCACCGCCCCCTGGCGACCCCAAAGGATCGGCAAGAGAGACAGCACCGCCCCCTGGCGACCCCAAAGGACCGGTAAGAGAGACAGCACCGCCCCCTGGCGACCCCAACGGACCGGCAAGAGAGACAGCACCGCCCCCTGGCGACCCCAAAGGACCGGCAAGAGAGACAGCACCGCCCCCTGGCGACCCCAAAGGATCGGCAAGAGAGACAGCACCGCCCCCTGGCGACCCCAAAGGACTGGCAAGAGAGACAGCACCGCCCCCTGGCGACCCCAAAGGATCGGCAAGAGAGACAGCACCGCCCCCTGGCGACCCCAACGGACCGGTAAGAGAGACAGCACCGCCCCCTGGAGACCCCAACGGACCGCCAAGAGAGACAGCACCGCCCCCTGGCGACCCCAACGGACCGGCAAGAGAGACAGCACCGCCCCCTGGAGACCCCAACGGACCGGCAAGAGAGACAGCACCGCCCCCTGGCGACCCCAACGGACCGGCAAGAGAGACAGCACCGCCCCCTGGCGACCCCAACGGACCGGCAAGAGAGACAGCACCGCCCCCTGGCGACCCCAAAGGACCGGCAAGAGAGACAGCACCGCCCCCTGGCGACCCCAAAGGATCGGCAAGAGAGACAGCACCGCCCCCTGGCGACCCCAAAGGACCGGTAAGAGAGACAGCATCGCCCCCTTGCGACCCCAACGGACCGGCAAGAGAGACAGCACCGCCTCCTGGCGACCCCAACGGACCGGCAAGAGAGACAGCACCGCCCCCTGGCGACCCCAAAGGACCGGTAAGAGAGACAGCACCGCCTCCTGGCGACCCCAACGGACCGGCAAGAGAGACAGCACCGCCCCCTGGCGACCCCAACGGACCGGCAAGAGAGACAGCACCGCCCCCTGGCGACCCCAACGGACCGGCAAGAGAGACAGCACCGCCCCCTGGCGACCCCAACGGACCGGCAAGAGAGACAGCACCGCCCCCTGGAGACCCCAACGGACCGGTAAGAGAGACAGCACCGCCCCCTGGCGACCCCAACGGACCGGCAAGAGAGACAGCACCGCCCCCTGGCGACCCCAACGGACCGGCAAGAGAGACAGCACCGCCCCCTGGCGACCCCAACGGACCGGCAGGAGAGACAGCACCGCCCCCTGGCGACCCCAACGGACCGGCAAGAGAGACAGCACCGCCCCCTGGCGACCCCAACGGACCGGCAAGAGAGACAGCACCGCCCCCTGGCGACCCCAACGGACCGGCAAGAGAGACAGCACCGCCCCCTGGCGACCCCAACGGAGCGGTAAGAGAGACAGCACCGCCCCCTGGCGACCCCAAAGGACCGGCAAGAGAGACAGCACCGCCCCCTGGAGACCCCAAAGGACCGGCAAGAGAGACAGCACCGCCCCCTGGCGACCCCAAAGGACCGGCAAGAGAGACAGCACCGCCCCCTGGCGACCCCAACGGACCGGCAAGAGAGACAGCACCGCCCCCTGGCGACCCCAAAGGCCCGGCAAGAGAGACAGCACCGCCCCCTGGAGACCCCAACGGACCGGCAAGAGAGACAGCACCGCCCCCTGGCGACCCCAAAGGACCGGCAAGAGAGACAGCACCGCCCCCTGGCGACCCCAACGGACCGGCAAGAGAGACAGCACCGCCCCCTGGCGACCCCAAAAGACCGGCAAGAGAGACAGCACCGCCCCCTGGCGACCCCAACGGACCGGTAAGAGAGACAGCACCGCCCCCTGGCGACCCCAACGGACCGGCAAGAGAGACAGCACCGCCCCCTGGCGACCCCAACGGACCGGCAAGAGAGACAGCACCGCCCCCTGGCGACCCCAACGGACCGGCAAGAGAGACAGCACCGCCCCCTGGCGACCCCAAAGGACCGGCAAGAGAGACAGCACCGCCCCCTGGCGACCCCAAAGGCCCGGCAAGAGAGACAGCACCGCCCCCTGGCGACCCCAACGGACCGGCAAGAGAGACAGCACCGCCCCCTGGCGACCCCAAAGGACCGGCAAGAGAGACAGCACCGCCCCCTGGAGACCCCAACGGACCGGCAAGAGAGACAGCACCGCCCCCTGGCGACCCCAAAGGACCGGCAAGAGAGACAGCACCGCCCCCTGGCGACCCCAACGGACCGGCAAGAGAGACAGCACCGCCCCCTGGCGACCCCAACGGACCGGCAAGAGAGACAGCACCGCCCCCTGGCGACCCCAAAACACCGGCAAGAGAGACAGCACCGCCCCCTGGCGACCCCAACGGACCGGCAAGAGAGACAGCACCGCCCCCTGGCGACCCCAACGGACCGGCAAGAGAGACAGCACCGCCCCCTGGCGACCCCAACGGACCGGCAAGAGAGACAGCACCGCCCCCTGGCGACCCCAACGGACCGGCAAGAGAGACAGCACCGCCCCCTGGCGACCCCAACGGACCGGCAGGAGATACAGCACCGCCCCCTGGCGACCCCAACGGACCGGCAAGAGAGACAGCACCGCCCCCTGGCGACCCCAACGGACCGGCAAGAGAGACAGCACCGCCCCCTGGCGACCCCAACGGACCGGCAGGAGAGACAGCACCGCCCCCTGGCGACCCCAACGGACCGGCAAGAGAGACAGCACCGCCCCCTGGCGACCCCAAAGGACCGGCAAGAGAGACAGCACCGCCCCCTGGCGACCCCAACGGACCGGCAAGAGAGACAGCACCGCCCCCTGGCGACCCCAACGGAGCGGTAAGAGAGACAGCACCGCCCCCTGGCGACCCCAACGGGCCGGCAAGAGAGACAGCACCGCCCCCTGGCGACCCCAACGGACCGGCAAGAGAGACAGCACCGCCCCCTGGAGACCCCAAAGGACCGGCAAGAGAGACAGCACCGCCCCCTGGCGACCCCAACGGACCGGCAAGAGAGACAGCACCGCCCCCTGGCGACCCCAAAGGACCGGCAAGAGAGACAGCACCGCCCCCTGGCGACCCCAAAGGACCGGCAAGAGAGACAGCACCGCCCCCTGGCGACCCCAACGGACCGGCAAGAGAGACAGCACCGCCCCCTGGCGACCCCAACGGACCGGTAAGAGAGACAGCACCGCCCCCTGGCGACCCCAAAGGACCGGCAAGAGAGACAGCACCGCCCCCTGGCGACCCCAACGGACCGGCAAGAGAGACAGCACCGCCCCCTGGCGACCCCAAAGGACCGGTAAGAGAGACAGCACCGCCCCCTGGCGACCCCAACGGACCGGCAAGAGAGACAGCACCGCCCCCTGGCGACCCCAACGGACCGGCAAGAGAGACAGCACCGCCCCCTGGCGACCCCAACGGACCGGCAAGAGAGACAGCACCGCCCCCTGGCGACCCCAACGGACCGGCAAGAGAGACAGCACCGCCCCCTGGAGACCCCAACGGACCGGCAAGAGAGACAGCACCGCCCCCTGGCGACCCCAAAGGACCGGCAAGAGAGACAGCACCGCCCCCTGGCGACCCCAAAGGACCGGCAAGAGAGACAGCACCGCCCCCTGGCGACCCCAAAGGACCGGCAAGAGAGACAGCACCGCCCCCTGGCGACCCCAACGGACCGGCAAGAGAGACAGCACCGCCCCCTGGCGACCCCAACGGACCGGCAGGAGAGACAGCACCGCCCCCTGGCGACCCCAACGGACCGGCAAGAGAGACAGCACCGCCCCCTGGCGACCCCAACGGACCGGCAAGAGAGACAGCACCGCCCCCTGGCGACCCCAAAGGCCCGGCAAGAGAGACAGCACCGCCCCCTGGCGACCCCAAAGGACCGGTAAGAGAGACAGCACCGCCCCCTGGCGACCCCAACGGACCGGCAAGAGAGACAGCACCGCCCCCTGGCGACCCCAACGGACCGGCAAGAGAGACAGCACCGCTCCCTGGCGACCCCAACGGACCGGCAAGAGAGACAGCACCGCCCCCTGGCGACCCCAACGGACCGGCAAGAGAGACAGCACCGCCCCCTGGCGACCCCAACGGACCGGCAAGAGAGACAGCACCGCCCCCTGGCGACCCCAACGGACCGGCAAGAGAGACAGCACCGCCCCCTGGCGACCCCAAAGGACCGGCAAGAGAGACAGCACCGCCCCCTGGCGACCCCAAAGGACCGGCAAGAGAGACAGCACCGCCCCCTGGCGACCCCAACGGACCGGCAAGAGAGACAGCACCGCCCCCTGGCGACCCCAACGGACCGGCAGGAGAGACAGCACCGCCCCCTGGCGACCCCAACGGACCGGCAAGAGAGACAGCACCGCCCCCTGGCGACCCCAACGGACCGGCAAGAGAGACAGCACCGCCCCCTGGCGACCCCAACGGACCGGCAAGAGAGACAGCACCGCCCCCTGGCGACCCCAAAGGACCGGCAAGAGAGACAGCACCGCCCCCTGGCGACCCCAACGGACCGGCAAGAGAGACAGCACCGCCCCCTGGCGACCCCAAAGGCCCGGCAAGAGAGACAGCACCGCCCCCTGGAGACCCCAACGGACCGGCAAGAGAGACAGCACCGCCCCCTGGCGACCCCAAAGGACCGGCAAGAGAGACAGCACCGCCCCCTGGCGACCCCAACGGACCGGCAAGAGAGACAGCACCGCCCCCTGGCGACCCCAAAGGACCGGCAAGAGAGACAGCACCGCCCCCTGGCGACCCCAACGGACCGGCAAGAGAGACAGCACCGCCCCCTGGCGACCCCAACGGACCGGCAAGAGAGACAGCACCGCCCCCTGGCGACCCCAACGGACCGGCAAGAGAGACAGCACCGCCCCCTGGCGACCCCAACGGACCGGCAAGAGAGACAGCACCGCCCCCTGGAGACCCCAACGGACCGGCAAGAGAGACAGCACCGCCCCCTGGCGACCCCAACGGACCGGCAAGAGAGACAGCACCGCCCCCTGGCGACCCCAAAGGCCCGGCAAGAGAGACAGCACCGCCCCCTGGAGACCCCAACGGACCGGCAAGAGAGACAGCACCGCCCCCTGGCGACCCCAAAGGACCGGCAAGAGAGACAGCACCGCCCCCTGGCGACCCCAACGGACCGGCAAGAGAGACAGCACCGCCCCCTGGCGACCCCAACGGACCGGCAAGAGAGACAGCACCGCCCCCTGGCGACCCCAAAAGACCGGCAAGAGAGACAGCACCGCCCCCTGGCGACCCCAACGGACCGGTAAGAGAGACAGCACCGCCCCCTGGCGACCCCAACGGACCGGCAAGAGAGACAGCACCGCCCCCTGGCGACCCCAACGGACCGGCAAGAGAGACAGCACCGCCCCCTGGCGACCCCAACGGACCGGCAAGAGAGACAGCACCGCCCCCTGGCGACCCCAACGGACCGGCAAGAGAGACAGCACCGCCCCCTGGCGACCCCAAAGGACCGGCAAGAGAGACAGCACCGCCCCCTGGCGACCCCAACGGACCGGCAAGAGAGACAGCACCGCCCCCTGGCGACCCCAAAGGCCCGGCAAGAGAGACAGCACCGCCCCCTGGAGACCCCAACGGACCGGCAAGAGAGACAGCACCGCCCCCTGGCGACCCCAAAGGACCGGCAAGAGAGACAGCACCGCCCCCTGGCGACCCCAACGGACCGGCAAGAGAGACAGCACCGCCCCCTGGCGACCCCAACGGACCGGCAAGAGAGACAGCACCGCCCCCTGGCGACCCCAAAAGACCGGCAAGAGAGACAGCACCGCCCCCTGGCGACCCCAACGGACCGGTAAGAGAGACAGCACCGCCCCCTGGCGACCCCAACGGACCGGCAAGAGAGACAGCACCGCCCCCTGGCGACCCCAACGGACCGGCAAGAGAGACAGCACCGCCCCCTGGCGACCCCAACGGACCGGCAAGAGAGACAGCACCGCCCCCTGGCGACCCCAACGGACCGCCAAGAGAGACAGCACCGCCCCCTGGCGACCCCAACGGACCGGCAGGAGATACAGCACCGCCCCCTGGCGACCCCAACGGACGGGCAAGAGAGACAGCACCGCCCCCTGGCGACCCCAACGGACCGGCAAGAGAGACAGCACCGCCCCCTGGCGACCCCAACGGACCGGCAGGAGAGACAGCACCGCCCCCTGGCGACCCCAACGGACCGGCAAGAGAGACAGCACCGCCCCCTGGCGACCCCAAAGGACCGGCAAGAGAGACAGCACCGCCCCCTGGCGACCCCAACGGACCGGCAAGAGAGACAGCACCGCCCCCTGGCGACCCCAACGGACCGGTAAGAGAGACAGCACCGCCCCCTGGCGACCCCAACGGACCGGCAAGAGAGACAGCACCGCCCCCTGGCGACCCCAACGGACCGGCAAGAGAGACAGCACCGCCCCCTGGAGACCCCAAAGGACCGGCAAGAGAGACAGCACCGCCCCCTGGCGACCCCAACGGACCGGCAAGAGAGACAGCACCGCCCCCTGGCGACCCCAAAGGACCGGCAAGAGAGACAGCACCGCCCCCTGGCGACCCCAAAGGACCGGCAAGAGAGACAGCACCGCCCCCTGGCGACCCCAACGGACCGGCAAGAGAGACAGCACCGCCCCCTGGCGACCCCAAAGGACCGGCAAGAGAGACAGCACCGCCCCCTGGCGACCCCAACGGACCGGCAAGAGAGACAGCACCGCCCCCTGGCGACCCCAACGGACCGGTAAGAGAGACAGCACCGCCCCCTGGCGACCCCAACGGACCGGCAAGAGAGACAGCACCGCCCCCTGGAGACCCCAAAGGACCGGCAAGAGAGACAGCACCGCCCCCTGGCGACCCCAACGGACCGGCAAGAGAGACAGCACCGCCCCCTGGCGACCCCAAAGGACCGGCAAGAGAGACAGCACCGCCCCCTGGCGACCCCAACGGACCGGCAAGAGAGACAGCACCGCCCCCTGGCGACCCCAACGGACCGGTAAGAGAGACAGCACCGCCCCCTGGCGACCCCAAAGGACCGGCAAGAGAGACAGCACCGCCCCCTGGCGACCCCAACGGACCGGCAAGAGAGACAGCACCGCCCCCTGGCGACCCCAACGGACCGGCAAGAGAGACAGCACCGCCCCCTGGCGACCCCAACGGACCGGAAAGAGAGACAGTACCGCCCCCTGGCGACCCCAACGGACCGGCAGGAGAGACAGCACCGCCCCCTGGCGACCCCAACGGACCGGCAAGAGAGACAGCACCGCCCCCTGGCGACCCCAACGGACCGGCAGGAGAGACAGCACCGCCCCCTGGCGACCCCAACGGACCGGCAAGAGAGACAGCACCGCCCCCTGGCGACCCCAACGGACCGGCAAGAGAGACAGCACCGCCCCCTGGCGACCCCAACGCACCAGCGGGAGAGACAGCACCGCCCCCTGGCGACCCCAACGGACCGGCAAGAGAGACAGCACCGCCCCCTGGCGACCCCAACGGACCGGTAAGAGAGACAGCACCGCCCCCTGGCGACCCCAACGGACCGGCAAGAGAGACAGCACCGCCCCCTGGCGACCCCAACGGACCGGCAAGAGAGACAGCACCGCCCCCTGGCGACCCCAAAGGCCCGGCAAGAGAGACAGCACCGCCCCCTGGCGACCCCAAAGGACCGGCAAGAGAGACAGCACCGCCCCCTGGCGACCCCAACGGACCGGCAAGAGAGACAGCACCGCCCCCTGGCGACCCCAAAGGACCGGCAAGAGAGACAGCACCGCCCCCTGGCGACCCCAACGGACCGGCAAGAGAGACAGCACCGCCCCCTGGCGACCCCAAAGGACCGGCAAGAGAGACAGCACCGCCCCCTGGCGACCCCAACGGACCGGCAAGAGAGACAGCACCGCCCCCTGGCGACCCCAACGGACCGGCAAGAGAGACAGCACCGCCCCCTGGCGACCCCAACGGACCGGCAAGAGAGACAGCACCGCCCCCTGGCGACCCCAAAGGACCGGCAAGAGAGACAGCACCGCCCCCTGGCGACCCCAAAGGACCGGTAAGAGAGACAGCACCGCCCCCTGGAGACCCCAACGGACCGGCAAGAGAGACAGCACCGCCCCCTGGCGACCCCAAAGGACCGGCAAGAGAGACAGCACCGCCCCCTGGAGACCCCAAAGGACCGGCAAGAGAGACAGCACCGCCCCCTGGCGACCCCAACGGACCGGCAAGAGAGACAGCACCGCCCCCTTGCGACCCCAACGGACCGGCAAGAGAGACAGCACCGCCCCCTGGCGACCCCAACGGACCGGCAAGAGAGACAGCACCGCCCCCTGGCGACCCCAACGGACCGGCAAGAGAGACAGCACCGCCTCCTGGCGACCCCAACGGACCGGCAAGAGAGACAGCACCGCCCCCTGGAGACCCCAAAGGACCGGCAAGAGAGACAGCACCGCCCCCTGGCGACCCCAACGGACCGGCAAGAGAGACAGCACCGCCCCTTGGCGACCCCAACGGACCGGCAAGAGAGACAGCACCGCCCCCTGGCGACCCCAACGGACCGGCAAGAGAGACAGCACCGCCCCCTGGCGACCCCAACGGACCGCCAAGAGAGACAGCACCGCCCCCTGGCGACCCCAACGGACCGGCAAGAGAGACAGCACCGCCCCCTGGCGACCCCAAAAGACCGGCAAGAGAGACAGCACCGCCCCATGGCGGCCCCAAAGGACCGGCAAGAGAGACAGCACCGCCCCCTGGCGACCCCAAAGGACCGGCAAGAGAGACAGCACCGCCCCCTGGCGACCCCAAAGGACCGGCAAGAGAGACAGCACCGCCCCCTGGCGACCCCAACGGACCGGCAAGAGAGACAGCACCGCCCCCTGGCGACCCCAACGGACCGGCAAGAGAGACAGCACCGCCCCCTGGCGACCCCAACGGACCGGCAAGAGAGACAGCACCGCCCCCTGGCGACCCCAACGGACCGGCAAGAGAGACAGCACCGCCCCATGGCGGCCCCAAAGGACCGGCAAGAGAGACAGCACCGCCCCCTGGCGACCCCAACGGACCGGCAAGAGAGACAGCACCGCCCCCTGGCGACCCCAACGGACCGGCAAGAGAGACAGCACCGCCCCCTGGCGACCCCAACGGACCGGCAAGAGAGACAGCACCGCCCCCTGGCGACCCCAACGGACCGGCAAGAGAGACAGCACCGCCCCCTGGCGACCCCAACGGACCGGCAAGAGAGACAGCACCGCCCCCTGGCGACCCCAACGGACCGGCAAGAGAGACAGCACCGCCCCCTGGCGACCCCAAAAGACCGGCAAGAGAGACAGCACCGCCCCCTGGCGACCCCAACGGACCGGCAAGAGAGACAGCACCGCCCCCTGGCGACCCCAAAGGACCGGCAAGAGAGACAGCACCGCCCCCTGGCGACCCCAACGGACCGGCAAGAGAGACAGCACCGCCCCCTGGCGACCCCAAAGGACCGGTAAGAGAGACAGCACCGCCCCCTGGCGACCCCAACGGACCGGCAAGAGAGACAGCACCGCCCCCTGGCGACCCCAACGGACCGGCAAGAGAGACAGCACCGCCCCCTGGCGACCTCAACGGACCGGCAAGAGAGACAGCACCGCCCCCTGGCGACCCCAACGGACCGCCAAGAGAGACAGCACCGCCCCCTGGCGACCCCAACGGACCGGCAAGAGAGACAGCACCGCCCCCTGGCGACCCCAACGGACCGGCAAGAGAGACAGCACCGCCCCCTGGCGACCCCAACGGACCGGCAAGAGAGACAGCACCGCCCCCTGGCGACCCCAACGGACCGGCAGGAGAGACAGCACCGCCCCCTGGCGACCCCAAAAGACCGGCAAGAGAGACAGCACCGCCCCCTGGCGACCCCAACGGACCGGCAAGAGAGACAGCACCGCCCCCTGGCGACCCCAACGGACCGCCAAGAGAGACAGCACCGCCCCCTGGCGACCCCAACGGACCGCCAAGAGAGACAGCACCGCCCCCTGGCGACCCCAACGGACCGGCAGGAGAGACAGCACCGCCCCCTGGCGACCCCAACGGACCGGCAAGAGAGACAGCACCGCCCCCTGGCGACCCCAAAGGACCGGCAAGAGAGACAGCACCGCCCCCTGGCGACCCCAAAGGACCGGTAAGAGAGACAGCACCGCCCCCTGGCGACCCCAACGGACCGGCAAGAGAGACAGCACCGCCCCCTGGCGACCCCAACGGACCGGCAAGAGAGACAGCACCGCCCCCTGGCGACCCCAAAGGACCGGCAAGAGAGACAGCACCGCCCCCTGGCGACCCCAACGGACCGGCAGGAGAGACAGCACCGCCCCCTGGCGACCCCAACGGACCGGCAAGAGAGACAGCACCGCCCCCTGGCGACCCCAAAGGACCGGCAAGAGAGACAGCACCGCCCCCTGGCGACCCCAACGGACCGGCAAGAGAGACAGCACCGCCCCCTGGCGACCCCAACGGACCGGCAAGAGAGACAGCACCGCCCCCTGGCGACCCCAACGGACCGGCAAGAGAGACAGCACCGCCCCCTGGCGACCCCAACGGACCGGCAAGAGAGACAGCACCGCCCCCTGGCGACCCCAACGGACCGGCAAGAGAGACAGCACCGCCCCCTGGCGACCCCAACGGACCGGCAAGAGAGACAGCACCGCCCCCTGGCGACCCCAACGGACCGCCAAGAGAGACAGCACCGCCCCCTGGCGACCCCAACGGACCGGCAAGAGAGACAGCACCGCCCCCTGGCGACCCCAACGGACCGGCAAGAGAGACAGCACCGCCCCCTGGCGACCCCAAAGGACCGGCAAGAGAGACAGCACCGCCCCCTGGCGACCCCAAAGGACCGGCAAGAGAGACAGCACCGCCCCCTGGCGACCCCAACGGACCGGCAAGAGAGACAGCACCGCCCCCTGGCGACCCCAACGGACCGGCAAGAGAGACAGCACCGCCCCCTGGCGACCCCAACGGACCGGCAAGAGAGACAGCACCGCCCCCTGGCGACCCCAACGGACCGGTAAGAGAGACAGCACCGCCCCCTGGCGACCCCAACGGACCGGCAAGAGAGACAGCACCGCCCCCTGGCGGCCCCAACGGACCGGCAAGAGAGACAGCACCGCCCCCTGGCGACCCCAACGGACCGGCAAGAGAGACAGCACCGCCCCCTGGCGACCCCAACGGACCGGCAGGAGAGACAGCACCGCCCCCTGGCGACCCCAACGGACCGGCAAGAGAGACAGCACCGCCCCCTGGCGACCCCAACGGACCGGTAAGAGAGACAGCACCGCCCCCTGGCGACCCCAACGGACCGGCAAGAGAGACAGCACCGCCCCCTGGCGACCCCAACGGACCGGCAAGAGAGACAGCACCGCCCCCTGGCGACCCCAACGGACCGGCAGGAGAGACAGCACCGCCCCCTGGCGACCCCAACGGACCGGCAAGAGAGACAGCACCGCCCCCTGGCGACCCCAAAGGACCGGCAAGAGACACACCACCGCCCCCTGGCGACCCCAAAGGACCGGCAAGAGAGACAGCACCGCCCCCTGGCGACCCCAACGGACCGGCAAGAGAGACAGCACCGCCCCCTGGCGACCCCAACGGACCGGCAAGAGAGACAGCACCGCCCCCTGGCGACCCCAGGGGGGTCTTTAAGAGCAAAACAGACATACATCAGAAGAGGAACCTTCGGCATCCGGTACACTGTGCCTGGCGGTTGTAGGGTGAGAGCCAGCCGCAGGAGGCTAGCCGACGGTTGGCGGGTAACCGACAACAGCTGGAGGATAACTGGCGGCTGTTGGAAGGGCACGGGTCTTTGACGGGGCGGTTGTTCGCAAAGTGAAAAAGCAAAAGAAACCGGGTCCTTCGGTCGCCTACAGACCACCGTACACACCACAGGTATACCACCCCCGCATCGGGGCACTAAACACACTCAGAGACACAACCCTCAAGCTTGTGAAGAGCTAGATCCCCCCCAATGCCACTGGATGTGCGCACCACAGCGACCGGGTCGCCCCGGGGCTCACTGACGGCATCAAGCACCCGCCGTGGACAGTCTACCCGCTGGGGATGGTGGCCTAGGACCCCCGACCGGGTAACACACAAACACCGCCGGCCTGCCCCGCCCCACCACACCACACCAGTCACGAGTCCGCGGGTCCACTGGTCCACGGGTGCGCATGCGACCTTTGCCACGTGTCACGTATGTCCCACTTGTGTGAGATATGTCACTTGACACATGTGTGATGTGTGACATATGTCACACCTGACCAGTGTGACATATGTCACACCTGACAAATGTGTGACATATGTCACACCTGACCATTGTGTGACATATGTCGCACTTATGTGACACATGTCACACTTTACCAATGTGTGACACACGTGACACTTGGTTGACATATGTCAGACTTGGCTAATGTGCGATAGATGTCACTGTAACCGGGCACTGTCACCGTCAGCCTCAAAAAGCCAGGTGTGACCTCCTACCTGTGACGTTGTCATGGGTCGCCAACCCCCCTCCCTCCCCCCCACCTCGGCCCCCATATGGCGCAATTCTTATGGAGAACCCTGCACGTCACACGCCACGCCACGCCACGCCACGCCACAGCATACCACAGCGCACCACACCACACTGCCCCGGGGCAGTGGGCAGTGGACCACACTACACCACCACACACACTGCACCACACCACACACCACACCACACCACGCCACACCACACCATGCCACAGGACACCCTTTGACACCATACCCATAAAGGCCATTAGGACCATAGAACTCGCTCCTATGGCCATGCAGACCATAGTTTGCACCATTCCCAGGATGTTCAAGAGCGAGGCACTGACCATAAACCCCAGCACCCCGTTCTCAACAGCAGTAGCCAGCGCAAGGATGAGGCCTGCATTGGGGCTGGCAACGTATCCAATGCCAATCAAAAGTCCGTCGACAAGATAATTGATAAGGCAGCCCGCAAGAAAGACCCAGGGAACCTGAAAGATGAAGAAATGTGAAAAGAAGGTGCGATGTGGTGCATTCGAATGTGGTGTTGTGTTGTGTGGTGTGGTGTGGTGTGGTGTGGTGTGGTGTGGTGTGGTGTGGTGTGGTGTGGTGTGGTGTGGTGTGGTGTGGTGTGGTGTGGTGTGGTGTGGTGTGGTGTGGTGTGCCGAAGGCGCTGTTACCAAAAGGCAAAAGGCCGGGATGTCTACCCACGGGTACAGGTAAACGGGCTGGGCTGTGTGTGTTGTGTGCGCGCTGTGCGTAAGTGTGTAGGCCTCGGCAGGGGGAGGGGGAGTCGGGGAGACCTGGTGAGCTCGCCTCTGGCGACCGCGCTTATTCCAGGAGCTCTCGCTGCACCCCTTCCCTTTCTGCTTGCTGGTGCAGGCGTAGCTCCTGCAACGCCCACGCCATCGTGCTGCCCGGGCCCAGGCGGGCCTTCAGCAGTGTGGCACGCGCCTTGGCGTGGGCGTACCAGATCCGTATGGACTCCTCCACGACGTGACGGAGGAACTCCGTGCCCAGCGAGTGGGGCCCTGTACACTCCAGGTGGGCCAGCTGCATGGAGGGGGTCCGCAGGGCTGGGGTGGTGTGGGGTGGGGTGGGGTGGGGTGGGGCGGGGTGGTGTGGTGCGGTGCGGTGGTGTGTGGTGTGTGGTGTGTGGTGTGTGGTGTGTGGTGTGTGGTGTGTGGTGTGTGGTGTGTGGTGCGTGGTGTGTGGTGTGTGGTGTGTGGTGTGTGGTGTGTGGTGTGTGGTGTGTGGTGTGTGGTGTGTGGTGTGTGGTGTGGGGTGGTGTGTGGTGTGTGGTGTGTGGTGTGTGGTGTGTGGTGTGTGGTGTGTGGTGTGTGGTGTGTGGTGTGTGGTGATGTGTGGTGTGTGGTGTGTGTGGTGTGTGGTGTGTGTGGTGTGTGGTGTGTGGTGTGTGGTGTGTGGTGTGTGGTGTGTGGTGTGTGGTGTGTGGTGTGTGTGGTGTGTGGTGTGTGGTGTGTGGTGTGTGGTGTGTGGTGTGTGGTGTGTGGTGTCTGGTGTGTGGTGTCTGGTGTGTGGTGTGTGTGTGTGTGTGGTGTGTGGTGTGTGGTGTGTGGTGTGTGGTGTGTGGTGTGTGGTGTGTGGTGTGTGGTGTGTGGTGTGTGGTGTGTGGTGTGTGGTGTGTGGTGTGTGGTGTGGGGTGGCGTGTGGTGTGTGGTGTGGTGTGTGGTGTGTGGTGTGTGGTGATGTGTGGTGTGTGGTGTGTGGTGTGTGGTGTGTGTGGTGTGTGTGGTGTGTGGTGTGTGGTGTGTGGTGTGTGGTGTGTGGTGTGTGGTGTGTGGTGTGTGGTGTGTGGTGTGTGGTGTGTGGTGTGGTGTGTGGTGTGTGGTGTGTGTGGTGTGTGGTGTGTGGTGTGTGGTGTGTGGTGTGTGGTGTGTGGTGTGTGTGGTGTGTGGTGTGTGGTGTCTGGTGTCTGGTGTGTGGTGTCTGGTGTGTGGTGTGTGTGTGTGGTGTGTGGTGTGTGTGTGTGTGGTGTGTGGTGTGTGGTGTGTGGTGTGGGGTGGCGTGTGGTGTGTGGTGTGGTGTGTGGTGTGTGGTGTGTGGTGATGTGTGGTGTGTGGTGTGTGGTGTGTGGTGTGTGTGGTGTGTGTGGTGTGTGGTGTGTGGTGTGTGGTGTGTGGTGTGTGGTGTGTGGTGTGTGGTGTGTGGTGTGTGGTGTGTGGTGTGTGGTGTGTGGTGTGTGTGGTGTGTGGTGTGTGGTGTGTGGTGTGTGGTGTGTGGTGTGTGGTGTGTGGTGTCTGGTGTGTGGTGTCTGGTGTGTGGTGTGTGTGTGTGTGTGGTGTGTGGTGTGTGGTGTGTGGTGTGTGGTGTGTGGTGTGTGGTGTGTGGTGTGTGGTGTGTGGTGTGTGGTGTGTGGTGTGTGGTGTGTGGTGTGTGGTGTGTGGTGTGTGTGTGGTGTGTGGTGTGTGTGTGTGTGGTGTGTGGTGTGGGGTGATGTGTGGTGCAGTGTGGTGTCGCATGGCGTGGCACGGT
This sequence comes from Eutreptiella sp. 'Long Island Sound 2002', assembly GCA_964036045.1. Lineage (NCBI taxonomy): Eukaryota > Euglenozoa > Euglenophyceae > Eutreptiales > Eutreptiaceae > Eutreptiella > Eutreptiella sp. 'Long Island Sound 2002'. The sequence continues at coordinate 15,543,172 of OZ038402.1, read as the reverse complement.
GTGGTGCTTTGTGCTACAGTGCGCTGTGTGCAGTCCTGCCCGGTGTTCTGTGGCACCCTCCCCTCGGTCACCTCAGCCCTGCGCCCTCCCTCCCCAGCTGCATGCCCTCCCCTGCACCTTTTTGGTGAATTGAGCCAGGAAGAGGCTTTTGCGCCCCAGAGAAGGCGTCAAATTAGCATCGATGGTCGTGATGATGCTCATGGTCTCCTCCCGGTCCTCAGGGGATAAGGGGGTGGTTGGGAGATCTGACCACGACCGTTTGACGATGAGAAGCTGGTCCGCACCGCAATTCTTGGAGGCTTCCTGAAAAACGGCAGCATGCTGCGGTGGTTCGCCAGAGAGCAAGCGGAAGGGCCGGGTGACTCTGTGGGACCAGGAGTCACACCAGTGCCCAGGGGAAGGGGGGTTCTCGGAATTCGGAAAACACGATTTGAAACCCCCTGCAGACCAAAATTCAAAAACAGGGGCGGCCGGGGGGTGTGATGGGGGGGGGGGGTTTCGCTGCGTAGGGGCATCATCGGGGGGTTTGGGGAAAAACTGAACGGTGTCGCGCAGCAACGTGAGGGCAAAGCAAATTTGACCCTTACTCAGCCCTGAGGGCATGCCCCTGGGGCTTTGGACGAATCCCCCCCAGATATCAAAAGTTTTGTCACCATGGGTCATCATTATTTGGAAAAAAACGGGGGCTTCTGCCGGAAAATGCCCTTAACCCCCCCCCCCCCCACATTGAGCAGTTTCAAACAGGGGGAGGCGGTTGCAAACCCGCTCATGATATCCGGTTTCTCAGAAACCTCTCCCCCCCCCACTGCCAGTGCCGCTTTTGTGTGGGCTGCACCCCAACACTCCAACATCCCTCCACAACTCTCCATAACCGTCATGGTTTCCCTCGCATCATCCCAGAGCCCCTTCTTGCAGCCCCTCTTTCTGTTTTTCTCGGCTTCGCGTTGGGATTCCAGCTTCCCTCACCCGTTGTGACCACCACTATCGCGAGCACCACCATGGACCTCACCCCCATTCGACACGCCGCACCGTACGGATGCGACGAACGCATCGGACTGTTTTGTAGGCCTGAAGAATGGGGCGTGAGACACCCTGAGACACTGCTCTGCACGAACACAATGTTTGCTGCGGTCCTCACAATCTTGAAATATCAGTTCACCGCCTCCCGGGGGCTGCAGACATTGAGTGGTTGCCATCGTCGTCATCACGGAACTGCCAGGTTCACTCAGTATGCCGTTCTCTTGGTCCCCATCAGTGTCGGCCTCAGCACAGTGACCCACAACATATTCGTCAATTTCACGGGATTGCTCCAACTCAGCAACATCAGAAGGGGGGACGCCCATGAGAGCTTCACGCCATACATCCGCAGAGGGCTGACGGGGGCACACAAAGTCTGCTCCGAACACGCAAAAATGCAAAAAAAATAATCCGACGCAACACATAACAAGCCGCGCATCATGTTGTTCAGGCTCGTGCACTGCACGTCCGGTACCGGCCGAACCGGGACGTACACCAGGCGACGCGGCTGCGGAGCGGCGGCGGGGCCGTGGAGCCGGACGCCCTGATCCGGGGGAAGCGCCCGCGGCGCACGAACATTGAGCGTCCCACGCAGTACACGTTCATGTACACGCTGGCCCAGGGGAGAGGTTTACTAACTGATGGTCACCGTCATCACCCATGGTTGTCGCAGCTTGACTCACTCGTCCGCTGACCCGTCCACCCACGCCACGGTGCCCTGAGGGCCCGAGCAGGGATCCACACAGAAACGTCACTGGCCCGGCAGGCAGGACATGCTTGGGGCTGCAGGACAGCATACCACTTCGTCATGCTCCAAAGGGAACTGAGACCCTCGGATCAGGGCTGCTTGCAAGTCAGGGGGGAGGTCTGCATCGGTCACAGGGTCCTGCACACAACATGTGGACAGAGCTTGATGTCCGGATATGCTAACAAGGGTCAAGGGGATGCACTAACTTATGTGCCTGAGGGCTTTTGATCAGCCATCGGAACACCTTTTCTGTCCTCTTGTACAGTAGACCCACGGGTTGCGGACTCCTTGTGTTCTAATTGTTTCTTTGTGGTCTTCGCAACATTGTCAATTGCTCACGCCAAGTTCCATTCAACCGCCTGACAACGCATACAAGTTCGTACTCTGAATTATTTTCACTGGCACATTATCCATCTGACAATTATCTTGGTTCCTTGTTAATCGCTCCTGTTTGCAGTCTCCTCGGCAGGTCCTCTTCAGCTAGTTCCACTTGGACAGGCAGTACAACAAGATCAGTGCAAACAAATCCAGATGTGGAAGAATTGTTTTGGTAAGCCAAACGAAATGTAGTTGGGACCACCAAAGGACGAACGTATCAAGAGAACCAAAGCAACATCAATGACCATTATAAACACCGCCCCCTCAATGCGGCAAGCGCACCTGGAGGCCACAGGACAGGGCAGACACCGGTCATCACGGAGTCCCAGCGGGCGTGGCTGGTCCACGCCAGGGCACGGGCAACCCTACTCAAGGCCTACGTGGGGCCCAGGGCACCATGGCATCCCTGCGGGAGCTGCACCTCCACTAGCAGGCAGAACGGCGAGGGGTACCCCAGGTCGTTGTGGACTGATTGGTGACGCGACTCCGGTTCTGTGGTGCCGCAGTCCCCAAAACAAACCCAGGAATACGGCTTGTTCGGTATCAGGGCCCACCCATCTGCCAGTTTCCATTGGTACAGCATCCCAGCCATTGCCTTTTGGTGACAGCGCCTTCGGTACACACACACACACACACACGCACGCACACACACACACACACACACACACACACACACACCTGGTTGCAAAACCTTTCAAGGGTGAACATCAGTATGAGGGCCGCAGCCGAGCCCAGTGCAAACCCCACGTGAGCCTGAACGAAAGGTCAGAGGGACCAAAGCAAAGTTGGAGGGTGGGCAGCACGCACCGCGCATGTACAGGCGGGTTCACAGCACAGATCCCTGTCCCCCACCACTTCCTTTTTACATGGGTGTGGCTGTGGCTGTGGTGGCGGACATTAGGGCGTGTGGTTGCCAGCATGAGTGTGGATGTGTGTCTGTGTACAACACAATGCAAAAGCAGTGTGAGTGTGTGTGCGCGCACCTGAGTGTGGGTGTGTGCAGTACAGTGCCAAAGTCAACGAGTAAAAGCTACACAGTGTTCAACAAAACGACATAACTTGGGTGTGTGCGTGTGTGTGGATGCGATTGTGCGTGCATGCGTGCGTGTGAGTGAAACACAATGCCACAGGCAACGAGCAAAAGCTCCACAGTGTCAACAAGACATAACCTGCAGTACAGTATCATTGGATGCAAGTAGCACAATTGATACCACCACCACAGTGGTTTTCGCTTGAACTCTTAACTAACGTATGGCATACAATTGAGAAAGCTCCTGTGTGTGTGTGTGTGTGTGCCCCCACCTCCCCGACCCAAAGAATCTGCCAAAGAGGCCCCCTCCAGCACCCACTGCTTCACTTGATGGTTGATGGTGACATCCAGGTGCGTGCGTGTGCGCGCGCGCGCACGCGCGTGTGTGTGTGTGTGTGCGGGTCTGGTGGTGTGAGTGCAAGTGTTGCTGTAAGTCAGTGTGTGATGGGGGCGAGTCGATGTGGTCTCTTTTCTTTTGCTGTTGCTTGCAACAGCCCTCCCTTTCTTTAGAGGGCTCCAATGTGCAGGTTGACAAGCCAGCCAACTTCGGGGGCTGGGGTGGGGGGCACGAGACGGGGGCGGGGTTGGCGCGCACGAGGCGCACGTGGAACGGGCGGGCGAGGGGGGGGGGGGTTGCAGTGCGCAAGAGGTGCGCGCCGGGGTGCGGTTTGCGCCTCGTGTACCAAGGAGGAGGAGGAGGAGATGCGGTCCCCCGGTAGGGCGCACCCGCGGCACATCCCCATGGTGCCCGCCGGCCCTCACCGGTCTGACCGCGACCGAGAGGGGGGTTTCTGTCCCAACCCGTCCGGCTAAGCATCATGACGGCGGCTCTCCTCTTCGTCTCCTCCCTTTGTCCCCTGGCCCGCACAACGCGCACGCACTACCGCCTTACACGCTGCTGGAACCCCCCAGGGGCATGGCGCCGGGGGGTGAGGCAGAGTGCCGGTTCCACTTCCGGCACGGTCCGCCACCCCCCCACGGGAAGAGGCGCACCAAGACGCACGAAACACTGTCGACCCGGGGGGGCTGTCAGCAACGTGAAGCCTTCACAGGTTTCACCAAGGACAATTGTGCCAACTCCGACGGTGAGACCCCGGTGGAAATTGTGCGGCTTTGCACGGTGTCCATTCTAGTCGCTCCAAGGCACAAATGTGAGAAGCAGCAACACCTAGCACATGATGACTTCACCCACCTTTTCCCACTGCTATTGGCTCATTTCCACGTTGACATTCTTGTCGGTCACAAAAGCAACGCCCATGCCCATGCGGAGTTGCCTTGCTTGGACAAAGCGGTACTTGCGCATGGGTATGTGGTGTGTGTCCACGGGATTGGACGGGCATACGTGAGAGCCATGGCCATTCCCGCCAGGGTGGTTGTGGCGTCGGTTGCTATGATGGCTCCACTGATCGTGGCTAGTGGTAGCGGTCCATGGAACTAGACTCCCTGTTCCGTCCGGGGCTGCAAGTACATGGGTGCTGCTGGGGTAGCATGCGGCTGGTGGAGGTGCTCGTACCACAACCACCCTGTGTTGCGGTCGCTGCCTTTGGTGACCCCTCCGATCCACGACTTCTCCATCTCGGCCACAACCACCACCACCCAAGTACTGGATCGGTGTCTAAGCATTGTCTTCCTTGACGTGCGCCATGCTGGCGCAATGCGCAAGAGGGTGGGGCGGGCGGGGGGGGGGGGGGGGGGCAAGGGCTTTTGCTAGCTTGGATGGATTCCGTCCACCCAAAGTCCCAAGTGTGAGATCATCCCCAACCGTTGTGTCATGCCCCCCCCCCCTCCAAATCCCGAGATCGCGAGAAAGCTTTGGCCCATCGCCACTTGCGTGACAGGCTCGGATCAGGTGCCCAACGCCCATCTCTTCGTCTCACCTTGGCAATGCTAATCCAATATGTGCGCTCCCAAATAACGGTGTTTTTGCATCAATTGCTTGGCCGCATTCGCAAGAGCCAAATTCAATGTGGCAAAAGGCACCCACCCGGGTCTACACCGCACACCTCTCTCCGAAATTCTACCATACTTTCATGGATCATTGGCAACAAAGACGTTCCTATAGCGCCCAACATGATCCCACCTACGAATGATTGGAGACACAGGGGGATTGTGGCAACACCTTTGGAAAGATGTCGTGGGAGTAAATCCTCACATTGGAGGGCCTTGTTCTCCATGCCGGCCCTCAATTTGTGAAAAGCACGCGCAACACAAGTGATCCGCGATTTTTGCCGACGCGTCCCGTGAGAAGACATATCCGATGGTTCTTCTCGCACAACTACAATTGTCACCGTGGCTTGCACTTTGCACACGCACAAATGCACACTTTAGCACTTGACAGATCCCAAGCATTTTGAAACCAATGTGAGCATGCGAGCACTCTGTGGCCAGATGTGCGTTACGGGACACAATTTCCGGTTGCCGAGAGCCGTACTACGGCTTTTGACCGATGCCAACACAAATTGCAACGTAGCGCGAAGGAACGCCAACACTACGCAAAACCCGAGCCTCGCCAAAGCTCCGTCCCGATTATTAAAGGTGACAACCTTTTCATGCTGGCCCTAATTAGCACAATCACCCAACCCCACACATATACCAGCAGTATTTTGCAAGATGGCTTGCACTCTTAAAGGCATCTTCCACCAAATCACGACGAACGAACATACGAAGGCGGTCCCACCAGGAAGGCAGCTATACCCGGCAGCCGTGTAGGCGTCATCATCAAAGGCGGACATTTCCTTGAAACACAAATGGGCCAACACGAGACACCATACCATTTGGTGAACAATGGGGAACCATAGGTGAACAAAAATCAATCTTTGCCAATTGATCCAAAAGACTATGTCTCAAGTTAAAATGGGTCTCGTGTTTATCTTGTATCACATTAGTTTTGATCGACCGATTTTCATCATTTCTGGGTCAGGTGTGCGCCCGCCACTTGTACTCTGGGCGGGGGGGAGGGGCTCGAGGTAGCCACCTAGCTAGCCCACGGCTGGTTAGCTTGCCGGCTTGCGTGGCTTGGTTTGGCCCAAACCAAACCGGCGGGCGACCTAGCTGGCGGTTTCCGGCGGTTGCCATATCCAGCCGCAGCTTGCCATGGGTGTGGAGCGGGGGAGTCAAAAGCATTCAAACGAAGCCGTGGCTCGCCCGATATTACGCACACCCCTTTGGAATACCACTCCTTTCTCAAAGAATGGGATTGTTTATTGGGATGTTACGTTCTTGCGGTAACCCCCCCTTACGTGTTACTCAAAAATGGGCGGCAGCAAAGCATCCTGGCACCAGGTGAAAAAGTTTACTCAACCGGCTACAATCCCAAAAAAGCATATGATAGTGATAACGTGTGCGCACCGCAATGCCCCAAGGTGACATGATTTTGCCTTTTTTTATCCCTCGTCTAAGAATGCCGCCATGCCATCAATCACCTGTAGCACTTGTAGCACTGTAGCCTGTGTGCGTCTCGCCCCAAAAACCTTCCATCACGTGCATTCATAGTCTTCCTCCTCACACGCATGCTGCAAATCACTGGACTCAAGGTGGCCGTGTCCCGGGATGATTCAATATTACAGAAACACGCAACCAATGAATTGCAGGCACGAAGTCTCTTCAGGGGAATCCCAAACAACAAACGGAAAATGTAATAAGAGTGCTTTCAACATCGTGCCTATTCTTGATTGTTCACCTTACCGAAAAGTTCGGTTTCTCATGCATTGCACATGGGACTCCTACCTCCTCACACTATCGTGCCTTTTTGTTTCAAAATTTGGGACTGGCGAATTTTGACCTATTTTTTGCTTCCGGGCCCGTGTTTGTACCATTACCCCAGGCCCCCCCCCCACTCGTGTGGAGAGGCGGCGGCTCCGCACCAACCCGTTGGACACGGTGTTCTTGTCGCCCTTTTGGTGCTCCGCCTCCTCCTCTCCCCTTCCTCCCTCGGCTTGGTTACTAGAGTGACCCACAACCGCCGTGGTTCAACGCGTAGGCGGGGGTGGGTCCCGCGCTAAGGCGGCGGTTGCCGTGGCGCAGCACCCAAGAAATGAAAAACCCATTTACATTTGGCACTGGAAAAAAAGGAAGTGCCACCAGATCCAGGCACGGGTTTTTCGCGCTGGCTAGCCAGTACGCTTCCCCCCTGCGCAGACTCCCTGATGACGCCGACCCCCGGATTCGAACCAGGCTTCCCGGGGGACAGTCCCGGTGCTCTGCCCGCTGAGCTAAGTCGGCAACTGAATCCTGGGGCAGTATGTTGGGTATGTAAAATATAATTTCACGCGATCCTACACGCCTCTTCACCATTGCACCATTAGATTTGTAAACCCTAACCCTGTGCCCAGTGAGGGTGAATCCTAGCGACAAATACCCATCTAGCTATCTAGCTCCGGTGACGGTATGCAGACTGCGGCCCTAGCAGACTGCGAAAGACTGCGCACGAACATGCGACACGCGTAACTGAAAAAACCACCGCAACTGACAGAAAGGTATGAATTTTATGTTCCTGTTCTAATTAGTTCGAATTTCACCTTCTGATCACTCTGTCACTTATTATTAATTACTGACAGATGTGTGATTGGCCAGCGTTGCCCTTTACTTCGCTGTTTTGAACGCGTTTAGCGCTGTGCGCAAATCGACTCCCTCCCCCTCAATTTCAACTCCCTCCAAGTGAATATCCACTCCCTTCTACTCAATTTCTACTCCCTCCAAGTGAAATATATACATATATATATATATACAAATACATGTATGTACATCTATATATATATTTATATATATATATATATATAGATGTAGATATGTAGATATATATATATATACATATATATACGCATACATACACACACATCCACACACACACATACATACATACATATATATATATATATATATATATATATATATATATATATATATATATATATATCTATATATGTATACATATATACATATATACATATATATATATATATATATATATATATGTATGTATATATATATGTAGATGTATGTATGTATGTATGTATGTAGATATGTATACATATATACATATATATATATATTGCTGTATACTCCCTCCAAGTGAAAATACACTCCCTTCCCCTCAATTTCAACTCCCTCCAAGTGAATATCCACTCCTTCCTACTCAATTTCACCTCCCTCCTGCTCAGTTTCCACTCCCTCCGAGTGAAAATCCACTCCCTCCAAGCGAATATCCACTCCCTCCTACTCAATTTCTACTCCCTATATACAAATACATGTATGTACATCTATGTATCTATATATATATATATATATATATATATATATATATATATATATATATGTATGTATGTATATGTATGTATGTATACTCCCTCCGAGTGAAAATCCACTCCCTCCTACTGAATATTTACTCCTTCCAAGTGAAATATATACATATATATACAAATACATGTATGTACATCTATATATATATATATATATATATATATATATATATACATATATATATACATATATATATATATATATATATATATATATATATATATATATATATATATGTATATATATATATATATATATATATATATATATATATATATGTATATAGATATATACAGACACACACACACACACACACACATATATATATATATCTGTATACATACATACATACATATATATATATATGTGTGTGTGTGTGTGTGTGTACATATTGAGAAGGAGGGTGTGGACTTCCGCTTGAAGGGAGTTGGTACAGGTTGACACGTTTTGCGTTCCGTGTGTGACAACCCAAGCCCTCAGTTGTGATGCACGCACCGGCTTTCAACCCCAATCGCCTGGATCATGACGTGCACTTCCAGAATGCCACCGAAGACACCAATCTCCGAAGAAAAGAAGGCCAAGGCAACGGCATTTGCTGCAGCCAGGGCAGCGGAAGGGCCATCTCTGATGGATTTAATGGGGAGCGTGCCTGGCCCACAAAAGCACAGGAAGCGGCGCGTCTCCTTTGCCTCGCAAGCCGAGGTACAAACACTCACGCCCGAGGGTGGGCACCAAGTACTAACCTCTGCGCCCATCTCCACACCCAAACCTGAGTCCCAAAGCGCGAAGCCTGACCCGAAGCCTGACCCGAAGCCTAACCCATCCCAGCCGTCAGACCAACCGGTTGCAGCCGAGGCCATACCTGACCCAGAAGCAGAGGTGATGGTGGACGACGCGGAAGACGAAGGAATTTCGCAAACACCCCCAAATCTGGACATGCCGGATCTAGGCGAGTTCACCTCCCAAACGTCCTCTTCACCAGAGCTCCCCACCCCTTCTACCCCTCTTACTTTGACGCCTACGTCAAGCCAACAAACCTCACAACCTTCTCAATCTTCGACGGCTTCATCGGGGCCGTCTAGTATCGGTGATATAGATCTGTCCCAAGATTGGGATGAGGTAAAGAGACAGATCCACAAGTGCACGGAGAAAATAGAACTCCGTGCCTGTATCCAAAAATTGGAAACGTGGGTCGCATCCTTAGGGGACTCTCCTTTTCGAAAAAAGGTGCAGGATTTTTTCCTCCAGGAGGCCGAAGAGCGGGGCGAGCTCACCCAGACAGCAATCTCTTTCCTCTCCTTGCGAAACAAGGACGATCTTTGGGCCCGAGTGCAGGCACAAGTAGGGTGGGAGGATACCCACGATGCCCGCCAACCCGTTTTGGAGCAGCTTGACATGAGCCGTCCGTGGGCTCATGAACTGCTAGGTCTGCCGCGTGGGGCCGATGAGGCCGTCGTTAAAAAACGGTATCGGAAACTGGTGCTGTGGGCTCAGAGGTTTGACATCAGTGTCATTCAGAGAATCAATGGGGCGAAAGACATCCTTTGTGGGGATAGCCGACGGCTGTACGAGGCTCATTTGAACGGCCTCGTTGCACCACGGGGGGAAGATTTAGGGGATGACCCTGCTCTTTGGCCGCGTGAACACGTTTGGTGGCCATCAATGGCCGACGTGGAATCTCCGGAGCCCATGCAAGCTGCTAACCCCGGCACCACTGCGCTGCACGGACCCATTAGCCCTGAGCCAGCTTCAACCTCCTCACCTCCTCACCCGGTATATATTGATGCCGACGACACCCCATCTCCTCCCGAGGGCCCTGCATCTGGGGTAGATGGCATCAGAGTCCTGAGCATTTTCTTGACAAACCGTGAAATAACGGAACAATTGGGGGGTGATCGTTGGATCGGAGATAATTTGATTGAAATTCGAGTGCAACTCATGAATTTGCTCCTCCATCGGAAACTCGGCCTCCAGCGAAGGGTCTGGCCTGTTACCCTTTGGCGCAAAAAGTGCTTGCCACAGAAGGAAAACCTCTTTGCCCTCGATTGGTTTATTTTGGTCTGTGGCGAGCAGGGGCACTGGTGGGTGGCAATTTTTCTTCATCTGCTCTCGTCCCCTGAAGTGTGGATTCTGGATTCTCTGTGTCCGAATTCTGCCCAACGGCAACAGCGTGGAACCGTTCTGTGGGACCTCCTTAAGCGGCATTGGCAGGTGCATAACCAGCACCAGCCATGGCCATTCTCTACTGACCCGAACCTTAAGAAATTTCACTGTGTACATCAGCCAGATGGTTGGTCGTGTGCAGTGTTTGCGTGCTGTGGTGCAGAGTGGGTCGTTTCCCTTGTTTTACGCGGTAGCGAGGTTGATTTGTCACCTCTATCGCTAGAACTAAGCGACTTAGACCTTAGGAATATTTTACGTAATTGGCACAGAACAGTACGTCTGCTGCATACGGATGTAGTTCCCGATCATGCCCTCTTCCCGGATTCTAGAACCCCTTCTTCAGTATCCACAATGCCTGCCCGTCGTGAGGAACAAGTGAAGATGGCAGAAGAGGAAGGTATGATATATCACTGTTGGGCGAGCGTCTCGCCGATGCATGCCAGCAGCAGTCCTCCCATCGTCGCCTACAGTGCCAAAGACGGAGGAGCCAAGAGAGCCGGAAGCAGGCAACGTGGAAGGTGTGGAGGCAGCGGAAGGAGGAGCAGCGGAGGAAGTCGCCGCTGCGGAAGAAGCGGGAGGAGAAGCGGCAGAAGGAGCACCAGCACCAGCCGGAGAGGAAGCAAGAGGAGAAGAGACGGAGCAGGAATTGCCACAAGAACTCCCTGCAGGTTTGCCAGGAATTGCACGACACTACATTGTGACACTACATTACTACGCCTCACCATGGGAGCCTATCAAGTTCGTGCACCAGAGGCCCCCGGTAAATCAATAGTCAGGGGGTAGCCTATCAAGTTCGTGCATCAGAGGCCCTTGGTAAGTCAATAGTCAGGGGGTGGCCTATCAAGTTCGTGCATCAGAGGCCCTTGGTAAGTCAATAGTCAGGGGGTGGCCTATCAAGTTCGTGCATCAGAGGCCCCTGGCAAATCGATAGTCAGGGGGTAGCCTATCAAGTTCGTGCATCAGAGGCCGCTGGGAAATCAATAGTCAGGGGGTAGCCTATCAAGTTCGTGCATCAGCGGCCTCTGATGCACGAACTTGATAGGCTACCCCCTGACTATTGGTTTACCCTCTGCGTCGTATACTCCCCGACCCCCGTCCGCCCTCCTCCTCCGCTTGCTGTGCCATCACCCATGCAACCCCCTGTCCCATCCATCTGTTCCTCGTGCTGCAGACGAGGCAGCCAAGCTGGAGGCCGAGAAGAAAGCCGCTGCAGACAAGGCAGCCAAGCTGGAGGCCGAGAACAAAGCCGCTGCAGACAAGGCAGCCAAGCTGGAGGCGGAGAAGAAAGCCGCTGCAGACGAGGCAGCCAAGCTGGAGGCGGAGAAGAAAGCCGCTGCAGGTGCTTCACCCCTCGGGCGGCACAGGCCATTGCCCAATCAACACACCCCGACCCATCTTAGCCCCTCTCGCACCCGCCATCTGACGAGTCCCACAGTCACCACCCATTACCACCACCGCGATCCTGGTCAACACATCAACAGTTCCAAAGGCACTTCTGATGCACGACCTTGATAGGCTACCCCCTGACTATTGACTTACCGGGGGCCTCTGATGCACGAACTTGATAGGCTACCCCCTGACTATTGACTTACCGGGGGCCTCTGATGCACGAACTTGATAGGCTACCCCCTGACTATTGATTTGCCAGGGGCCTCTGATGCACGAACTTGATAGGCTACCCTCTGACTATTGATTTGCCAGGGGCCTCTGATGCACGAACTTGATAGGCTACCCCCTGACTATTGGTTTACCCAGGGCCTCTGATGCACGAACTTGATAGGCCTGCCCGTAACTATTGATTTACCGGGGGCCTCTGATGCACGAGCTTGATAGGCCACCCCCTGACTATTGGTTTACCCAGGGCCTCTGATGCACGAACTTGATAGGCTACCCCCTGACTATTGATTTACCGGGGGCCTCTGATGCACGAACTTGATAGGCTACCCCCTGATTATTGATTTACCCAGGGCCTCTGATGCACGAACTTGATAGGCTACCCCCTGACTATTGATTTACCGGGGGCCTCTGATGCACGAACTTGATAGGCTACCCCCTGACTATTGATTTGCCAGGGGCCTCTGATGCACGAACTTGATAGGCTACCCTCTGACTATTGATTTGCCAGGGGCCTCTGATGCACGAACTTGATAGGCTACCCCCTGACTATTGGTTTACCCAGGGCCTCTGATGCACGAACTTGATAGGCCTGCCCGTAACTATTGATTTACCGGGGGCCTCTGATGCACGAGCTTGATAGGCCACCCCCTGACTATTGGTTTACCCAGGGCCTCTGATGCACGAACTTGATAGGCTACCCCCTGACTATTGATTTACCGGGGGCCTCTGATGCACGAACTTGATAGGCTACCCCCTGATTATTGATTTACCCAGGGCCTCTGATGCACGAACTTGATAGGCTACCCCCTGACTATTGATTTACCGGGGGCCTCTGATGCACGAACTTGATAGGCCACCCCCTGACTATTCACTTACCAGGGGCCTCTGATGCACGAACTTGATAGGCTACCCCCTGACTATTGGTTTACCCTCTGCGTCGTATACTCCCCGACCCCCGTCCGCCCTCCTCCTCCGCTTGCTGTGCCATCACCCATGCAACCCCCTGCCCCATCCATCTGTTCCTCGTGCTGCAGACAAGGCAGCCAAGCTGGAGGCCGAGAAGAAAGCCGCTGCAGACAAGGCAGCCAGGCTGGAGGCCGAGAAGAAAGCCGCTGCAGACGAGGCAGCCAAGCTGGAGGCCGAGAACAAAGCCGCTGCAGACAAGGCAGCCAAGCTGGAGGCCGAGAACAAAGCCGCTGCAGACGAGGCAGCCAAGCTGGAGGCGGAGAAGAAAGCCGCTGCAGACGAGGCAGCCAAGCTGGAGGCCGAGAACAAAGCCGCTGCAGACGAGGCAGCCAAGCTGGAGGCCGAGAACAAAGCCGCTGCAGACGAGGCAGCCAAGCTGGAGGCCGAGAAGAAAGCCGCTGCAGACGAGGCAGCCAAGCTGGAGGCGGAGAAGAAAGCCGCTGCAGGTGCCCCACCCCTCGGGCGGCACAGGCCATTGCCCAATCAACACACCCCGACCCATCTTAGCCCCTCTCGCACCCGCCATCTGACGAGTCCCACAGTCACCACCCACTACCACCACCGCGATCCTGGTCAACACATCAACAGTTCCAAAGGCACTTCTGATGCACGAACTTGATAGGCTACCCCCTGACTATTGACTTACCGGGGGCCTCTGATGCACGAACTTGATAGGCTACCCCCTGACTATTGATTTGCCAGGGGCCTCTGATGCACGAACTTGATAGGCTACCCCCTGATTATTGATTTACCGGGGGCCTCTGATGCACGAACTTGATAGGCTACCCCCTGACTATTGATTTACCGCCCCTGATGCACGACATTGCTAGGCTGGTCCTTGCAATAGAACGCACATCCTCTGATCCAGGTGCAGCTGAAGCCGAAGTGGAGGAAGCAGCGGAGGAGGGCGAAGAAGGAGCAGAAGCGGAGGGTGAAGGGGCAGAAGCAGGTCTGCCACTGATTGCACAACACCACTGATGATCAACCTTGATAGGCTACCCCCTAATTACTGATTCACAAAGACCCTCATAAACGAAACCATATGCCTGCACCTATAGGTCCTGCGAGTCCAGTGTCGGCGACGACGAAGGAAACGGTGGCCGAGCTGCTGGCCGGGTTCGAGTCGGACGAGGGGGCGGACGAGGGGGAGGATTGGTGGAGGACGGCGGGGCACAGGGAGAAGCCGCAGCGGGAGAAGAAGAGGAAGGCGTCCTGGGACCTGCACCGAGGGGATGTGAGAGAACTTGGTATGTAATTGCATGCGTAAGTGTTTTCTTCTGCTGCTGTGCTTCTTGAGAATTTAACTCTGATCCTTGCTGTTTGTATTCAGTTCTCGGCAAGAGGGAAAGGGGAGAGGAGCCCGCGGAGAAGTGGGCTTATGAGAAGGAGCGAAGCCCAAGCCCAAGTACTGAACGCCAGCTTCTTGGAGAAGGCTCGCCCAGCCCCGGGTCCCAGTCGCCGGTGGTCAGCCCAACCCCGACCGACGTGTTGGTGGAGGAGGAGGAGGAGGAGGAGGAGGCAAAGAAAACGGAGGAGGAGAAGGGGAAGGAGAAGGACACCGAGACTGCGGAGGCGGAGGGTGGGCGGAAGGGGGCAGAAGCGGGGGGCGGGGGGGTTGCCAAGCAACCGGAGGGTGTCACAACGAGGACCCGAAGCACAACGAAACGCCGACTGAGGGACACGGGGGCGGCGGAGGCCAAGCAACCGGAGGGGGTAACAACGAGGGGTCAAAAACGCCGAGCCACGGACACGGGGGCGGGGGAGGAGGAGGGGCAACGGGCGGTGGTGGAGCGGCCGCATTTTGTTATGGGGAAGCACCTCCACATCGTGGAGTCCACGATTGGGGAAGGCCGGGGGGTGAAAACGAAGGTGGATATTGCGGCGGACACCTGCCTGGGGGAGTACAAGGGGGAAAGGATTGAAGGGACGGCACCGGATTGCCTGACGGGTAGGGGGGATAAGGTTTTGTGCATCAAGGGCGGGGGGGCAGATTCAAAGACTGGGAGGGGGGTTTGGGTGGACGGGGGTAAAAGGGGGAATATTTTTACCCGTATCAACGCTCGCCCTCGCCAGGAGGATTGCGACGTGATCATCCACCTGGATGACGGTACCCCCAGGGTTTGGACCCGGCGGGACGTGAAGGCGGGTACCGAGCTGGCCATGTTCTATGGCGTAAATTACCCGTTGCCCCCTTCGCCTCCACCTGCTGATGCTGCTGACCCTGATGAACCTGCTGCAGAAGGTTCCAACCAGCCAGTTCTAACCACCCAGAACATTCTTCCCAGCGCCTCTGCCCTGCCTGCAGGGCAACTGTATGCTGATGACGGGTCCCTGGTGGGTCGCCAGTATTTTTCTTCGAAGGTGACCTACCCCAGCCAGGCCACCGTGACCCATGTTGATGGGGGGCAGTTTATTGTCAGGAAGGGGGACAGGGTGCGTCTGCTGTGGTCCGAGATGGGGGGGCCGAACTTGACACAGGTTGAAAGCCGGACCTGTTGTTTCAAGATGGACTGGCGGACGGGGAGGTTCGTCAGGCCGTTGACCACGGTCTGGGGTGACCAGGATTCTTTGGGGGGCGACTTCATCACGGCTGGGTCGCGACTTGCAGGCGTTTACCCTCCCTGGTTTTGTTACGAGTTCGAGGGGGCTGCTCCTGGGGGTGTCGTAGAAATGGTGTTTGTGGGTGGTAAGTGGGAGGTGATTTCGGTGCAGAATAGGAAGGACGTGTACGGCCAGACGGGTCAGTGGCTGCAGGTCGGAATCGACCTCAGGGGGTATGATGCGGAATACCAAGCTGCAGCGCGTGGTATCCGCCAGAAGACATTTTTTGTCCGGGCAGAGAGGGCTATGGGTGTCGACAGCCGGTGGGGGGCGACGCTGGATTGGGCTGAGTGGCGGGCGGAGCACCTGGTAGCTCCGCCTGGCAAAAAAACGATCAAGACCCAGGACAAGTCCGTGTACGAGAGGGTGAAGGACAGGGTGTATGGGCATGTCCTTTGCAGGGTTAATGGTCATGCCATTAAGCTCGTCGACGGCGGTGGAGGGACTGGGGGAGGGATGGGCCACTGCATCTCGGTCATTGCCGAGTGCAGCAAGGATTCGAGGGGCAAGTCCAGCTGGTTTCTGCTGGTCTGGGAAGCTGGAGGCTTGGATTCGCCGAGGATCAGGCGGATCTGTCAGGTGGTGGTGGACAGGGCGCTGGCTAAGATGCCTGATCTGCAGTCGCGGATCGAGCATTGGGGAAAGAGCTCGACCGTCAGCCCCCCCTGCGGCGTTGAGCCTGACGAGCCCAAGGCAAAGAGGGCTCGTGTCGATGGGGGTCCGTACCGTTGCACGTTTGCAACGGCAAATTTTTTTAAAGAGTTCATTCGTAGGGGGTCGTTGCCGGTGCAGGGAGCAGGTTTGAGGCAGCAGTTTGACGTTCGGGATCCAAGTTTTTGTTGGACAACTCTGTCCAAGTTTGTTGTTTGGGGGGGGAAATGGCAGATGAAGAGGTCTGTCCCCGTTCAGAAGGCGAAGGCTGAGGTGGAGGAGATGCTCAGCAAGGGCAATCCGACGCAGTGGCTCCTGCCACCAGAAAAGGCCGTCCCCTATCTCCCCCTCGCTCTGGTCGACTCCGACCAGTGCACCCCCCCTTTCACCTTCTGTCGGCCCGACTCCAAGGGCCGACTCAGCAGTTTTGAAGCCTTCTGGGTCCCGAACGTCAATCAGAAGCGGCTTGCAGGGGGTAGGAACTTTCGGGAGGTGGAGCGGGAAACCGAAAAGGGGGGAACCACCCAAGTTGCATGGGTGGTCTATCTCCCCGATGAGACCGCCATTGGGTTGGAGGATCAGTGGGGGGGCTCGCGCGAGGGTTCCGGTAACCCTAATTGGAAGCGCTAGAAGTTTTTCTAGTGCTTGCATTGTGAAGTGGTTTGGGCAGTGAGATGATGGCGTGTGTAGTGGCAGAGCGCATCGCCGGACCAAGACTGAGATCTGAACCCACGCATTGCAGGCTCCGCGATTTTCTTCTACGGCGGGGGGGTCAGCAGACTGCTGTTTGCTTGGCAAATTTTACCCTTGATACCGGTTCCCGGACCCAGATATAATATTGAAAGGCCAGGCTCCATTTCATTCTGTTCCTTTCTCTGCGCGGTGAATTCTGTTTGACCTCCTACTGACCTCCTACCTGATACGCGCTTGTCTAGCCCTGTGACTTTCTCTTTGGCGCTATTGGGGTGTTTGTTCATTTTTTGGAGCCAAAGGGCACCCTATTTCGTCTCATTTGACCTGATCTTGACCGGATCCCAGTGCTTACTTTCCATCTTGTTTCACCAGGTGAGACAGATTGCAGGTACAGGTACTGGTTTCTGTTACCGCAGGTGTTGTTACAACACGCTATTTTTCAGCCTCAAGAGTATTATTCAGATCTACCCCATTTCGTCTGATTTGACTGGTTTGACCGGACCGAACCCTTTTCCTTTGTCCAACCTTGAGAGTAATGGCTGATACAGGCTACAAAGACACCACAGCTACAGTGCGTTTGCGTCGTTTGCTTCTTAGTTGCGTGGGTGCGGTTAAGGGAACTCGAATTTTGAACCCAAATGGGTTCAAGAGAATTATACAGACCCAACCCACGTTGTAAGTGGGCGTGAACCTTGTTCCTGACCTTAAAAACAGGTCAGAAGGGACCTGGGAAACGGCGCTGGCCAATTAGTGCAGGTAAGGCAGCTACCGAGGCTAGGGGAAGGTACGTGACGCCACAGATGTGCGGATCCTGTGTGGTCACACCCCGGGAACCTCGAGTGCCAGAGGGTCCCCCTACAGGGGGGCGATAACCAAGCTACGGCACCCTCTGGGCCGAATCCCAGCCAGCGAGTTTTGTTTCCAGGTTACCGGCCAGTTTTTATGGTTTACCCCCACGTGCTTATAAGTGTCAGTTAGCGTTGTCGTCATCAGCCTGATTCTGACTCCCCATATGTTTCTCCCGTTTAACCCAAGTGTGAACAAATGCTAGTGGATCCTTGAAAATGATGTACTGGATTCGCACATTTTACTTGCTCAATCCTTCTGCTATTGATTTGTTTCGTTCCCTTGCCTGTCGTGCGTGGGCCTGTGAATGATTCATGATTCAATCACCAATTGAGTTGATGCCCGTCGTACATCAGACGCCCCAGTGTTCCCCCCTTTTACCCCTTTACTCCCCCCTACGCTCCCCCCCCCCGGGCCCTCCCAAACCTCCCCTCCAACCCCCCCAAGCCCCCCCACCCCTCTCCCCCCTACGCCCCTCCAGCTTTTCCAACATCCTCCTCCCCCGCCCCCCCCCCCCCGCACCCTCCTCCCATCCCGGGGCCCCCCCAATTCCCCCTCCAACCCCCCAAGCCCCCCAACCCTCCCCCCTCCCCTCCCTCCCCTCCCCTCCAGCTCAGCCCTCACCTCCCCCTCCACCCCCCCTCATCCCCCCGCATCCTTCAAGGCTGGGGAGGGCAATGTCTTGCCATACATGAGTCAGACGGTAACCTATCAAGTTCGTGCATCAGAGGCCCCGGGTGAATCAATAGTCAGGGGGTAGCCTATCAAGTTCGTGCATCAGAGGCCCTTGTTGACTCAATAGTCAGGGGGTAGCCTATCAAGTTCGTGCATCAGAGGCCCCCGGTAAATGAACAGTCAGGGGGTAGCCTATCAAGTTCGTGCATCAGAGGCCCCTGGTAAGTCAATAGTCAGGGGGTGGCCTATCAAGTTCGTGCATCAGAGGCCCCTGGTAAATCAATAATCAGGGGGTAGCCTATCAAGTTCGTGCATCAGAGGCCCCAGGTAGATCAATAGTCAGGGGGTAGCCTATCAAGTTCGTGCATCAGAGGCCCTTGTTGACTCCATAATCAGGGGGTAGCCTATCAAGTTCGTGCATCAGAGGCCCCCGGTAAATCAATAATCAGGGGGTAGCCTATCAAGTTCGTGCATCAGAGGCCCGTGGTAAATCAATAGTCAGAGGGTAGCCTATCAGGTTCGTGCATCAGAGGCCCTGGTAAATCAATAGTCAGGGGGTGGCCTATCAAGTTCGTGCATCAGAGGCCCCCAGTAAATGAACAGTCAGGGGGTAGCCTATCAAGTTCGTGCATCAGAGGCCCCTGGTAAGTGAATAGTCAGGGGGTGGCCTATCAAGTTCGTGCATCAGAGGCCCCCAGTAAATGAACAGTCAGGGGGTAGCCTATCAAGTTCGTGCATCAGAGGCCCCTGGTAAGTCAATAGTCAGGGGGTAGCCTATCAAGTTCGTGCATCAGAGGCCCCCAGTAAATGAACAGTCAGGGGGTAGTCTATCAAGTTCGTGCATCAGAGGCCCCTGGTAAATCAATAGTCAGGGGGTGGCCTATCAAGTTCGTGCATCAGAGGCCCCCAGTAAATGAACAGTCAGGGGGTAGCCTATCAAGTTCGTGCATCAGAGGCCCCTGGTAAGTGAATAGTCAGGGGGTGGCCTATCAAGTTCGTGCATCAGAGGCCCACAGTAAATGAACAGTCAGGGGGTAGCCTATCAAGTTCGTGCATCAGAGGCCCCTGGTAAGTGAATAGTCAGGGGGTGGCCTATCAAGTTCGTGCATCAGAGGCCCCCAGTAAATGAACAGTCAGGGGGTAGCCTATCAAGTTCGTGCATCAGAGGCCCTTGGTAAATCAATAGTCAGGGGGTGGCCTATCAAGTTCGTGCATCAGAGGCCCCTGGAAAATCAATAATCAGGGGGTAGCCTATCAAGTTCGTGCATCAGAGGCCCCATGTAGATCAATAGTCAGGGGGTAGCCTATCAAGTTCGTGCATCAGAGGCCCTTGTTGACTCCATAATCAGGGGGTAGCCTATCAAGTTCGTGCATCAGAGGCCCCCGGTAAATCAATAATCAGGGGGTGGCCTATCAAGTTCGTGCATCAGAGGCCCTGGGTAAATCAATAGTCAGAGGGTAGCCTATCAAGTTCGTGCATCAGAGGCCCTGGTAAATCAATAGTCAGGGGGTGGCCTATCAAGTTCGTGCATCAGAGGCCCCCAGTAAATGAACAGTCAGGGGGTAGCCTATCAAGTTCGTGCATCAGAGGCCCTTGGTAAACCAAGAGTCAGGGGGTAGCCTATCAAGTTCGTGCATCAGAGGACCTTTGTGCATCAATAATGGGGGTTAGCCTCTCACGTTCATCTCTCGTTGTAGACATGTCCATCTTAATGCTTTTGCTCTGCGCAATCTGCGATGTCGGCTGGAGCCTTGTGGGGCTGACCATAGTCCTTTGTGGTCTCGTTTCGGCCGCTGTTGTTCTCTCCCTTCTCCATCGGAGGCATCGTAGACACCACCAACGGCGGCGAAGACGCTCACCGTGTCAACTACTCCACAAGGGACGATGTGCGAGGAAGGAGATCCCCATTTTCGTGGCACTCCCCGACAGAACCCTCGTTCTGTGTGTGCCTAAGGATATCAGTGAGGCTGCCATCTCAGATCTGGTGAGGATCATCACTGGTGTGCCCGTTCATGATCAGCGAATTTGTAGAGTTTCACGCAGAACCGGTGACTGGGTCCGTAACGAACGGGTTCTTGTCCTGTTTCGTCTCCGCGGTGGTGTTGCATGGAACTGCATCCCGCTGCAGGATCAAACCGCAGACTTCCTTCGAACCAACTTTTGGTCCCTCCACACGTCCATGGGCCACCCTACCCCCGCCCAGATGACCTTGCTTTTTGAGGGTGTATATGACGATCCATTTTGTGCGACCTTGAGATCTGTTTCTTCATCAATGTTGGACAACGTCAAAACGGAACCCGCGGAAGTGGCAGTTTCATCCAGACCTGCCCCCGTAAGAAACCCCCCTGCCATCCTATCTCCAACCCCGGCATCTGACTCGGGACCCACGGAATCTACGGATCCGGCCCCCTTAATTAAGCATGAGTTTAGTGCCGCCCAGTCACCGCGTTCTGATCCTAAACCTCATCTCGACATCCCCCCCCGCAAACGCGTGAAACGCGAAGCCCATTGTCCCTCCGAGCACTCCCCCCGACTTGGAGACGAGGTTGGCTGCACCTTCCGGTCCCACACCGAAGCTGTTGCATACCTGAATAAGATTCGGGGGGAGTTGGCAATACATAACAGCGTTACCAGCAAGTCTGCAGGGGGGAGTAATTGGGCACGTATTGGTTGTCGCATTTGGGGACGCCTAAAACAACACGGGCCCCTAAAGGAGACCAGTAGAGCACGCCCAGAAAAGCATCCCCGGCCTCTCACGAAGTCTGATTTGTGTCCATATGGTGCAACGCTAACCCATGATGCTGGCACGGGCCTGTGGAAGCTAACCGAGTGTAATTGGGACCACTCTGACCATTGGTGGCCTGACGAGGAGGAGGCCCCCCCACTGGACAAATCAGCCCTCCCTGATGAGCTCTGGCACGACATTGAGCGGGCGTATGAGCACCGTGAAATGCCGGGGCAAATTCTTATAAATTTGAGGAAGAAATATAGCGAGGACGCGTACCCAGCAATCAAAGGGTTTTCAACCCAGCACATCCAAAATTTTTTCAAGTCCATCGAACGCAAGATGGGCCCAAATGATCTTGCACGTTTGATTAACCACCTGAAAATGCTCAAACAGGCAGATCCTGCCTGGTATTTCAATCATGAAGCCCCTGACCCAGTCACTGGTGTTGTACGAAGATGGTTTTTTATGACGCCAGAGCAAGTAAAAAACGCCAGAAAATATGCACAAGTCATTTTTGAAGACAACACGTACAAATCGAATCGGTACGGCGAGGCATTGGCCCTGTTTTGCGGTATCAACGAACATGGCCAAACCCTTCTCCTGGCTCAGGGCTGCATGCCAAGCAGTGAAAATGCAGAGGATTATGAGTGGCTCTGGCAGGAGTGGATAAAGGCAACCGGTTGTGCACCCCGCGTTTTGTTCAGTGATGCTGCATACGCCCTCTTGGGGTCCGTTCCCAGGGTTTTCCCCCCGGACCGAACTGCTCACTTCCTCTGCCTTTTTCACATTTACAAAAATCTTACCGAAAACTGCCGAAACTCCCTCGAGCAACACGATTTCACTGCTCTTGAGAGCGCCATCCGACAGGTTCAGGAGTGCCCAGATAAGGACGCTGCTGATATTCTCTGGCGCAAAATTCTGGAGGACCCCCGCTGGAAAACTGTCAAGGACTACCTTGGAGTCAGATCCCCCCTACATCGTCTTGACCGTTGGTGTGTTGCATGGCAGGTAGAAGTTTTTACCTTCGGCTGCAAGTCCACACAGAGGGCTGAGTCTTTGAATTGCCGCATAAAGCGCCACCTAACCACAAGAAAAGGTTACTACCACATTTTTTTATCTGTTTTGCACTTGCTCTCCAAGGAGGGCTATAAACTTGAATATACTGAAATGGTGAATCAGCGGCACGCCAATCACCAAATAGCTAACCAGACCTTCCCATTCTATGTCAAGTTCGTTTCAGGCAAGGTGACAAGCTGGGCGTTTGATAGAATGCTCCAGCAGATGAATGCTTCAACTGCGTACCTCGTGTATGAGTATGACATGTCCAGGGAGGCCCAATATATAGTTGCTAACAGGGCGGCACCCTTATGGAACTATGATCGACAGTGTCACGATTCACTTGAGACGGAGTTGGTAGACCTACCTAGATTCTGTGCGATCTCCAATCGTGTGCACCAAATCCAAGGCAAAAATATAGTTTATGAGGTAAAGCGAAGTGAATCCAGCTGCACTTCGCGTTACATGAACTGTCCACATTATGTTTGTCTGTTCGAGCCATTGGCTGAGGATGGTGCCTATACGAAGTTTTGGTGTAGTTGTGGACTTGCTGTCCGAGTCGGGCATCCATGTCGTCACTATTTTGCTGTTTTGCATCATCGGTCATCTTCAGTCGGCTTCCATCTTGGGTTGTTCAATCCAATTTTTATTTTAAAACAATTTCAGACTGCAACTCAGGTCCTTGTCAATGCCAAATGCAGCAGCCAACGCCTCCCCCTACCCACAGTGCAGGTACCCGTGGCAATCCATGCTACAGACGATGACATTATATTGACCGACATCTCCTCGTGGGCTGATTTGCCAGCCAGAACGAAACGCGAGCAGATTGTCCGCTCCCTTGGGAACCTGCAGTCCCGGATGCGTCAATATATAAATAATGTGGATCGAGTGGCAACTCATCTTTCCGACCAGGGACAGGATGCAGGGGCCTTTCTCGAAGAAGAGGAGAGGCTACTGAACCAATTTGTGGACATGCGAGCCTCCTCCACACAGGTCCATGTGGCAGGTGCACAAGCACCACGACCTGTTCCCCCGCCGGTGGCCGCCAAGCGAACCGTGCAGCCAACTGTCAGGAAGGCCGCTAAGCGAGGGGATGGTCCAAAGGGTGCTACAAAGGGAAGAGGTAGGGGTCAGGGTAGGGGTAGCGGTCCGCCGCTGAAGGAAGAGCTGAATGCTGCCCTTGAGCTTTCAGATGCGCTAACCACCGTGAATCAGGCTCCTGGGGGCCTGAGTGCGCAGCAGGCCGCGTATAATGATCAATTGCATGCACACATTCACAATACACCGCAATAAGGTACCTCAACGGAGACGGCCCGGCCTCGACAAACGAATCTTTTTCCGAAGCAATGCTCTCCACCACACGCAACCCAATCCAAGACACCATCATGGACGCATGCCACACCATAGGCTTCCGATACCACAGCACCGGCCTCTGGGCCTCCTGCCCCCCCTCCCTTTTCCTCCCAAAAGAAAAAGTCCAGGTCCGGTTCCTAGCCACCAAGCCGGCACCACAATACAGCAAGTTCGGCAACAGATTAAAACGGACGCCCCAGGACCTGGGGTTCCACCTAGGTACAGTCACGGAAGTGCACTCAGAATCGGCCACACTCCAGTTTTCGGACGGCACCACCCACACCATCAAAAACCCCGGTCTCCGCCGCAACGAGAAAGAATACACCTTTCAAAACCCAGCCATTTCTGTCCTCCCTCAACTGGCGGGGCGCCACGAACTGCTCACCCCCCCCCTTCTTCACCCTCAAGAATACATCCTCAACCCCCCCCCCGGGCCATACGGCGGGGTCCTACTCGACTCGTCACTGAATGGCGAGCTGTACCGGCTCCCAGATGAACCTCACTCCCTTGACCCCGACGACCTCGAAGAATGGGGTTGTGAAGCAGCCCTTGCCCTCCTCCTCGCATCGTCCCCCGGCACGACATGGGTGTACTTGGATGGCTCAGCGGGCGCCTTGGGCTACGGATCGGCGGCCACCCTGTTTTTTCCAAATGGCTCCAGATGGGTACTGTGCCAAACGTCCCCGTACCAGTCATCAGAGGGATCGGAGTTCTGGGCCGCTATTATGTTCCTACGGTGGGCCCTTGCATCTCACCCGCACCTCACCTTCGCCGTGCTAGGGGACAACCTCCACGTTATCACTGTTCTCTCTCCGAACACCCCCCCAGGCCTCCCATCACGCTCGCCAGCCGGCACGTGGGAATCCTCTCTCCAGTCCATCCAGGCCTCCCTACGCCCAGGGATGATCCAGGGTTGGGGGTGGATCAAGGGGCACGCCGGGTTCGTGGGGAATGAAATCTCAGATGCTTACTCAAAGTGGGCCGCCCACGTGATGGTCTGGGACCCCTCCCTCCTTCCCCCCCCCCCGATAGGGTGCATATCCAGGGGCCCCCTCCCAGTCATACACAAATTGACTACAACCTCAATCAAGCATCTCCTCCCTCGCCACAAACACGAAAACATCCACGCACCGTCCAGCTTCCATTTTTACAATCACACTTCGTGGTTCAAAGGCCTCCCTTTCAAATGGTCCTCCGGAAATTTCAACATGGCGCCATTTGCTTTCCACGACGACTTGCGCCCTCGCCATTGCCACGCTTGCCCCGACCCGCACCCGATGGATGTTATCTCTTTCGTCTCACACTGCCCAACGTGCGAACACCTGGTCCAAACCTACATTCAATGCTGGCGCCCCCCCTTCACCACGGTGGTGTCCCAATGGTGGTCCGCGACCACACACGTGGGGGAGAGACGCAATTTCGTCCGGGGGCTTGTTCCCATGACGCTGTACACCAAACTCACAACCCCCCCCTCCGGCCGAAGAAAACCAGCACACTGTCACGACTTAAAACTCGCCCTGAAGGATCGTGTTCCCCTGCTCCTCAGCGCCCTATACCGCACGCTGGAATGGCTAAAAGACCACCCCCCTCCAGCCCCGCTCACCCCCCCTACGGGCCCCAACTCATGGGGACGCCCCTGGTCGCCCTACAGCACGTCGCACACCGCCCAACAACGCCCCTCCCCCGCCTACCACCCTCCCCCCCCCCTCCCGGACAAAGTTGCACACAAGCCCCCAAAGCGCCCCCGCCCCCCATCTCCTGCGGCACACACCAAAACTCGAAAACACGGCCGCCAGCCCCCAAGGCCCGTCCGGCCTCTATCACTGAAACGCGGTACCGCAAGTCAACCCCAGCCAGAGCCTCCGCCCCCCAAACGGCCGCTCACAATCAGGGACATGTTCAACCTCCCCCCCCCCCCTAGACCAGCACCCCCCCTCGCCGCCTCCGCCCCCATTTCCGCCCCTTCTCCTCGCATAACAAGGTACTTCGCACCAGCCCCCCCCTCCCCCGCGAGCACAAACTCACAATCGTCCTCACACTCGTCCAACGTGTCATCTCTTTGAAAAAGCCACACTTACACATTTTCTCACGCCGACCCTCGACAGCCCTAGCGGCGCAATCAATCAGTACTACCACACTGGCACTCACCAGTCACTTCTGCAAATGAATCCCTCCCCCAAGCCACCCCCCGTGCTCAAGCCGTCATGCTCTAACCCCCAATCCGCAACCACACCGCCTTCGGGTATCAAGCAGAGACCCCGGCCTGCGGTTGTCTATAACGGGGCTGCCAAGTCTCTTTGAGATGAAGCAGACGAGGACAGCAACGTGCAGCGGTACTCAGCCCGCGATTGAACTTGATTTCGGGCTCCCGCCCCTCCCCAAAAAAGCTTGGCGCGCAAGAGCCTTTCTCCCCGGCCTGGCCAGCCACAAAAGGCGCCGTTCAGTGCAAAAAAAAATCCATGTCGTCACTATTTTGCTGTTTTGCATCATCGGTCATCTTCAGTCGGCTTCCATCTTGGGTTGTTCAATCCAATTTTTATTTTAAAACAATTTCAGACTGCAACTCAGGTCCTTGTCAATGCCAAATGCAGCAGCCAACGCCTCCCCCTACCCACAGTGCAGGTACCCGTGGCAATCCATGCTACAGACGATGACATTATATTGACCGACATCTCCTCGTGGGCTGATTTGCCAGCCAGAACGAAACGCGAGCAGATTGTCCGCTCCCTTGGGAACCTGCAGTCCCGGATGCGTCAATATATAAATAATGTGGATCGAGTGGCAACTCATCTTTCCGACCAGGGACAGGATGCAGGGGCCTTTCTCGAAGAAGAGGAGAGGCTACTGAACCAATTTGTGGACATGCGAGCCTCCTCCACACAGGTCCATGTGGCAGGTGCACAAGCACCACGACCTGTTCCCCCGCCGGTGGCCGCCAAGCGAACCGTGCAGCCAACTGTCAGGAAGGCCGCTAAGCGAGGGGATGGTCCAAAGGGTGCTACAAAGGGAAGAGGTAGGGGTCAGGGTAGGGGTAGCGGTCCGCCGCTGAAGGAAGAGCTGAATGCTGCCCTTGAGCTTTCAGATGCGCTAACCACCGTGAATCAGGCTCCTGGGGGCCTGAGTGCGCAGCAGGCCGCGTATAATGATCAATTGCATGCACACATTCACAATATGGTTGACTCGGCTGACTCGGTTGATACTCGCTTGGCTCAGTTGTATGCTCGGGCTGCATGTGGGGAACAACTTTCGCCAGCTGAGTTGCATCAGTGTAAGCAGCTTTGGGAGTGGCGGGCTCAAGTGTCGAAGAACTAAGGACATTTCAAATTTCAAGTCTGAGTTTATGTTCCATGCCTTCACGGTTCGCCTGTGTAAGGTTGGGTTATGCCTCCATGGCCCCCAGTTTTGAGCTACGGCTCCACAATGTATACTACTTTCATCATCGGGAAGCACATCTCTTGCACATTGTTTTACACATTCTTTTGCACATTGCACAAAAAAAGATGGAACAATGCTTTCTTCGTGCCAAGTGTGCAAGGGCAGGTGAGGGACGGAATTTCCAGTGACAACAATAGTGTGCAAGTCGATGGTTGGATCGGTGGGGGGACACTTGTGTGTGAGTAGGAGGGAGTTGAAAATGAGTAGGAGGGAGTGGATTTTCACTTGGAGGGAGTTGAAAATGAGCAGGGGGGAGTTGAAAATGAGCAGCAGGGAGATGAAAATGAGTAGGAGGGAGTGGATTTTCACTTGGAGGGAGTTGAAAATGAGTAGGAGGGAGTTGAAAATGAGTAGGAGGGAGTGGATTTTCACTTGGAGGGGGTTGAAAATGAGCAGGGGGGAGTTGAAAATGAGTAGGAGGGAGTTGAAAATGAGTAGGAGGGAGTGGATTTTCACTTGGAGGGGGTTGGAAATGAGCAGGGGGGAGTTGAAAATGAGTAGGAGGGAGTTGAAAATGAGTAGGAGGGAGTGGATTTTCACTTGGAGGGGGTTGGAAATGAGCAGGGGGGAGTTGAAAATGAGTAGGAGGGAGTTGAAAATGAGTAGGAGGGAGTGGATTTTCACTTGGAGGGAGTTGAAAATGAGCAGGGGGGAGTTGAAAATGAGTAGGAGGGAGTTGAAAATGAGTAGGAGGGAGTGGATTTTCACTTGGAGGGAGTTGAAAATGAGTAGGAGGGAGTTGAAAATGAGTAGGAGGGAGTGGATTTTCACTTGGAGGGAGTTGAAAATGAGCAGGGGGGAGTTGAAAATGAGTAGGAGGGAGTTGAAAATGAGTAGGAGGGAGTGGATTTTTACTTGGAGGGAGTTGAAAATGAGCAGGGGGGAGTTGAAAATGAGTAGGAGGGAGTGGATTTTCACTTGGAGGGAGTTGAAAATGAGCAGGGGGGAGTTGAAAATGAGTAGGAGGGAGTGGATTTTCACTTGGAGGGAGTTGAAAATGAGCAGGGGGGAGTTGAAAATGAGCAGCAGGGAGATGAAAATGAGTAGGAGGGAGTGGATTTTCACTTGGAGGGAGTTGAAAATGAGTAGGAGGGAGTTGAAAATGAGTAGGAGGGAGTGGATTTTGACTTGGAGGGGGTTGGAAATGAGCAGGGGGGAGTTGAAAATGAGTAGGAGGGAGTTGAAAATGAGTAGGAGGGAGTGGATTTTCACTTGGAGGGGGTTGGAAATGAGCAGGGGGGAGTTGAAAATGAGTAGGAGGGAGTTGAAAATGAGTAGGAGGGAGTGGATTTTCACTTGGAGGGAGTTGAAAATGAGCAGGGGGGAGTTGAAAATGAGTAGGAGGGAGTTGAAAATGAGTAGGAGGGAGTGGATTTTCACTTGGAGGGAGTTGAAAATGAGTAGGAGGGAGTTGAAAATGAGTAGGAGGGAGTGGATTTTCACTTGGAGGGAGTTGAAAATGAGCAGGGGGGAGTTGAAAATGAGTAGGAGGGAGTTGAAAATGAGTAGGAGGGAGTGGATTTTCACTTGGAGGGAGTTGAAAATGAGCAGGGGGGAGTTGAAAATGAGTAGGAGGGAGTGGATTTTCACTTGGAGGGAGTTGAAAATGAGCAGGGGGGAGTTGAAAATGAGTAGGAGGGAGTGGATTTTCACTTGGAGGGAGTTGAAAATGAGCAGGGGGGAGTTGAAAATGAGTAGGAGGGAGTTGAAAATGAGTAGGAGGGAGTGGATTTTCACTTGGAGGGAGTTGAAAATGAGTAGGAGGGAGTTGAAAATGAGTAGGAGGGAGTGGATTTTCACTTGGAGGGAGTTGAAAATGAGCAGGGGGGAGTTGAAAATGAGTAGGAGGGAGTTGAAAATGAGTAGGAGGGAGTGGATTTTCACTTGGAGGGAGTTGAAAATGAGCAGGGGGGAGTTGAAAATGAGTAGGAGGGAGTGGATTTTCACTTGGAGGGAGTTGAAAATGAGCAGGGGGGAGTTGAAAATGAGCAGGGGGGAGTTGAAAATGAGTAGGAGGGAGTGGATTTTGACTTGGAGGGAGTTGAAAATGAGTAGGAGGGAGTTGAAAATGAGTAGGAGGGAGTGGATTTACCAGTAAGGTATCGTTCCCTTATCTGGCGATAAAATAATGCAATTATTTTATAAATTTGGGCTGCAGAACGGTTCAAAACATCCTTGTCGCCTTTTAGCAGAAGATCAGTTGCAGTAGATCAGTTGCAGTCGTTTTTTCGGTTGTCGTAAATGCGCGTGTCGCCTGTTCGTGCGCAGTCTTTCGCAGTCTGCTAGGGCCGCAGTCTGCATACCGTCACCGATCTAGCTCCCCCTCAATTCAGAAGCTGCCGGCCGACATGCGCTCCGCAGTGAGGGTGCGCTGTCTCGGTGACGGTATGCAGACTGCGGCCCTAGCAGACTGCGAAAGACTGTGCACGAACATGCGACACGTGTAACTGAAAAAACCAGCGCAACTGACAGAAAGGTATGAATTTTATGTTGTTGTTCTAATTAGTTCGAATTTCACCTTCTGATCACTCTGTCACTTATTATTAATTACTGACAGATGTGTGATTGGCGAGCGTTGCCCTTTACTTCGCTGTTTTGAACGCGTTTAGCGCTGTGCGCAAATCGACTCCCTCCCCCTCAATTTCAACTCCCTCCAAGTGAATATCCACTCCCTTCTACTCAATTTCTACTCCCTCCAGGTGAAATATATACATATATATATACAAATACATGTATGTACATCTATATATATATATATATATATATAGATGTAGATATGTAGATATATACATATATATATACGCATACATACACACACATCCACACACACACATACATACATACATATATATATATATATATATATATGTATATATATATATATATATATATATATATATATATATATCTATATATGTATACATATATACATATATATATATATATATATATATATATATATATATGTATGTATATATATATGTAGATGTATGTATGTATGTATGTATGTAGATATATATACATATATACATATATATATATATATATATATATATATTGCTGTATACTCCCTCCAAGTGGAAATACACTCCCTTCCCCTCAATTTCAACTCCCTCCAAGTGAATATCCACTCCTTCCTACTCAATTTCACCTCCCTCCTGCTCAGTTTCCACTCCCTCCGAGTGAAAATCCACTCCCTCCAAGCGAATATCCACTCCCTCCTACTCAATTTCTACTCCCTATATACAAATACATGTATGTACATCTATGTATCTATATATATATATATATATATATATATATATATATATATATATATGTATGTGTGTATGTATGTATGTATATGTATGTATGTATACTCCCTCCGAGTGAAAATCCACTCCCCCTTACTGAATATTTACTCCCTCCAAGTGAAATATATACATATATATACAAATACATGTATGTACATCTATATATATATATATATATATATATGTGTGTGTGTGTGTGTGTGTGTGTATATACATATATATATATATATATATATATATATATATATATATATATATATATATATATATATATATATATATATCCTCCAATCTACACCCCTCTCCCAACTCTAGGTGGCTCCACCACACAGCTCTAAGGTACGTGCGAAGGGCACAAAGTGGTGCATACATGTGGTGGAAGGGGCTAAACTCGGTCAAAACGGGCTCAAAACGGGCTAAAAACACATGTTTGAGCATCCCAAATGGTCCGAGATCACTTTTGGAAAAACGCCTTTTTGACCCATTTTTGACCCATTTTTGCTCCCAAAATGGCCCTTTTTCAAGGCATTTTGGGATTTTCCATGAGCCAAAACCCGTCGCCACGGGCTCAAAATGGGCTAAAACCACTTGTTTGTGCATCATAAATGGTCGAGGATCACTTTTGGAAAAACGCGTTTTGGACCCATTTTTGACGCATTTTTGGTCTTGGAACGGCCCATTTTCAAGGCATTTTGGGATTTCCCATGGCCCAAAACGCGCCACCAAGGGCTCCAAACGGCCTAAAAACACTTGTTTGAGCATCCCAAGTGGTCTGGGAACAACTTTGGAAAAAACCATTTTTTTCGCCCCGGGGACCCTGGTAGACCCACCGTTGGCCCCCACTGTGCGTGTGGGCTGGCCGGCCCTCCAGCTGCACCAAGTGACCACTAGTACCGGGGTCTACGTGTCTCGTTGGGCGAGTCTGAGGCTTCGAAACCATAAAAAGTGGGGGGTTGCGGGTGGACTAGGTGCCCTCGGAATTCGTTTTTGAGCCACGTAGCCCAAGATACGGCCCGTTCTTGGTTTCGGGGTGCTGGTGCACATTGCGCGGTTTTTGGGGCTTTTTGGCGCCTTTTTGGGCCGTTTCTCGGACATATCGTGGAGTTAGAGGGCACCAAAAGTCCCTTGGTCGCGAGAAAGTCAAGCCGCACGTTGAGTGTAGCAGCCGTTTGCCTTCGTTTGGCTGTTTTGCACCCTTACTAGGGCTGTTTTGGGCGAAAAATGGCTGTTTTTGGCCCGAAACTGCGCAGTTTTGGGAGGGCACCTCCCGACTTGGCGCCCCCGCCCCGGGCCGCCAGCGGTGAGTTTTTGGCTCACAACTTGGATTTGGCAAGGCCACCACCTAGGCTCTAGGATGGCTAAAGTAGAGTTAGGCCCGAGGCGTTGGGAAGGTGCAATGGCTGAAACGGAACGGAGACGTGTTGCTTGTTGCTTGTCGTTGTTGCTTGTTGTTAGCTAAATTTAAGGGGAGAGGGGTGTAGTAATATATATATATATATATATATATACCTCCAATCTACACCCCTCTCCCAACTCTAGGTGGCTCCACCACACGGCTCTAAGGTACGTGCGAAGGGCACAAGGTGGTGCATATATGTGGTGGAAGTGGCTAAACTCGGTCAAAACGGGCTCAAAACGGGCTAAAAACACTTGTTTGTGCATCCCAAATGGTCCGGGATCAGTTTGGGAAAAACGCGTTTTTGACCCATTTTTGACCCATTTTTGGTCCCAAAATGGCCCGTTTTCAAGGCATTTTGGGATTTTTCATCAGCCAAAACCCGTCGCCGGAGGCTCAAAATGGGCTAAAACCACTTGTTTGAGCGTCATAAATGGTCCAGGATCATTTTTGGAAAAACGCGTTTTTGACCCATTTTTGACCCATTGTTGGTCCCAAAACGGCCCATTTTCAAGGCATTTTGGGATTTTCCATGGCCCAAAACGCGCCACCACGGGCTCAAAATGGCCCAAAAACACTTGTTTGAGCATCCCAAGTGGTCTAGGAACAACTTTGGAAAAAATGATTTTTTTCGCCCCGGGGACCCTGGTAGACCCACCGTTGGCCCCCACTGTGCGTGGGCTGGCCGGCCCTCCGGCTGCACCAAGTGACCCCTGGTACGGGGGTCTACGTGTCTCGTTGGGCGAGTCTGAGGCTTGGAAAACATAAAAAGTGGGGGGTTGCGGGTGGACTAGGTGCCCTCGGAATCGGATTTTGAGCCACGTAGCCCAAGATACGGCCCGTTCTTGGTTTCGGGGTGCTGGTGCACATTGCGCCGTTTTTGGGGCTTTTTGGCGCCTTTTGGGGCCGTTTCTCGGACATATCGTGGAGTTAGAGGGCACCAAAGGTCCCTTGGTCGCGAGAAAGTCAAGCCGCACGTTGAGTGTAGCAGCCGTTTGCCTTCGTTTGGCTGTTTTGAACCCTTGCTAGGGCTGTTTTGGGCGAAAAATGGCTGTTTTTGGCCCAAAACTGCGCAGTTTTGGGAGGGCACCTCCCGACTTGGCGCCACCGCCCCGGGCCGCCACCGGTGAGTTTTCGGCTCAAAACTTGGATTTGGCAAGGTGTACTAGTCCAAGTCCTCCTTGATGTCTTGTCCTAGAATTACTCCAATGCTTACCCAAAGCCAAACAGATCAGTGGACGAGCACCAAAGCCATTTCGAACATAACAGGAACCTATGCAGTGACAGAAAATCGTTGTATTTTGGAATGAAACTTCCACAATCGAAACTGCACTGCACAGCGCTAAATCTCATGATCATCGCTAAATAACACGAAATGCTCAGGCGACTTCCGTCGCTGCATGCTGGCGGCTACACTCCCCTCCCAAGCCCAAAAAATCCCTTTTTGGGGCTGAAAAACTGGATACCAGCCCCAGCAGGCCTGTGGTTCTATGACCTGGGAGCTGCCTGAGGGTGCTGCCACAGCCGTCTGCCCATCTGTACCCAGGATAGGGGCACTGAGTTCCAAGAACTACAAACCTGTCATCTCATTGCCCTGGCATTGACTCACAGCACTGTCCTGTAACTCTGACTGCCTGCCTGTGCACAGAGGGGGGAAGTCAGTACTACGCGTATACCACCGGTTCCACTGGTTTTTTTTTTTTTTTTTTTTTTTTTGTTGTTGACATTGGGGATCCATTGTTTCTCAGAAGTTCATTGTACAACATTCAGTGGGCTCCAGGCAAGGGCTCGAACATACAAATGCAAATCTCTGTGCATCACAACGCAATGTCTTCAAACAAACAGACATGAATGCTAATATACAAAGCCCATTCACTGAAGTCATATATGAGTTAGATTACTTCTGAGATTTGTTCTCTGGATCCTTCATTTGTCTTTATTGATGCTGATTGGACTCCTGAGAAGCAGTCCAGAGTGATGTGGCGTGGAACCCGAAAAATGGTGGCATACCCTAAAACTGACATCGATCACTGAGCTGTCTGCATTGAATCGAATTCATTGCACCTGAAAGAGAGGAGTACAAATAAACAGGGTGAGGGGGATGCATCATACATTCAAGACATACTAACTACATCATCAACTGTGAGATGGAGCCCCTTCTTTTGATTGAAGGCATGCCAGTCTTTGTTGAGTTCATTCATGAAGCTACTGGCAGGCTCCCATGTGGGACGTGTATGACCCCGCCACTTCACTTTCCACTTACGAACACCATTGGGGTAAACCCTGGTAGCCAAAAATTTCTCTGGCACCCAGTGCTGTACCACAGGGGGGGCGACGTCCTCCTTGGAAAAGTAATTGAAAGGATGTGCAGAATCTGGTGCACCATACGGATGCATGTAATGCTTCAATCTACTGGTAGACAATGTCTGATCCCCTTGAGGGGTATTCACCACCACTCTCGAAGCAGAAATGACCCTCTCCACCTCACAGGGACCCTGCCACAGCCTATCTAACTTAGATTGGCCTGGGAGGTTCTTCACCCACACCTTGTCCCCTGGAAGCAAGTTCAGGGTCGGGAATTTCTGAAGAAACTTATTCCGCTGTGCGGCATGAATCTTTTTCAATTTTTTCTGCACCTCCCTTCGTTCCTTCTCCAAACGGGAGAAAAATGTCAGGGCGTCTTCCGCACAGTCATCCTGGACCGGTGGACAGTCCCCAAAACCAATGGGGTCACGCCCAAACACCAGTCTGTGAGGGCTGTAGGGACCGTGAATGCCAGGCAGGTCATTCACTGCCCACACTGCCAGCGGTAGCGCATTCACCCACAGCGCCTTTCGCTGCTCCAAATACAGGCGGAGCGAATTTACTACCGCCTTGACTGCATTTTCGGCCCTCCCATTACTCGAAGGCCTATATATAACACCCCTGTGGGTCTCAATCCCCATTTTCTCACACAAACTGTGAAAGAAATCACTGGTAATGACATTGTCATTGTCACTCATGATTTCTTTCGGCACGCCAGTGAAGAACAAGCAGCGTTGCAAAAACAAATCTGCCGCTGCTTTGGCATCCAGGCCCTGGGCCCTGCATGGCACCGCAGTCAAATATCCTGTCAGCCTGTCTACAATTACCATACACTGGTCATACACCTGTCCGGCCGAAGTAACTTCCGGCAGTGATACAAAATCAATGGCAAGCGATGCAAAGGGATACTGGGGGACAGGGAAAAAACGACATTCATCAAAGCGTGCTGGGCCTGTTTTACACGTTTGACAAACAGGACATCGGTTAACCAATTCAGTGACCTTTTTCTTCAAAACACTCGGCCGGAAGGTGAAATAAAATTTTCTGCGGACCAACTCTATCAGTTTGTCCCTACCTGGATGGACATACTGATGCATGGCAGTCAGAACCTTATCCGTTAATGAAAACGGAACCACGATTTTGCCATGGTGTCGCAGCTTCCCCTGAAAAAGCGAAAAACCTTCAACGGCCTGACCCTGTGACAATTTGTCAAAAATGGTGGAAAAATTGCGGTCACTCTGGTATTCGTTGTCCCACTTGCCAAACAAACATTTAGTGAGTGGCTCCTGAGTCAGCACTGCAAGCTGAAACGGGTCCAGCCCACTCTCAGCACAACATAAATTATGGATGATGCGCTCAACGCGCTTCTCGTGATTCACAGAATCCCCACTGGAGCTCTGCAGGGGTGATTGACTGTCACTGAACAACGACCGCAAGCGGGTATCCATCTGATGTCTCATTGTAGCTTCCCTGAGCTCTGTCGAGACGTCCTGATCCTGAACCTGAGGCACCACCTGTTCACTGCGTACCTGACGCAATAACCTCGCACTGTCCTCCAAAAGACGTTCCCTTCGATTTGTGATAACCCACTTCTGACGTCCGTCATTCTGTGAGAGGAGGTGCAGTGATTTGGAGCCCCGCTCCAACTCTTGCATACAATCAGCGAAAAGTGGATGCTCACGCAAGGCCTGATTTTCTTGCTCCCTGACCTCCACCTCAGTCCTTTCCCATGCAGCCGCATCATTTTCTGACCCATGTAGGCTACTATCAGGGGCCGCAGTGTGGGCAGGGTACGCCCAACGGGAGAGCACGTCAGGAACAATGTGCCCCGCACCCGGAGTGTACCTCACCTCCACTAGGGGATATCTCGATAGAAACTCATGCCAACGACCGCGACGGCCAAGTGG
The DNA here is from genome assembly GCA_964036045.1 of Eutreptiella sp. 'Long Island Sound 2002'. Classification (NCBI taxonomy): domain Eukaryota; phylum Euglenozoa; class Euglenophyceae; order Eutreptiales; family Eutreptiaceae; genus Eutreptiella; species Eutreptiella sp. 'Long Island Sound 2002'. The sequence continues at coordinate 15,507,016 of OZ038402.1, read as the reverse complement.
ACCACTGACCGTCAACAAATCGTCGTGGTACCACTTCTCCAGCGTACGATGGTCAGTCAGAATTTCTACCTCAGTTCCCATCCCTATCCATGACTGATGCTTATGCAAGGTGGAGATGATGCCATACATCTCTTTTTCTCGCGTGCTCCAACCCCTTTGTCCCCGCGCGGTACCATCACCTTGATCCCCTGCCAACTTTCTGGAATAGAATGCTACGGGCCTGAGCTGATTTTTGGAGTCATACTGCTCCAAAACTGCTCCTACCGCATAGTCACTCGCATCAACCCTTATAATAAATTTTTTGTTGACATCCGCAATATCTAGGATCACATCCTCACTCATGCCACGTTTGATTTGGGAGAAAGCACGCTTCATCTCCCTTGTCCAAACAATCTTATGTCGCTGTGAGGAGCGTCCCTTATCCTTTGCGGTCGGTTCTGGTAATTTCCGCAGGGCCTCAGACAAAATCCCGGCATATTTTGCGTAATTACGCATATAAATTGCGTACCATTGGGTTAAACCCAAAAAACTTTTCAAGTGTTTGGGAGTCCGTATGTCCTCCCATCGCCATTTCTCAATGGCTGCCCGTTTTTCAGGGCTGGACATTCTCTGTCCATTACACAAAATATGCCCGCAGAATTTGACCTTTCGGACAAAAAGGTGCATCTTGGTCTTCTTCACTGTCAGTTTGTATTTTCTAAACAGTGTGAAGACCTCCCGTAACTGTATATCATGTTGTTTATATACTGTATCATCCACTTGTCCTGTATCAATATTTGGGGGTGTGCCCTTTAAAACATCATCGATGTAGGGCTTCAGTTTAATGGAATCCAAACAATAGGAAACCATTCTCTGATATTGGGAGGGGGAAGTTTTTAAGCCCATTGGCAAAACCTGCCATTCAAACACCCCCCAGGGCGTCGTAAAACTTGTCAGATGCCTACTGTCTGGCGACAGTGGCATCTGGTGGAACCCATCTTCTAAATCGAAAATGCTCCACAGGGCATTCTTCCCCTCCTCCACTATGCGATCCTCTATTATTGGGATCGGATATGTAATATTTTCTATGTTGTCATTCAGGTGCCTGTAATCTATCACGAGCCTCCATTTTCCCCCCGGCTTAGGAACCACAAAGGCTCTGGCAATCCACAGAGGATTACCTTCCGCTGCTTTGATCATCCCCCGATCAGAAAATTTATCAACCAGTGCCTTAAAGGCAGCTGCTCGTACCCCCAGGCACCGGAATGGCTGCACTGATTTGGGCTCAGCACCCTGTTTCAGTGTTATAGTGGCCTCCGTATAAGGACCACGTATCTTATTTTCGATATCCTCAGGAGTAAGGGACTTGAATTTCAGGACGTCCTCAAACTCCTTTTCCAAAGCCTCCCTGTAACCTGAACAATTGGGATCGGTCATGTCCGCCTCAATCACAGAGCGAATAGACCGTCCATGGATGCCGGTTCGCAACTGCCCTGGTGGCTTATCCTGCAGGATCACTGACCTGACCTTTCGGCATTTTTTTGTACGCCCTGGCGAACCTGTCTCAGGGCCTTCATCAGAACTGGACACAGCATCAGTATTAAACTGGGCCAGGCGATCACGCTCTGTCCTGGTAAGCAATCTGCGCCGCATCCTGCGGGGCAGGTGTCTCAAATCAGCACATGAGGCTGCAGCCTCCTGACACTGTTGTAGACCAGCGATTACTTCGGGCTCTGCTGTACCCACAGGACCCTGTATGGACTGTTGCACACCTTGGTTTTCAGATTCAGTGTCACGATTCACTTGAGACGGAGTTGGTAGACTTACCGAGATTCTGTGCGATCTCCAATCGTGTGCACCAAATCCAAGGCACAAATATAGTTTATGAGGTAAAGCGAAGTGAATCCAGCTGCACTTCGCGTTACATGAACTGTCCACATTATGTTTGTCTGTTCGAGCCATTGGCTGAGGATGGTGCCTATACGAAGTTTTGGTGTAGTTGTGGACTTGCTGTCCGAGTCGGGCATCCATGTCGTCACTATTTTGCTGTTTTGCATCATCGGTCATCTTCAGTCGGCTTCCATCTTGGGTTGTTCAATCCAATTTTTATTTGAAAACAATTTCAGACTGCAACTCAGGTCCTTGTCAGTGCCAAATGCAGCAGCCAACGCCTCCCCCTACCCACAGTGCAGGTACCCGTGGCAATCCATGCTACAGACGATGACATTATATTGACCGACATCTCCTCGTGGGCTGATTTGCCAGCCAGAACGAAACGCGAGCAGATTGTCCGCTCCCTTGGGAACCTGCAGTCCCGGATGCGTCAATATATAAATAATGTGGATCGAGTGGCAACTCATCTTTCCGACCAGGGACAGGATGCAGGGGCCTTTCTCGAAGAAGAGGAGAGGCTACTGAACCAATTTGTGGACATGCGAGCCTCCTCCACACAGGTCCATGTGGCAGGTGCACAAGCACCACGACCTGTTCCCCCGCCGGTGGCCGCCAAGCGAACCGTGCAGCTAACTGTCAGGAAGGCCGCTAAGCGATGGTCCAAAGGGTGCTACAAAGGGAAGAGGTAGGGGTCAGGGTAGGGGTAGCGGTCCGCCGCTGAAGGAAGAGCTGAATGCTGCCCTTGAGCTTTCAGATGCACTAACCACCGTGAATCAGGCTCCTGGGGGCCTGAGTGCGCGTATAATGATCAATTGCATGCACACATTCACAATATGGTTGACTCGGCTGAGCAGGTTGATACTCGCTTGGCTCAGTTGTATGCTCGGGCTGCATGTGGGGAACAACTTTCGCCAGCTGAGTTGCATCAGTGTAAGCAGCTTTGGGAGTGGCGGGCTCAAGTGTCGAAGAACTAAGGACATTTCAAATTTCAAGTCTGAGTTTATGTTCCATGCCTTCAAGGTTCGCCTGTGTAAGGTTGGGTTATGCCTCCATGGCCCCCAGCTTTGAGCTACGGCTCCACAATGTATACTACTTTCATCATCGGGAAGCACATCTCTTGCACATTGTTTTACACATTCTTTTGCACATTGCACAAAAAAAGATGTAACAATGCTTTCTTCGTGCCAAGTGTGCAAGGGCAGGTGAGGGACGGAATGTTCAGTGACAACAATAGTGTGCAAGTCGATGGTTGGATCGGTGGGGGGACACTTGTGTGTGAGTAGGAGGGAGTTGAAAATGAGTAGGAGGGAGTGGATTTTCACTTCGAGGGAGTTGAAAATGAGCAGGGGGGAGTTGAAAATGAGCAGCAGGGAGATGAAAATGAGCAGGGGGGAGTGGATTTTCACTTGGAGGGAGTTGAAAATGAGCAGCAACGAGTTGAAAATGAGCAGGGGGGAGTGGATTTTCACTTGGAGGGAGTTGAAAATGAGCAGGGGGGAGTTGAAAATGAGCACCAGGGAGATGAAAATGAGCAGGGGGGAGTGGATTTTCACTTGGAGGGAGTTGAAAATGAGCAGCAGGGAGTTGAAAATGAGCAGGGGGGAGTGGATTTTCACTTGGAGGGAGTTGAAAATGAGCAGGGGGGAGTTGAAAATGAGTAGGAGGGAGTGGATTTTGACTTGGAGGGAGTTGAAAATGAGCAGGGGGGAGTTGAAAATGAGCAGCAGGGAGTTGAAAATGAGTAGGAGGGAGTGGATTTTCACTTGGAGGGAGTTGAAAATTAGCAGGGGGGAGTTGAAAATGAGTAGGAGGGAGTGGATTTTGACTTGGAGGGAGTTGAAAATGAGCAGGGGGGAGTTGAAAATGAGTAGGAGGGAGTTGAAAATGAGTAGGAGGGAGTGGATTTTCACTTGGAGGGAGTTGAAAATGAGCAGGGGGGAGTTGAAAATGAGTAGGAGGGAGTTGAAAATGAGTAGGAGGGAGTGGATTTTGACTTGGAGGGGGTTGAAAATGAGCAGGGGGGAGTTGAAAATGAGTAGGAGGGAGTGGATTTTCACTTGGAGGGAGTTGAAAATGAGTAGGAGGGAGTTGAAAATGAGTAGGAGGGAGTGGATTTTGACTTGGAGGGAGTTGAAAATGAGCAGGGGGGAGTTGAAAATGAGTAGGAGGGAGTTGAAAATGAGTAGGAGGGAGTGGATTTACCAGTAAGGTATCGTTACCTTATGGGGCGATAAAATAAAGCAATTATTTTATAAATTTGGGCTGCAGAACGGTTCAAAACATCCTTGTCGCCTTTTAGCAGAAGATCAGTTGCAGTAGATCAGTTGCAGTCGTTTTCTCGGTTGTTCTAAATGCGCGTGTCGCCTGTTCGTGCGCAGTCTTTCGCAGTCTGCTAGGGCCGCAGTCTGCATACCGTCACCGGCGCTGTCTCTCCAGCACGTGAGTCCATGTGAGAATTCAATGCAGGTTCTGAGTCTCGCTCATATGATATATGCGTGCGCAGTCATTGGAGAAAGTTAGCGAATCGTTTTGTCAGGAATGGGCAGCAAATACTGTTCTTTAATGCTGGGCTGTGCACTCCTTCGATGAATGTGGCACTGGCAGGACGCTCCTCATACAGTTGGTGGAGCCGCGGCTTTCACAATTTGCAGTGCGGCGAATTTTGCAGTGCAGCTAAACGAATCGTGATGTGCGTGTCCTCCCCATTAGCTAAACTGGTTTGCCCCTCCTTGGCGACACTTTTGCGTGTGAGGCCTGCCAACCCCCCCCCACCCCCTCCGGAGTGCCCTCTTGGACTTGGCCTAATGTGCCAACAGGTGTAAAGGATGGTGAACAAAGATGGCAAATTGCGAAGCATTCCGGAAGTACACGGAAGGGACGAATTTCACTAATATCATAGATTGGTGTTAGAGTTGTCACCAAATTTAACAAACTTTTTCCCAACGAAGCATGGTGCAACTACTCCATGAATTTATTTTGACGAGAGTCGGCTGTTGGGTTATTCAACAGCGTAGCGTTTCCCACCGCGGTTCAACTTCGGTTAGTTGCGACTTTGAACGTTGCTACTTGTAACCCATATGGTCGCCTCCAAACCACACCTCTCAAGGGCCTATTGATTTTACCATGAGAGCAGTAACAGTAGACAAGTGGATACCACATACCACCGCCGAAAAAGTGCGATTCACTACCACTTGGTACGTGTTCACAGATCATGGCTTGGCCTCAGACCGTTCACTTGACTTTGCCGTTTTGCACACCTTAGGATCCAGGTGTAGTGGCTCACTCGTGAATGGTTGAGGTGTGCAGGTGGCTTGACACGCAACTTTAGGCATTTGTAATGGGCCCTTGGCTCTTTACCCTTACGCTCGCAATGAGTGCATACTTTTGCCTATGGCTCAAGATGTTCCATTTGGCTATTTGGCAACTTAGGTGGGAAATGATATGATTGCTTGTATTTCAATCATGCAATGGGGACTATGGTTATGATGCATGATGATGATTGTGCTTGCGACCGCTGATTCTATCTCGGGCTTGCCCATGTGCACGATGTTTTCGTAGCCTGTGCAAGGTCGAGTTGTCCAAATTTATGCCCAAGCCCATGACATGGCAAGCACTTCGGGCACAGGTCACCAAGTCGCCGATGTATGTCGTCTTTCGTAATCGGTCAGTACATTGCCCCCGTTCGCCTTCGGCGGCGCCATAGTTCACCCAAGGGAGTTGGGAGCCAGTGTTGGCCCCCGCCAACGCATTGCAACAACCTCGAGGGAGCGTACGATGTTCAAAGATAATGAGATCCATCTCACGGCCAATAGCACCATACTTGTCAAGCGAGCTTTGTGTTGAACACTACTGGCAAGCAAGCATTACAAGCATTCGATGCCAAGTTGGAACTACAATATAAGTTTGAGTAACAAATGTTGATCGAAGATATTTTGACACAGGAAGCACTGGAACGTTTCAATGGCCCAAATACGAGTGTTGCCATCCACGGAACCTATGGCTAAAACGCCGTCGCACCCTCATGCTTCATTGATGTGCTCTGTCAAATTGTAAGTCGACACCATGTTAGAGAAACATGCAGAGGGGTGACCCATACTCTTTCTTTTTTTAAGGCATGACGGTCCCCCGCCGAAAGCATTGCACCGAAGCGGCCTGACCACGGGCAAAGCGTTCATGGCGAGCCGCAGTTCACCTTGAAGAGCGGATTATGTACAAAGGCTCCAAACCTAGGGTGCTGAGCACTACAAGATTGCACCAAAGGCCTGAGATTGGGCGCGATGCACACTAAATTGCCGAGGCAAGCTGAGTGCAAAGGGGTAAGTGCATTGAGGCACCGGACCCATGCTTGTGTGGCTAAAAATGAACCATTCTCCGAGAAGGCTAGGTCTTTGTCGACCGCCGCAACGCACCATTTTGCACCATTTTGGGCAAATCGCGTCCACTTTTGTGATGTTTCGCATGCAGAGCCCCAAAACTACTCAAGGTACTAGCACCGGGATATTGCTCCGCGCACGCCAAGGCACACCCAAGGTGTGCCCTAATTGGTTGGGTTGTTATTCTTGGTGCCAAATTAGGGTTCGAGGATTGAAGTGGTGTGATTTTGGGCAACTAAGAAACCCCGTACGCGTAGTGTGATTATCGTCTCTGGATCCTAGTGACCAATCCGCAACGGAAGCACCTCGCTTGTCGAACGAAGGCTGTGCACCTTCTTTCTGGGCAATAGTGTCATCATTCCTTTGGCGTTCTCTTTCTACCGGCCTCAAACTCTCCTACACATTGCCCTCTTGGCAGGCAGGAGTGTACCAAGGCTTGCAAATTCGGCAAACTAGACACACATATGCGACGCTCTTGTTTGCTCGAGCACATGAAAGAAAACAAAAGCTGCCACAAATGCGGCTAGCTACCTGTGCACACAACATCCCAAAACGAAACACGAGGAAGGGGAAAGGTAGGGGAAGAACAAGGAATCACTTCTTGTTGCCCCATCTTTTTTCAATTTTCCACTACTTATTGTGGCATACCTTAGCTTGGCCAACATCACAGGTCGGCTATCTGCCGTGGCGATGGACCAGCCCCAAGCCCCCCCCCCCTTTCCCCTGCCTGACCCCCTTGTCCCAACCCCATGCATGTTGTATGTCACGAACCAACAGCCCAGCCCATGCCCCTCACGTCCATAAATCGTGCCACCCTATGTACCCATACCCAGCCACGAGGTCCCTGAAATCATTCAAGCCAAGAGTCCCAAGACTATACCATTTTGGGTGTTTATTAGTTTGCCATGCACATACCCCACATCATGTCGCCCGGTACGAGCTGCCCGTTTTTTAAGGCATGGTGGGTTTCGCCAACCAATACGAAAAAGTACGAGCTACCCGTTCCTCTGCAGAAAGCTTTCGCTCGGGCCACTTGGCTCTTTTACATGTGCTTTGTTTGCCCTATTCTTAAATTTTGCCCCACCAACCGGAATTTTCTACCCTTGAAAAACAAGTCGTCGTGAAGTCATCATGATACATCAAGAACTCGGTCCAATTCCTTGTTCTCCCGAGAGCAACGGGGTAACACATGGACATTTTGGGGTCGTTTCAGTGCAGCCTCACCCATTAGGGATGGGGATGAGTGTTGTGCGGATGGTGACGCCGGAGCAGGGACCCATTTTTTGAACGTTTTGATGGTTGATTGGTCACGTCGTGTCACGTCTTGTTAAGCGCCCCCGACACACTCCCTCGCGCTTGCCTGCTGCCTTCGTGCAATCAGTGTAATTGCAGCGCCCGATGATCAGATGACTCAAGAATGACGACAAGTTGGCCTTGACAAGAAATGGGCCGTCGGTAGGCGAAGCAAAGTTTCACTCCACTCGACCCATTGATGGCACCCCCAGTCCCCAGTCTCTCAGCTTTTGTCTTTGCATTATGTCAGCGGAGCACGTGCTTGACAATCCCAGCCCGAAGGTGTACCAGCCGGAGGCGCAGCACCGTGAGCCCGAGGCAACTGTCAGTGAGGACGACGAGCGCGAGGCCTTTGACGCCCTGGAGATCTTTGATTTGATCCGTACCATCAAGGCCTGCCCTCCCCCGCCTCTCCAACCTTGTAGGGTTGACGATCTGTTGATCCGGCAGGGAGGACTGTTCTTGCAGCCCCTCCTGGGCACCTGCAAGAGAATGGACTCCCTAGGACTTCCCCCCTCCTTTCTGCTGGAGGGTTCTGCGTGCCAGAGGCTTCTCGCCCCCAATGACCAGATGGCCAAGTTATGATGACGAACTGGTCATGACAGACACCGATTTGCCTGTGTCTCAACCCCCGCAGTTGCCGCAGTCGGCCGGGACGAGTGCCTCTGTGAGCGGAGGGCAGAGGTGCCGGCAGCATACCTCGGACACACACACACACACGCACGCACGCACGCACGCACGCACACACGCACACGCACGCGCACGCGCACACCCACGCGCACGCACGCGCGTGTCCCTGGTTCGAATCCAGGAGTCGGCAGCGTGCGTGCGTGCGTGCGTGCGTGCGCGTGTGTAGCCCCCTACCGCGGCGCTTGCAGTTCAGAACTCGACAGGACTGCTGCCAGGGCCCGGTGGTGGGTTTTTCATTTCTTCGGTGCTGCGCCACGGCGAGGCTGTGTGTGTGTGTGTGCGCGCGGGCTGCAGTCCCAGAGCTCTAACCGCTGAGCTAAGCCTGCTCCTGCCAGGATGTGGGGTTCGGCGGTATAGGCCCTGTCCCTGATATGATTCCACGCGACCCTACACGGACAGTTTTGGGTTCACAAAGCACACACACCGACGACACCCTGGCGCCTATGACGGCTTGGCGGTAATACTCACCCACCCGGGAATAGACCTCGGTACATCCTGGTCAGGCAATCGCGATCGGAGTCACAGATGCGATCGCATTCGCGATCGGCGTCGCAATTGCGATCGCAGGCGCGCAATGGCGACTGCGATCGCAAGTGAATTCCGACGCCGATGGCAAGTGCGACTGTGATCACGATTGCGATCGCAACTGGGCAACTGCGATCGCAAGCGCGAGTGTGGTCGCGATTGAGACTCCGATCGCGATTGCGACTCCGGTTGCAATTGCGATCACAATTGCAACTGCGACCCCCCCCCCCCCCACCACCACCCTTCTACCAACCATCAGTTTGCCAGTCCCCCATCGTTCATTCTGACGGCTTCAGGATCCGGAGCACCCCAATACTCTCGAGCAGCTGAAGGTCACGGAACTCAAGGGCGTGTCTGTGGACGATGTCAACAGCCGCATCGACATCATGTTCACCCCGACAATTCCTCACTGCTCCATGTCCACCCTCATCGGCCTGTCCATCAGGCTGAAGGTCCTCCGGTCCGTCCCTACCCGCTTCAAAGTGGGTGTCACGCTGACGCCTGGAACACACGATCAGGTGCCAGTCTGTTTGTGTGCCTGGCCGACGTGACGAACATCGCCCACGCTACCCAACCTCACCAGCATCGCCAACATCACCAGCATCACTGCCATCACCACCCAACATCACCATCCAACGTCACCAGCATCACCACCAAACATCACCAACATCACCACCCAACATTACCACCCAACATCACCGACATCACCACCCAACATCACCCTCCAACGTCACCGGCATCACCACCAAACATCACAAACCAACATCACCAACATCACCAACATCACCAACATCACCACCCAACATCACCACCCAACATCACCCTCCAACGTCACCGGCATCACCACCAAACATCACAAACCAACATCACCAACATCACCAACATCACCAACATCACCACTCAACATCACCATCCAACGTCACCGGCATCACCACCAAACATCACCAACATCACCACCAATCACCACCCAACATCACAGTCGCGGTCTGCGCTACTCGGTCTGTGCGTCTCTGCTGGTCCCTGGTCGCCCATGGGGCGCATGGTACAGTGGGATATGTCCTGTGTGTTTGGCCGATCACCGACAGGGGTCACCATTCGACTGGTGTCCAGTCAGTCCCTCCCCACAAGGGGTGCCACCCCTCATGCAACCCTACGTAAGCCCCCCTTCCGATGAACCCCCCCTCCTTTCCCAGTCGAAAGCCGAGATACGTGCCCGAGGGAGGCAAAATGCCAGGCGCCAGCCTGGCTGTGCGGGCGGAGCGTTGGCTGGGCCGGTTGGTGTGATTGTGGCAGTGCTGGTGGTGATCTGTGCATTGCGCTGTTTGTTTTTAATTGGTTGGTTTTTCGTTTCTTGAGCCTCTGAGGGGCCCTGGAGATGTACGTTGGTTGGACCTATTTTCTGTTTTTTGGGGGTGGGTTCACACATGTACACACAGCAAATCCCCAAAGCCGTGATGCCAGGGGGTGGGGCAGTCCCAAGTGTCCCACTCTCACCTACTGAGACTATGTTTCCCGAGTGGCTTGGGACAAGCGGTGGAAACAATTCATTCCTGAAAGCGCAACCAGTGCGGTGGTAGCAGGCCAACTGCCGTCCATCAACCGCGGACCGCTGGCCGTCACCTTCGACTTCGTCGGTTAAACACCAACAGCAGCGGGTGTTTGGCTCCCAGCCGCCACCGGTTGACCAGCCCACTGCCGTCGGTGTGCCATGTCCCTGACATTGGACGGAGGAAATGGGGGGGAATGGGGAAAATGGAGGAAAATGGGGGGGGGGGGGGCGATGGAGAAAACCGGGGGAAGATGGGGAGCATAAGATGATGATAGAAATTGTACGAACAACCTCTAAAAGGGGCACAAACAATGGCGAAAAAATGGTGGGGCAAGACGAGAAAACGATAGAACAATGGGGCGAGGTACCCATTTTCCCCAACCCCATGCTCCCCATTTTCTGGGAGGCCGCAAATCTTCCCATGAGGTCCCTCTGCAAGACACGGTATCCGGTCTCCGGGTGGAAAGATGGGGGAAATCGAAAGTATCCGTGAGTATCCAAAGATGTGGGGACCTCGGAGGCTTGGGGCTGGCACACAAGGTGGCAGGCATGGAAGTGCTAGTAGGGCAGGGCGGCCCTGAATCCCCGAGTGCAATCCCAGTGCTCAATGCGGTAAGTGAAAGTAGGAAAGCACCCCCCTGTCCCCCCTGTTTTTCTCCATTGTTCTCCGTTTCCCCATTCCTCCCCATTTCCCCTTCTTTTTATCCATTTCCCCCAATTGCCCCCTATTTTCCTCCATTTTTCTCCATTCCCCCCCCCCCCCCATTGCCCCCCTTCTTTCTCCATTTCTCCCTAGTACCCGCCGTTCTATGTACATAAGTATGTACAGCATAAGCGGCCCTGCGGCTTTGAGTTCCATTAAGGTTGTGCACGATTCAACCTGCCAAATCACCAATCAAACACGATCCAAAGTGTTGTCGGGGCAGTCCCAACTATATGTTACTACATGCTCACTCCCCTGGCTGCAAAGCATGGCACTCCTTCAGCCTGACCTGGGTTGTGGGTGGTGAGTTTTAAAAACTAACAAGAGGGGGTACGAACATTCAGCCCACTTTTCTCCATTTCCAACCATCCCCCCCCATTCCCCCCCATTTTCCTCCATTTCCCCCCAGTCCCCCCCATTTTCCTGCATTTTTCTGCATTTCCTTCCCCCCCCCCATTTTACCCCATCCCCCCCCCCATTTTCCCAAGGGCCTTCATGGACTTGGGCCCTTCTTCAGACCCGGGCACCCCGGAGCACCGCGCCCCCGGGCCGCACAACCCCTGCGCCGCCGCTTGCCCCAGCTCTTCCCCTGCCGCTGCCTGTGCAGGAACATGGGGTCAACAAGCAGCTGAACGACAAAGAGCGCGTGGCGGCCGCGTTGGAGAACTCCCACCTGCTGTCGGTCCTGGAGAACTGCATCTACGAAGCCGAATAGCCCCCCGGTGGACCATCCCCCCCCCCCCCTGCCACACACACACGTTACCCAGACGGCCCATGAGACATTCGATGGCCGTCTTGTGCGGCGAAATCAAGGCAACACTCGGCACTGATCTGGTTTGCGCTGCAGTGCAGCACGGCAAAACAATGTACTGTGAGTTGTGGCTATGACCGTATGCCTGTGTCACTGGGGCATGTGTGAGCCCAGTATCCGTTGCTCATGCCCCCCCCCCCCCCCACACACACCCGCCGCCGCCGCCGCCGCCTGCCCGTCATCCCTCCCCTGATCCTCCACAGCCCCAAGGACCACCCCTGTAGCTACAGCAGCTCCCGGGGCCCACCCCCTGTCCTTCACACTTTACCCCTGGGCCCGTCCCACCCCAGCGCCCCCTGCGAGCGGCCCCGTGGGTTCACCCCCTTCGCGGTGCTCCGAGCGGTGGAGCCAATGGTGTGGCGGCAGCTCTACCCTTGCCACCAGCCCCCCCCCCCCCCCCATCGCCACCCCCATTGCCGGTTTACAAAGCGTGCATAACAGAAATCCAAGCAGCAGCGCCCCACACGAAATTAAAGGAAGCAAGCCCCATGTTTTGGTCAGAATGGAACAAACGGCACATGTTGCATTACCTAATGTCCTTGACCCCTGAACCGCCCAGACAGACGGCGGAAACCTGGCAAGCATGGGCGAAGTTGCGTCTCCCTCCCAGAGACACCCAGTTCATCCAACTAGCGCTCTGGCACAAACTCACGGTGGGCACCAGGCTGGCCAGTTGGCAGCCAAATGGCACTGCATGCCCACTACACCCAGGGGTTCAAGAAACAATCAAGCATGCCACCCTGCACTGTAAATTTCTGCAACCTGCATTTTTCATTGCCCAACAATGTGTGGGACCTGCAGCGCTAGCGGACGGCTCCACAGCAGACCCAGAAGCAATCTTATGGGATCAACCTGCACTCTCTGTCTCATCCCCCCTAGGGCTGCTCTACTGGTCTGCGGTCAGGGCAAACTGGATGGTCCGCAGCAGATGCAAATTTCATCACCCAACCTTCCAACCCCCGTGGCAACAGTTTCTGAAACAGTGGAGAGCCAACCTCAGCGATTGGGTGGACCACCCCTTCCCCTCCTTCCCCAAATCAGAAACACAGTTGTTCTTGCAGGCACTCGATTCTCTGAGTGATCCGAACACGCTCACGATCCAGCACCCGAGGGTCCACACAGCACACAACTCCTCCCTCCCCCCCCCCACACTGGTAGCCCCGGCACGCAAGAAACGGAGAAAAGAAACACACAAACAAGAACTCTGTGAGTACTATGAACAAATAATCCAGCGGTATGTCGAAGCAGGGTGGGAAGTCATATATCCCGACGGATCATCGGAGGACCATGAGGTAGTAGGACGAGTGGGAGGGTATGGCGTCTCCTTTGGGGATTCCAGGGATACAGCCGAACCAATTCCAGTGAGTGAACCCCAAACCAACAACAGAGGGGAACTGAGGGCAGCCCTGCGCGCGCTGCAAGCACGGTCACCAGACAAACCTGTCCTGATCTGCCCTGACTCCTTACTCGTTGTAGACGGTGTCCACGGCAAGGCCCAAAAGTGGCGCAGGCACAAGTGGACAGGATCCGCGGGCCCGGTCAGCCACGTGGACCTGTGGACCCAGGTACTGGACCTAATTGAATCAGCACACTCCCCCACCCACTGGATGCACATCCCCTCCCACATAGGAATCAAAGGCAATACCAGAGCGGATCATCTGGCGGATGTCGGTCGGCGAAAATCCCCCCTCCTTTTTGGACACGTCTCCGTCTCGCAAACAGGGCAACAACAGCCACCAGACAATGATGATGTACAATCCTTAGCGGACCTACTGGAGGAAGAGGCCCCAGAGCTTGACGAGCCCCCCCTCCCAGAGTCGCAGCTCACACCACTGCGGCACACAGCGGAAGAGTACAGCACCCCCCCACCCCCCCCCAGAACCCCTCGCCGACCGACACCGTCACAGGACATTGAAGATTGCACCCCGGCCAGGAACCCCAAATACCCGAAGAGATTCACACCACACACCGTCGCCTACACGCCACTCTCCAACCTCCGAGCCCGCCTCCCTCACACCTCATTGGCCACACCGAGCACAGTGCACTGCATGCACACACCGTGGGAGGCGCTGGAACGCAGAACTACATTTCACACCCCCCAACCACCATCACCCATGTCGCCACGTGTAGCAGCAAATCTGTTGGCAGAACTGCAGCTGGTTGAAATGGACTGGGAGCAGGGACCAAGCCAGGCAGACACCGAAAGCATGCCGTCCTCCCACACCTCATCAAGGCACACATCGCCAGCGTCACGCATGTCTGACGACGCCTCCACACTGTCCTGCAGCACCATGTGTTCTCACTGCACCACTCCATAAACCCAGTGCCCCACATGGGCACCATCAGCGCAACAAACCCACCCAAGCAACCCCCCCCCCCCCCCTGAATGGCTGTGTGTTGAATGTGCGCTAACCAGCACCACCAGGGCACAGTGAGCCCGAACCAAGATCCCAGGAGTACCGGCCGAATGGGGCCAGCGTCAAGCAGGTATCCCAGGGACTGACCCTGACCACCATGCACGCCACTGACCCTGTAGAGTCAAAGCCCCGCAAACTTGGGTACGACAGTGTACATATGGAAGGTAGGGACAAGCGAACACTGGCGGAAGCACCGGGACAGTCGCCTAGCAAAAACCCGGACGCACTGCTGTGAACTTGCTGAAGAACAATGGCTGGAAGTGTCTATGGCGGGGACATCCAGCTCAGCCTACCGACCAATTGAAGCCATCGCCACCATGGGAATCCGGCCTCAGCCAAGCCTGTTGCCTCACCCTCCCCCCCCCCCCCCCCCAAGGGATGCATTAGAAGGGAAGGGACCTCGAAGGCCGCCCCAGAGGCGGTTGGACAGGCGGCTGGAGGAGGTTGCCAAAGCGTTTGGGGGCGGTGACTGTCAGTTACACATGCCGTTGAGGCTGGCATTTGGCGTCAGGGGGACAGTGGCTGGGCATGGGCCTGCGCCCTGGAGGGGGGGGGGGGGGGGGCACCCCCCCCCTTTCCAATGCATCCCTGCCCCCCTCCCCCTCCTCCCTGAGCTCACTTTAATTACCCCCACCCCACCCCACCCCTCCCCTCCTGCCCTCCATGCTCCAAGACAGTGCAGGAGGGTGCGGTGGAGACCTGGTGATGGGTGGAGTCCCGTGCAAAACCTGTTCCCTGCCCCCCCCCCCCCCCGGGAGTCCCCCACCCGCCGGTACACGGATTGCAGTGTTGTGGTTGATTGCAGTGTGCCGCTGGGCCGATGGAGGTTCTGCCGACGGGGGGGTCCGACCATCGTTGCGTTTTGACCCCCGGGAACGCCCTTGCCACTGCGCCGGTGCCGCATGCGGTGTCGGTGGCTTGGGGCGTTTGTGGTCGTTATTTCGTGATTGTTGCGGTGGTCAGAAGCACTGCTCTGAACGGAGGGACGGACGTCCGCCCACCAGTCCAGTGCGACGCGGTGCGATGGAACGGGTACTTGTTTTGGGGGGGGGCACAACGGAGTGCAGTGGTTGGCTTTCGCTTCTGACACGACGCAAGTTTTGGGTGGTGCTTCGCACGTGTTGTTGTCCTTTTCGTGATCTGAGCACCGCAGTATCGCACGGCATTCCAGATCCGCACGTTTCCGTTGGGTCCGTGTGTCGGGGCATGGCCCTCGCGCACGGCCTGCAAGACTCCCACTCTAACCCTCCAATATTACGTCCCCCCTCCGCCTGGCCACTGCCTTCTGTACACTAAAGGCAGTGCGTTCACCCGGCAGTACCACGCGGCACGCCCACTGCGCCCTGATGGCAAGCCCCTCCTCCGCAGGCAATCTCAATGACGATGGATGATGCACCGATTCATCTCTTCTTGTTATTGAGCCCCGGACGGCCCGAAGGTTATTGGTGGCGGGATTCGGTTGAGCGACGGCGGTTGGCGCTCAACCGACGGCGGTTGGCCGATGACCAACCGCAGTTACTCGCCGGCCGGCGCTCTGCGGACGTCCGAGTGCACCGGAGGCGGGCAGTTTTTACTTTCCTCGCCCTAAGGGCAGCCCTGGCTCGCATTGACCGCGGGCGTGTCCAGCGTTTGCTTTCGCACAGTCTCTGCCGCTCGTCTGTTAACCCATTCGAAGCCCCGCTGCACACTGCCCTGTGCAGTGCGGCAGTGCAGTGAAGGAGCCCCGCTGCCCACCGCCGCCTGCAGTGCGGCAGTGTAGTGAGGCAAACAAGGGTACCCCTCCCCAGAAGCGCCGCAGCAGGAGCAGGTTCGGTAGGCAGGTGGGCGGCCCAGCCCCCCACCGTGCGGGTGTCCGAGAGCGCGCTCTGGGCGAGCGGGGCCCTGGAACTCGCCCCCTTCCTGCGGGTAGCCCCTCGGCTGGTCAACGCTGTGATTGTCGCCGGGCGAAGCGGTGCGGCTCAGGATGGGGTCGAGGCAGGGGGAGGCAGGGGTGCCCCCGGGGCGGAGATGGGCGACAGGGTGACGCTTGTCCTGCGGTGCGCGGTCTCGGTGGCTGCCCCTGGGCAGGGGGCGTGGCAGTGATGCACCGTGGGGATGTACCCTCACGGTGTCCTCCGCCCTTTCCAGGTGATCATCCATGACCACCCCCTGAGGCGCACTCCCTCCTGCCCTGCCATGTCGCCCTGTGGTCCTCTGTGGCAGACATGGGGAATATTTTGCTGCACATGCACAGGCACATGCACATGCACAGGCACAGGCACGTGCACATGCGCAGGCCTATGCACCAACACATGCACACGCCTGCGCCTACCCTTTCTCTTGACGTCATGCACCACAGCGAGTTCCGCTCACCCTGCGGCGCCCGCCGCAGCGGTCCGGGCCCCAGTGCGATGCACCATGCAATTGGGGGGACGGTAGCGCGCCGGGCATCTTTTTTTTGACCACTCCCCACCCGTGCCTGTTTTTGCCCCCCACCTCACCAAACAATTTGGAGTGCCTTCTCGCCGTGGCTAAGAATTTTGGCCCATCCTTTGCTCCCAGTTTATGACTGGGCAAGGGTGGTGGTTGGAAGTGGTGGGAGTGACATTGTATGTTGCTTCTCATATTTCGGCTTATGCAAGGTGCCTTGCAGGGAAGCTTTGCGGTCTAGTGCGGTCTACTTGGGGGACTTCCCAAGGTGAGGATAAACCTGGGGCTAGAGATAAGATACTTAATCCAAAGGTAGCGCGCCGGGCAAACATTCCCCCATGGTGTACAGCATGATCTCGGCGACCAGAAGTTTGCTCTGAGGGAGGGGGGAGGGGACTCGGGAGCCCCAGGATGGTTGCGGATTCAGAAAATGGGCTCCCAGAGCCACTTTTGTTTGTTGTTACCCTGTGCCGGTGGGTGGAAAAACTTTTTTTGAAAAAAATTTTACCCCATGGGTGTATGTTCAAAATTATCAGCGCGTCATGGCGATCACTTTGAGGTATGTATGTTGAGGTACCCACCGACCCCCCCCCCTCCCCCCGGGCGCCCTCTCAGGACCCCCCCCCCCCCCCGCGGCATGGCAAGGAGGCAGATTTGGGAGCCCACGGAGGACCGGGGGGGGGGGGGTTGGAAAATGGCCTCCCGAGTCCCCCCAGCCCCTCAACCCAATTTGCTCCCCGCCCTCACCCAGAGGCGATGATACCATTGCAGGTGGGCACGGCTGAGCGACCAAGGAAGCACCCTGAGGCGGCGGAGCGGCAGCCTCTTGCTCTGCCACCGTGAAGGGCGGCCCCTCTCACGCCATCCAATTTGGGTGAGCACAGGAGGGGCCATAATGCCTCATCGCCCAAGGCTACGCTCCTTGCAGCCTTCTTGCAGCCCTGAGAACGGGGGCTCACTGTCCCTTTAGTGCGTCGGTGGGTTTTGTATAGGGGAGGGGGGGGTACTGATGCCGGATGATGCGTGAATCAACCAGAATATAGTTCATAGAGCTTAGGTGCAGTGGAACCGCTTTGCACTCTCTGTGTTTGCCTCTACTGCAGCGACAGGCGCCTGTGACATGTCACTGAAGAGCTTTCCTCTTTGACTCTTGCTTTGCACTTCTGCTTTGTGCCTGACGGCACCGGTCGTGCACAGTCATCTGTATCCCGTGGCAGGGAGGTGCTGGTTGGGACGGGCACCGCTCTTGTGCCCTGCTGGGCCGCGTGTCAGGCATCCTCAGGCTGGGGAAGGGGGGGCAGTTCGGACCCCAGGGGCCTGTGAAGGGGCAACGCCCGGGTTTGTGGCGGATGGCGCGCGTGGGGCGGCGCGGAATCCCTTGGCCCTTCCTGCCTCCTGAGTGCCGGGGCACACATTACGTCCGGGGCCGGTGGCTCTTTGGATGTGGTGGTTGGATTGGTTTGCTGCTATGTTCACTCTTGATGGGCACGTGGTGGAACTTTGGTCACGAGATAAAAAAAAAGATTGGTTTGCTGCTGTGAGCCCCAGAAAGCTATTGCGCACCCCATGGTAACCTTTCTCCTTCGGTGCCTAGTCACCATACCTCCGCCCCTGCCTTTACGCACACATGCCATTTGATCCTCACACCGGGGGGCATTTGTGCTGGGAAGGAATATTTCTGGCTCAGGGCTCTCGCCCCGTGCTCAGCATTCCCCCTCCTCCCCCCTGCGCAACTCAGCAGCGTTTTTCTGGCGTCCTGCCCCAGGTCCTGCCCAACGATCACTCCCTGGTCAAGTGGCGCTCACCCCCCCTTTCGAGGGAATACCATTCAGGCAGTGCTCACGCAGTGCAAAGTTTTGGATGTCGGCAACCCCCCGCCCTGAATTCTGCCCCCCCCCCTTTGCAGTTCCTCCCCCGCGGGGGAGGGGGGGGGTCACTTTGACTTTTCTTCTGACAACAGATTGATATGTTGCGCTCTCTTGTTCTCGTGCTAGTGCCCCCTGTCAGAGTTGACTCCTCTTCCCATTCAGACACAAATGCATGCTGCAGGCCCTCATGTTGGGCACCACTCTCGCAGCAAGGGTGCCCCGCTGTCATTGGTCCCTCACCCTCTGGACCCGAGTTCCTGCACATTCAATGCCAGGGGCCTGTCAGGTCCAAGCCAGCCGCGCCAGCTCCCAAAAGGGCTGGCAAGCAGGCTGCACAGTCCATTTCCGCCTCATCTTCGAATTCCCAGCCTGTCCCTGAATTGCCCATTGAACATGTCCAAGAGTTGAGTTCAGGGTTGTTTGGACTCGCAAAAAGAAGCTTCACACAGTGCCGCGGGAAAAGGCACTCGGACACAAGTAACATCCATGTTTCAATGGGATTGACACTCCCGGTGTTGTGCATGCTCTGCTGCGGTTATAAAGTGTTGCAGTTTTGTGGTGCAACCTTTTTTGGGGGGGGGGGGGCGTCACATCATGACCATCCCATCCCCCCAAGGGGTGGGGGGCGTCACAACAATTGGGGGGGGGGTTTCAATGGGGGCAGGGGGTAGTTTTGGCCCATGTCCATAATTTCACTGATTCATCAGTGCCTCTAACCGACCTTATAAAACAGAATACCCCCCGGAGATGGACCACCAGGGGGGAGGATTGTCTCCAAGAGTTGAAGCAGAAAGCATCCTTTCAGGCCCATGAAAAGCAGTCCTCAGGCTGTTTTTTCGATATCACCAGCACAGCACGTCTCAGTTCAGCCTGCGAAATGGATTGCCTCTTGCTGGCACTGTCCCATCCTCATTTCTGGCGTCATTTTCCCTAAACCGTACATTGTATCCAGCATGCGAAATCCCCGCTGTTTCCTTCCACAACCCATCACAGTAGGCCGCATCCCGTAGGCTTGAGCTGTGCATCAGACCTGCAGGTGGACAATGCCAGGATCGCTGCAGGCAAAGGCACCAAAGTGCCGAGAGTTGCATGGGAGGCCATGCACCCTCCGGGCAACTGCTTCAAATGTGGCCATAAATGTCATTTGGCAGCGTCAAGCCCTGTGGAAGGCCCCAGGGGCACGTGCAAATGGTTGGGCACGAGCAGATGTCCCAAAAGGGGTTGGCATGCAATATGGATGTACCACCCCTGTTGGAGCGCAGATTCTGCGGCCAGCACCACTGGGATCAGTTTTGCCCGGTTGCACACTAAGTGATGCAACTATTAGTGCACAACATGGGGGTACAAATGGGAGGTATTGATGAACCCCTGCATATGCACCCGGCAAGTGCCACGCCTGACGGTGATATCCACTGGTAGCATCAACGTCAAGTTTTCCATGCAATGTACAATGGAACATCAAGAAGGGGCCAGTTCCCGACAAATGCGTAGATGGTCCAAAGATGTGGTAGTTGATCCTACTATTCAACGGCTGATCCAAATCACCTCGAAGAGGTTGTTAGAGCGCAGGTGCAGGCGTCGCCCCCACCCCCCCTTTGAGGGTTGTTCGCGTTGCACACTCCAAGATATGGTATCAGACGTCTCACCCCTAGTAAAATCATCATTTCGGGAGAAAATGATCCCCCAATGAATTTTTTTATTTTGAACCCCCTAACCCCCAGTACCCGGGGCCCATAAGGGGGGGCTGACCAAGTGTACCTGGAGTTGGACCCAGGACCCCTGCCATGGGTTAGGGGGTCAATATACAAGAAAAAAGTTGTTCAGGGCCCGGGTCCCAATCCATACACAGCAGCCACAATATGCAAAGAAGTTTTGACCTCCCCCCTGAACCCCCCCCCCCCCCCTGCCCCAAGCCCTTGCCGGTGAGGACTTGGCCGTTTTCGTGCTGGATGGGCTGTTGTTTAGTGGCACCTGAAAAACTTTCAAACTTCGACTTTTTCCGAAACTCTTCTGTCCCCCCTGGTATGAGTTTGGGTGATCATTTGGGGACAATACGGGTAGTTGAGCATCCACAAGGACCCATGTAGTGGCCTCTAGGCCTATGTACATTGGCCCCCCAAAAGCACGAAAATTGCTGTTGTGTAGGCTGTTCAGTGGCACGTGGAATTTTTGCAAACTTCCACTTTTCCCCTTCTTTCACCCCTAGGATGGGTTTGGGTGATTATTTGGTGACAATACGGGTACTTGAGCACCCATGGGAACCCACATATTTGCTACTAGACCCGTGTGGCCAAGGCCATGGGCCCCTAACACCCTCAATATTGCTGTTTGTACGCGTTTCAGTGGCACCTGATGTGCACACAAGCAGTTTGCCACCCTCTACAGCTCAAAAATGGAAAATTTTTCGCTTTTTTTGTGATATCCTGACCATTCACAATAATCAAATATCCTATGTAAAGCATGTTTTGGACGCTCTTTATGTGTTTCACCCCATTTGGGTGTTTGGAGGGGGTTGGGGGGGGGCTGCTCAAAAATGGAAATGTCGAACCCGTTTTTTTGATATTCTCACCATTCACAATGATCAAATATCTCATGTAAAACATGTTTTAGACCCTCTTGATGTGTTTTCCCCCCTATTTGCGTGTAGGGGGGGCAAGGAGCCTTCGAATGGGCTGGGGCACAACCTGCTCATGCAGTTTTCCACCCTCTACAGCTCAAAAAAATGGAAATTTTCGAAACCGAATTTTTTGATATTTTAACATTCACTAAACTAGTCCACAAATCTAACTCTCACTTCCTGCAGCTGTCACTAACGCATGGAATAAAGCATGAGCGAAATCATTTGGCCAAAAACCACCCTTTTTCATGGTATCGGTGATATTTGTGCTCCATTGTGAGCCCACTCCACCTATTTAGTATTCCCCTCATTGCCTAAGCTCGGATTGCACTGAATGGGGGCCGCGGGGGTCTTGCTACCCTAAACCTGTTTCATACGCCCCCTCTCATATCCAATTCACAGTAGACCACGTCTAGGTATGGGTGGGCCAATCTTCGTGGGGGTTTGGGGGCTGGGGCAATTTTCCCCGGTCAAAGCCACCACCCATCATGAACGGGCATTTGTTTGGCCGTTTCCACAACCTGGTATATAGTAAACAAGGGAGCTTCACCAGTTCAGTCCGGAACACACCTGCCGTGTGGGACCCTCGTTTGTACTATGTGCACTACTCTTTCATCTGTGCTGTCACCTGAGAGCTCACTTGGACCTTGATCAGCCAGAACAAACAAAAGATGCTGCTGGTGGATGCCGCCAAAAGTGTGCCACTCTGCACAACCTCTAGAAGAACAATGCGGTCATCCAAAATGCAACCCAATTGCATGCAGTATTAAATGAGCTACCTTATACCCCCCTTGTAATCTCCCCCCCCTTGCAATCCCCCCCCCCCCCTTTGGTGGGAATGGTCACTTGGCCCAAAAAGAATAGACAATACTAGGTACCAAAGGCGCCAAAGAAAAATTTTACAAGGCACTGAAGGCGCCGCCGAAGCTGATTTACACTGTGATACTATGGTACAGTTTTGTGGTGCTATCCCCCCCCCCCCCAAGGGGGGGACCGTCATTTCCTGACCACCCCCGCCCCCGGGGGGAACCGTCACGACATCGGTGGGGATATTACAAGGGGGGTGTAAGGTACCATGGGTCCCTACGCTGGAACCATAGCTGTGGCCCAAATGAACTGAGCACTTTAGCAAGCATCCATTGTCACCGTGGATGTTGCTTGCTTACTATTATCCGCACCGGTCCCATGGATTCCCTCTCCCCCATAATTTCGTCGTAATTCCCCACAATCACCCATGATTGTCTTATGATTCCCTCAGAATTCCCAACCATAGTTCACACAAACACAAGTTTTGGGTTCCTGCTCTGGGCCTGTTTGATTTCTTCGCATGGAGAGCAGGAGTGATACCAGCCGTGGTTCAGCATTTGACAGATTTGCATTGCTTGTGTGGGCTGGGGGGCACCAAAACCATTAACCACAATTCCCCAGGTGGACAATTTATGACACCTTGAGTGTCACCAACTCAAGAACAAAAAATCCTTCCGACCAGATTTTGGACCAGATAACGACAAACCTGCACCACCTGCCAAACCTCTCCACAATCCATGACACATCTAAACCAGCAACTGTTTTTTCTTGAACATCCAATTCATTGCTGGTTCATTTACTGCAATGTACCGTTTTTCTACACCACCTGCTGGGTTTTTCGAAAGTCTTGGATTTCGGACAACCCACTGGATTTCCAGACAGGTCTGTTGGTTTGCTTGAGGCACTTTGCACTTTTGGGATGGGCGAGAATCGTTACCAAGTCACCACTAGCGTCGATGACGCATCTTTTATGGCATCAGGGACATGTCTGCAAAAGGCGTGCATGCAGATCCACCAAATTCCCCACCGCACATCCACACACCCACCCATGTTCACACCAACATGTTCCCCAAGTTGCTGCGCCAAAGTGGCATGCTGCCGCAGTATGCTTGTGCCCGAAACCCACTGCTGCAGGCACTATCCTCATCGTTCCCTGTCCTCTTTTTGCAGCCAACCATTTCAATGGTGTTTCGGAAATGCGACAACACTCTGCATGTGCACACTCCTCCGCGTGTGTGCACTGCCAAACACTACCAGAACAGAGTGGCCTCCATGGCACTTGGTGCAATGGTATATGCCCCAGCCCTCTCCTCCTGCCCATGCCCATGTGCGGGCGGATGTCTGTGCCTGTGCCTGTTCCTCTGCTCGCGCCCATGTATGTGCCTTTGCCCATGCCCGCCCGTGTGCCTCTCCCTATGCCTATGCCCATGCCTATGCCCCTGCCCATGCTTTGCCTCCACTACTCTGCAACTGCACCACACCACACCACACCACACAGATCCAGACACCACCGTACCGTCCAGGCATGCTTGCTGCTTGCTTGATGCTTGCTACTTGCCACTGACTGCAGCTTGCCAAAAGGGGTAGATCCACCTTCCACAACAACAGGGGCAATACAATCTCTGGCTCTAAAGAACAGCAGCTCAGTGGCCTACCAACAGTGTGGCCGGACAATGCAGTAGTGGTTCTGATTAATAACGGTCCGGTTGTTGTGGACCCTTGGAAGCCCCCCCCCCCCCACCCCCTGTGCAATGTTATCGCCCATCCCTGGAGGGCAGAGTGGGTAATGGAACCCTCACCGTGACCAATTTATTTACACAGGAACGGTGGCTTGTCAGGTTTTGGCGGGATTTCTGTCGTTGTCCAGGGTAATACCGCATGAGTGTTGTGGTTTAAATGCATTGATTGCATCTCAGGCAATGCGTTTATCCATGGTGGTGTGGGCGAAGAGTGCGCGTGGAGTATGGGGACGTTTTTGAACACAAGTTGTACTTTACTTTCTGAGTGTCGATTTTTTTCGAACTGATGAGGGCTTAATTCAAGCCGAAACGCGTATTGTTGGCACATCACTCTGGGGATCTTTGACCACAATCGAGATTCGTGGCGTTCAGTTTCGTTGCAGTGCATTTGCTTGCCCAACATTCCTGGTTGAGGTCTACCGAGGCTTCCCACTGGTGTTTGGAGGGTATTTTTGTCAAAGGGTACTATTTTGCAAAAGTACTCATGTTCCTGAGGTTTGCGACAACGGCTCCGCCCCCCTGCTCAACCCGTTGCCAAGCCCCCTGCCAAAGGTGCTGCCAAGCCTCATGCCAAGCCCTATGGCAAGGTGGCGGCCAGGCTTGCAGCCAAGACCTGTAACAAGTGAGCCGATTCCAGTGGCCTCTGTTGAGAATGTTCAGCTGTTCAACAGCCCCATGGCGTGTTCAATATGGTGGATGCCTCCTGCCCAGACACATTCGGGCTCCAGAGTTTGGCTGAGTTGAAGGCCAGTTTTGAGATACTTGGGTCGCTATTCAGCCTCTACCTCTATTGGGTTGCAGAGCCATATGCGGAGTCATAGCTAACTAACCCTAACCCTACCCTAGGCCGATGTTCATCCAAGGGAATGGGATGGCATCATCGACCCATGCTTGTGCACCAGTATCTCACAACACTTGATGCACGAGTGTGCGCGAATCAAGGTTCGCATCCTTCAATGTAGGGAGCACCGTGCATGGTGTGTGCGTGGTGTGGGCGCGGTGCGTGTATTGGAGCCGTTCCGTGGAGTCAGCCAAGAGAAGGCTCCTGCAGGACCTGCACCTCCTTCAGAGGCACGGCAAGTGAATACCGGCTTTTGGTCGAAAAACTCAAATCCGGGGCAATTTAGGGTGGCCTGCAGCATGTGAAGAGGCCTGCCAAAAACAAACCATTTGCCCAGGGTTTATTCCACAACCCACCGCGGTGCACACTCCGTGGACACTTGAGCCTTGAAGGCTGTGCCGACAGGCAGTTGGTCCAGGATCGACAGCAGTGGGTCAGAGCACCCGCAGCGGTGGGCTGTTTCCCGCCGGGGCTCGGCACCAGAGCTGGAGAGCCACGCACCGCACTGGCTCGCCCAGCCCTGGATGGCCTTGAAACGGCTTGCTCAGTGACTTGGCCACCGCTGTCCTCCTCCCGCCATCCCGTACATGTTCTGCTCTCTGTGGCCCATGCGTCTGCCGAATGCCTTGGGAAGTGCCCCCACAATGACCCCATCTCGGGGACTGCACCCTTTCCATCTTGCAGGCAGGGGGGGGAAAAAAGTGCAAATGCACTTTTTTGCATTTTTTTGCACTTTTCACTTTGAGCCATTTTTTGCACTTTTTGCACTTTTTTGCATTTTTTTGCACTTGTTTCCACTGCCCTGTCAGAGTTGTTTTCGCTCTTTTGATGTCTGTGACGCAGCCAGAAGCTGGTGCGCAGGTACATACAAATGATGAGGAAGAGGAAAATGAACCTGGAAGGTAGGTTCAAAGTGGCGTAATGCCGAAACCAAGAGCACTATCCTCCTCCACAGTATCCGTATTTATAGGTACGGAGCCCCGGAGAGCAAAGGTGTCCTCAGAACCACATCACTAGTTTCAATGTTACGTTTGGAGCGCATTGTGTAGTGCACTGTTGTGTATTGTGTTGCCTTGTCATTGCATTTTTATGGTTGCATTTTTTTGCACTTTTTTTGCACATATTTGCACTTTTTTGCATTTTTTTGCACTGCATTTTTTGGATAGTTCATTTGCACTTCCCCCCCCCCCCCTGTTGCAGGCCCACTCTCATGGCCGTGTTGTCTGGCAGTGCAGTGTTCTAAGAGCATCCTTCTTGCTCCATTGTGGGGGCGGGGGCTCTGTGCAAAGCGCGTCTGCCCTGCTCTCAGGTTGGCATATTGGCAGTGGTCACGATCCGGGCCGAAGCTGCCGTACCCGCGACGCAGCGTTTGAATGCGGGAGCCCCTGCCACTCTCAGCCGCCCCGCCCCAGGCGTGGCTGTCACTCCGGTTGTGACACAGCCGGAGGTGCCGGTCCCTCCGTCCAGTGGAGCACAGGGGGATGGATACCCTCATAGTCGTGTTGCAAGTATGCGCAGGGGCCGAAGGCACGGAGGCATCAGAAGCGACAGGGCCTCAGAGGCAACCCAGAAGCGGTTAGACAGGCGGTTGGAGGAGGTTGCCAAAGTGGTTGGGGGCGGTTGCTGTCGGTTACAAATGCCATTGAAGCCGGCACTTGCCGTCAGGGAGACAGTGGCTGGACATAGGCTGGGCGCCCTGGAGTGGGGGGGGGGGGGGCGACAACCAGACGGAATGTCACACAGGAGGGGCGATACCCTCCCCCCATGGTGCACCATTTTTAGGGGTCCCAAGGAGGGCGCTCTTGCCACGGTGCGCGCGCGGTGCACACTTTGGGTTTATCTGGGGATCAAGAGGCCTCCGGGAAAGAACCAAAAACTCCCCAACAAGCCTTTGGGGATTATTGGCCATCATGAAAAAAACAACCCTCGGAAGCCAGGTGGTGTCCTTGCAACTAAGATCTTCTGGGGTTCTATGGGCTGTTTGGGCGGGTACATTGTGGGATGGTGCACTGGTGTTTGACTACTAATGGTTACCACGTTGCGGACGCGGTGCGCCCGGTGCGTGTGCGGTGCAAGGCCTCCCACAAGGAATGGCGTTTTCCCCATCGTTTGTTCCAACACTTTAGTTTGTTCCAACCCTTTACATGGTGTGCGGGCGGTGCAGGTACTCCCCCATGGGGGACCCTGCAAGGCCCACCACGTTGCCGTGGTCAGACCCAACGTTGGAGCCGCTGGCACCGCAGATCGTTTTTCACTTGCGATTCTACCCGAACATCACCTCAACGAGGGTTGTTAGATCAAGCGCAGGCCCCAGCGCCTCTTTTTAGGGGGTAATGGCCATGCCCCCCCCGAAAGCCCCGAAATGGCTGTTTGTAGGCTGTTCCATGGCACTTGATTTGGATTTTTGATTTGATTGGTTTGACAATTTGAATTTTGCCAAAAACCTTTTTTCGGGTCTAGGATGGGGGGGCGCATGGATGCATTCGACGGGAAAGGGACCTAAGACGCGGCCCCACAAGCAGTGAGACAGGCGGTTGGAGGAGGTTGCCAAAGCGGTTGGGGGCTGTTACTGTCGGTTGCAAACGCCGTTGAAGCTGGCACTTGCTGTCAGGGGGACAGTGGCTGGGCATAGGCTGGGCGTCCCGAGGGGGGGGGGGGGGGGGGCAGGGGCGTACCTACCCCCCCTCCGCTGCATCTCTTTGTGGAAGTCATGGGCACTCTAGCACCGCCCAAGTTCGAGGTGTCTGCCAAAGGCAATAGAATTGTGTGTCAACGCACAATGGCCACAATTTTATCGGGATCTCAAATATGCCACGTTTGGGCTGGTGCCTACGGGGCAGCGTAGGTACTAGAGCATGCACACCCTAAGCGCAGAAAATGACTGGCCAAGGCATGTCTCTTACCCTAGTCAATGAAGGCAGGGGCAATACCGGACGATGCAACACACAGTGCGGACAGCGTCGCACTGAGTGAGCAGTTAAAGCTATGGGCAGGCAGGTGCATTTGGAGGTAAGTTGTGGGTCCACACCTGAGCTTTGAGCGCCTGCAACCCTTGCCCCCCCCCCCCCCAACCCTCTGGGAATGTGCGCAAAAACGCTGATGGTGTGTTCGGATGAGTTGTGGCGTGTGGTGTGTGGGTCATATCTGAGTGGCCCCCTGTAAGAGGAAGAGTTGTAGAGCTGGAGGTAGTGGCAGTGGTTGCGAAGCTGCAGGTACACTGGGCGCAATAGACAGCACCAAGGCACCCACACCCACACCCACACCCACACCCACACCCACACCCACACCCACACCCACACCCACACCCACACCCACACCCACACCCACACCCACACCCACACCCACACCCACACCCACACCCACACCCACACCCACTCCCACTCCCACACCCACACCCACACACCATCCACACCCAGACCCACACCCACACACCAGCCACACCCACACCCACACCCACACCCACGCCCACCACCCACACATCACACCCACACCCATAGCCACGCCCCCAAACCACACCAACAGTCACAATCATTGCATCCCATGCGTGGAGTACAGTATTGCAACAGCCGCCCCTGCCCCCTGTCGTTGTGGACATCACTGCACCAGAGGTGAGTGGGGTACCAGAGGGTGATCAGGCTTGCGTGAGGGTGCTGGCAGGGGGACATCATACAAAAGGGACCAAGGGAATACGGTGGTCTTGCAATTTGTGTACGCAGGCCAGCCTATCAGGGCCAACGAAAATGCGGATGAGAGTACCAATGTGCAGGTCCTGTTCACAATCCGATGTGGATCTTGCCGGGCGTGGGGACGTGTGGGATAGAGTGCAGTGCAGGGCATGGGGATGTAAGGCAGTGTGTTGGGCGTTGGGCAGGGCACGGCACGGCAGGGCAGGTCATAGGGATGGAGGGTGCCGCAGGATGTGCAGGTTGTGGGCGGGCGCGCTCAGGGGCCGGGGGCGTACTGCAGGCACGTCGGGTCACACAGTGATACTGCGCCTGGCCCCGCCCACAGTTAACCCTCTACGTTCACGTCTGGGGAGTAGCCTGCAGCTTTGGGGAAGGGGGGGGAGGGGGTGATGAAGGGCGTGGCCCATCCCATGCAGTCACGGATGTGGCCTTGGAGTTCAGGCGAATATGCGTGACATGCGGCGTAGTGCAGCGCAGCGCATTGGGATGTAGGCAGCGCAACGTACCCCCCCCCCCCCCAAGCTTTGTCTTCACACGGGCTTGTCCAAACAGGGCAACCCTGTGTTTCCGGACTTTTGTGTCTCTTTTTGGAACCGTCGTTTTTGCGGTTCCAATCCAATAGAGAATGTGTCTTGTGGCTTGAGGCACAAACCGTGCCAGGCCAACAAGTCAAAACCCCCCCTTTTTGCGGAAAAAAGGCACGCTTCTGAGGCACTTGCCGTACGTGGAATACCCCACACAGGTTTCTCTTTTCGTGTCATGAGGACAGGACAGCCGGGCGCAGACTCAGTTTGATTGATTCGAATTGACATTTTTCGAGATGCCCCCGGGGCGGGGCAGCAACATTCTGCTACGAGCACAGGTGGCAGGACACCAGAGTCCAAATACACGTCCCACCGCCGACAGGCTCCCAGGGAGGGGGGGGGCAGATTGCAAGGGTTTTCCCTTCCCCCATTTCTAGTACAACCTAAAGAAGAAAATTTACTTCGGCGCCTTTTCAGTGCCTGGCATTTCCCGTCCTTTTTGGGCCAAGTGACGGTCTCCCGGGGGGGGGGGGGGGGGGGTTGAGGGGGGAGAGGGTAGCATTTCCGTGTGTGGAAGGCGCCCGAATCTTTGGTCTTTTGACCCTATGTGTTTGCACTCAAAATGCTCGGCATTTCACGGAGAACGTGTCTGGAAACTTGGAAAAGAAGACATTTGACCCCCCCCCCCCCCACACACACACTCATGGGGGGCGCTTACGTGTCGGGCGGGACCCCCCCCCCCTCTGGACCTCCCTGGCCACGCCGCGGCTGTGGGGTCTGGAACAGGCTTTGTGTTCAAGGAAAAGGGGGGGGGGGTCCCACAAAGGGGCCGCTTATTCAAATTTGATTTCCCCTCAGCCAAATTTCCGGTCAAGTTTCCGGGTTTTGGGGTGGGTGGGTTTCAGAGCCAAAAGACCTCCCCCCCCCCCCCTCTTATGAACAAAGTCTGGTCCAGAACTTCCTGCACCGCCACTCCCTGTCCAGCTCTGGGACCCCCTCCTTGGCAGAGGTAAATCATTTTGTTGCAAACAACTGGACCCCATTTATATGGGTAGTCGCAATGATCGAGGCGCTGCGCTGCTCAGTTTATATGTTTTGGGGTCCCGGGGGGGGGGGGGGGGCGACCGGGCCCGGTCCTTGTATGCGACCCCAACCCCCCCCCGAGTTTTGAGAGATAGTGGGTTGGGGGGCAAGGCACCAACGGCACCTAATTTTCCTTTGCATGCTTCCTTTTCATCAAACCATCCATGCTTTGAGCG
>OZ038402.1:15296374-15476833 GCA_964036045.1 Eutreptiella sp. 'Long Island Sound 2002' | reverse complement strand
CAGCCAGCAAGAACCTCCGGGGGCGAGAGTTGGGACCCTCCCCCATGCGCCCTGGGCCATGAACCGACATGAGCCCCGTAAGAAACAGCCTCTGCTGGCCTGTGGCCATGCACAACTGAGCCAGCCCCGGGGGGAACCAGCCTGAACGGCCCCCCGGCGCGCCCCCCCCCGACAGCGCGGGGCCAAAAACCTGTGGTGAGGCCCTCGCGCACACGCTGGCCCGGGCCCCAATAACCTCCTGGTGAGGAGCCCGGCGCCTGGGGGGGTCGCCAAAAGCCTGTGGTGAGGCGCCCCCCCCCCCCCTCCTGCGCCTCCCAAGTCTGTGCCCCTGCACAGCCCCAGTCTGCGCCCCTGCGCAGCCCCAGTCTGCGCGCATGCGCAGCCCCAGTCTGCGCCCCTGCGCAGCCCCAGTCTGCGCCCATGCGCAGCCCCAGTCTGCGCCCATGCGCAGCCCCAGTCTGCGCCCCTGCGCAGCCCCAGTCTGCACTCCTGCACAGCCCCAGTCTGCGTATTGGGGCCCTCGCGCACACGCTGGCCCGGGCCCCAATAACCTCCTGGTGAGGAGCCCGGCGCCTGGGGGGGTCGCCAAAAGCCTGTGGTGAGGCGCCCCCCCCCCCCCCTCCTGCGCAGCCCCAGTCTGCGCTCCTGCGCAGCCCCAGTCTGCGCCCATGCGCAGCCCCTGTCTGCGCCCATGCGCTGCCCCAGTCTGCGCCCCTGCGCAGCCCCAGTCTGCGCCCCTGCGCAGCCCCAGTCTGCGCCCATGCGCAGCCCCAGTCTGCGCCCCTGCGCAGCCCCAGTCTGCGCCCCTGCGCAGCCCCAGTCTGCGCCCATGCGCAGCCCCAGTCTGCGCCCATGCGCAGCCCCAGTCTGCGCCCCTGCGCAGCCCCAGTCTGCGCTCCTGCACAGCCCCAGTCTGCGTATTGGGGCCCTCGCGCACACGCTGGCCCGGGCCCCAATAACCTCCTGGTGAGGAGCCCGGCGCCTGGGGGGGTCGCCAAAAGCCTGTGGTGAGGCGCCCCCCCCCCCCCCTCCTGCGCAGCCCCAGTCTGCGCTCCTGCGCAGCCCCAGTCTGCGCCCATGCGCAGCCCCTGTCTGCGCCCATGCGCTGCCCCAGTCTGCGCCCCTGCGCAGCCCCAGTCTGCGCCCCTGCGCAGCCCCAGTCTGCGCCCCTGCACAGCCCCAGTCTGCGCCCCTGCGCAGCCCCAGTCTGCGCCCCTGCGCAGCCCCAGTCTGCGCCCATGCGCAGCCCCAGTCTGCGCCCATGCGCAGCCCCAGTCTGCGCCCATGCGCATGCCCAGTCTGCGCCCATGCGCATCCCCAGTCTGCGCCCCTGCGCTGCCCCAGTCTGCGCCCCTGCGCAGCCCCAGTCCGCGCCCCTGCGCAGCCCCAGTCTGCGCTCATGCGCAGCCCCAGTCTGCGCCCCTGCGCAGCCCCTGTCTGCGCTCATGCGCAGCCCCTGTCTGCGCCCATGCGCAGCCCCAGTCTGTGCCCCTGCGCAGCCCCAGTCTGCGCCCATGCGCAGCCCCAGTCTGCGCCCCTGCGCAGCCCCAGTCTGCGCCCCTGCGCGGCCCCAGTCTGCGCCCCTGCGCAGACCCAGTCTGCGCGCATGCGCAGCCCCAGTCTGCGCGCATGCGCAGCCCCAGTCTGCGCCCCTGCGCAGCCCCAGTCCGCGCCCCTGCGCAGCCCCAGTCTGCGCCCATGCGCAGCCCCAGTCTGCGCCCCGGCGCAGCCTCAGTCTGCGCCCCTGCGCAGCCCCAGTCTGCGCGCATGCGCAGCCCCAGTCTGCGCCCCTGCGCAGCCCCAGTCTGCGCCCCTGCGCAGCCTCAGTCTGCGCCCCTGCGCAGCCCCAGTCTGCGCGCATGCGCAGCCGCAGTCTGCGCCCCTGCGCAGCCCCAGTCTGCGCCCCTGCGCAGCCCCAGTCTGCGCCCCTGCGCAGCCCCAGTCCGCGCCCCTGCACAGCCCCAGTCCGCGCCCCTGCGCAGCCCCAGTCTGCGCTCCTGCGCAGCCCCAGTCGGCGCCCACGCGCAGCCCCAGTCTGCGCCCCTGCGCAGCCCCAGTCTGCGCCCCTGCGCAGCCCCAGTCCGCGCCCCTGCACAGCCCCAGTCCGCGCCCCTGCGCAGCCCCAGTCTGCGCTCCTGCGCAGCCCCAGTCGGCGCCCACGCGCAGCCCCAGTCTGCGCCCTTGCGCAGCCCCAGTCTGCGCCCCTGCGCAGCCCCAGTCTGCGCCCATGCGCAGCCCCAGTCTGCGCCCCTGCGCAGCCCCAGTCTGCGCGCCTGCGCAGCCCCGGTCTGCGCCCATGCGCAGCCCCAGTCTGCGCCCCTGCGCAGCCCCAGACTGCGCCCCTGCGCAGCCGCAGTCTGCGCTCCTGCGCAGCCCCAGTCTGCGCCCCTGCGCAGCCCCGGTCTGCGCCCCTGCGCAGCCCCAGTCTGCGCCCCTGCGCAGCCCCAGTCTGCGCCCCTGCACAGCCCCAGTCTGGCCCATGCGCAGCCCCAGTCTGCGCTCCTGCGCGGCCCCAGTCTGCGCCCCTGCGCAGCCCCAGTCTGCGCTCCTGCGCAGCCCCAGTCTGCGCCCCTGCGCAGCCCCAGTCTGCGCCCATGCGCAGCCCCAGTCTGCGCGCATGCGCAGCCCCAGTCTGCGCTCCTGCGCAGCCCCAGTCTGCGCCCCTGCGCAGCCCCAGTCTGCGCTCATGCGCAGCCCCAGTCTGCGCCAATGCGCAGCGCCAGTCTGCGCCCCTGCGCAGCCCCAGTCTGCGCCCCTGCGCAGCCCCAGTCTGCGCCCCTGCACAGCCCCAGTCTGCGCCCATGCGCAGCCCCAGTCTGCGCCCCTGCGCAGCCCCAGTCCGCGCCCCTGCACAGCCCCAGTCCGCGCCCCTGCGCAGCCCCAGTCTGCGCCCCTGCGCAGCCCCAGTCTGCGCTCCTGCGCAGCCCCAGTCTGCACCCACGCGCAGCCCCAGTCTGCGCCCCCGCGCAGCCCCAGTCTGCGCCCCTGCGCAGCCCCAGTCTGCGCCCATGCGCAGCCCCAGTCTGCGCCCCTGCGCAGCCCCAGTCTGCGCCCCTGCGCAGCCCCAGTCTGCGCCCCTGCGCAGCCCTGGTCCGCGCCCCTGCGCAGCCCCGGTCCGCGCCCCTGCGCAGCCCCAGTCTGCGCCCCTGCGCAGCCCCAGTCCGCGCCCCTGCGCAGCCCCAGTCTGCGCTCATGCGCAGCCCGAGTCTGCGCCCCTGCGCAGCCCCTGTCTGCGCTCATGCGCAGCCCCAGTCTGCGCCCATGCGCAGCCCCAGTCTGCGCCCCTGCGCAGCCCCAGTCTGCGCCCATGCGCAGCCCCAGTCTGCGCCCCTGCGCAGCCCCAGTCTGCGCCCCTGCGCGGCCCCAGTATGCGCCCCTGCGCAGCCCCAGTCTGCGCCCCTGCGCAGACCCAGTCTGCGCGCATGCGCAGCCCCAGTCTGCGCGCATGCGCAGCCCCAGTCTGCGCCCCTGCGCAGCCCCAGTCTGCGCCCCTGCGCAGCCCCAGTCTGCGCCCCGGCGCAGCCACCGTCTGCGCCCCTGCGCAGCCCCAGTCTGCGCCCATGCGCAGCCCCAGTCCGCGCCCCTGCGCAGCCCCAGTCTGCGCCCATGCGCAGCCCCAGTCTGCGCCCCGGCGCAGCCTCAGTCTGCGCCCCTGCGCAGCCCCAGTCTGCGCCCCTGCGCAGCCCCAGTCTGCGCCCCTGCGCAGCCCCAGTCTGCGCCCCTGCGCAGCCTCAGTCTGCGCCCCTGCGCGGCCCCAGTCTGCGCGCATGCGCAGCCGCAGTCTGCGCCCCTGCGCAGCCCCAGTCTGCGCCCCTGCGCAGCCCCAGTCTGCGCCCCTGCGCAGCCCCAGTCCGCGCCCCTGCACAGCCCCAGTCCGCGCCCCTGCGCAGCCCCAGTCTGCGCTCCTGCGCAGCCCCAGTCTGCGCCCATGCGCAGCCCCAGTCTGCGCCCCTGCGCAGCCCCTGTCTGCGCTCATGCGCAGCCCCAGTCTGCGCCCATGCGCAGCCCCAGTCTGCGCCCCTGCGCAGCCCCAGTCTGCGCCCATGCGCAGCCCCAGTCTGCGCCCCTGCGCAGCCCCAGTCTGCGCCCCTGCGCGGCCCCAGTCTGCGCCCCTGCGCAGCCCCAGTCTGCGCCCCTGCGCAGACCCAGTCTGCGCGCATGCGCAGCCCCAGTCTGCGCGCATGCGCAGCCCCAGTCTGCGCCCCTGCGCGGCCCCAGTCTGCGCCCCTGCGCAGCCCCAGTCTGCGCCCCGGCGCAGCCACCGTCTGCGCCCCTGCGCAGCCCCAGTCTGCGCCCATGCGCAGCCCCAGTCCGCGCCCCTGCGCAGCCCCAGTCTGCGCCCATGCGCAGCCCCAGTCTGCGCCCCGGCGCAGCCTCAGTCTGCGCCCCTGCGCAGCCCCAGTCTGCGCGCATGCGCAGCCCCAGTCTGCGCCCCTGCGCAGCCCCAGTCTGCGCCCCTGCGCAGCCTCAGTCTGCGCCCCTGCGCAGCCCCAGTCTGCGCTCATGCGCAGCCGCAGTCTGCGCCCCTGCGCAGCCCCAGTCTGCGCCCCTGCGCAGCCCCAGTCTGCGCCCCTGCGCAGCCCCAGTCCGCGCCCCTGCACAGCCCCAGTCCGCGCCCCTGCGCAGCCCCAGTCTGCGCCCCTGCGCAGCCCCAGTCCGCGCCCCTGCACAGCCCCAGTCTGCGCCCCTGCGCAGCCCCAGTCTGCGCCCCTGCGCAGCCCCAGTCCGCGCCCCTGCACAGCCCCAGTCCGCGCCCCTGCGCAGCCCCAGTCTGCGCTCCTGCGCAGCCCCAGTCGGCGCCCACGCGCAGCCCCAGTCTGCGCCCTTGCGCAGCCCCAGTCTGCGCCCCTGCGCAGCCCCAGTCTGCGCCCATGCGCAGCCCCAGTCTGCGCCCCTGCGCAGCCCCAGTCTGCGCGCCTGCGCAGCCCCGGTCTGCGCCCATGCGCAGCCCCAGTCTGCGCCCCTGCGCAGCCCCAGACTGCGCCCCTGCGCAGCCGCAGTCTGCGCTCCTGCGCAGCCCCAGTCTGCGCCTCTGCGCAGCCCCGGTCTGCGCCCCTGCGCAGCCCCAGTCTGCGCCCCTGCGCAGCCCCAGTCTGCGCCCCTGCACAGCCCCAGTCTGGCCCATGCGCAGCCCCAGTCTGCGCTCCTGCGCGGCCCCAGTCTGCGCCCATGCGCAGCCCCAGTCTGCGCCCCTGCGCAGCCCCAGTCTGCGCCCCTGCGCAGCCCCAGTCTGCGCGCATGCGCAGCCCCAGTCTGCGCCCCTGCGCGGCCCCAGTCTGCGCCCCTGCGCAGCCCCAGTCTGCGCCCATGCGCAGCCCCCGTCTGCGCCCCTGCGCAGCCCCAGTCCGCGCCCCTGCGCAGCCCCTTGCCTTGACTGGCACCCCCGAGACGCGACCCACTCAACGCGCGGGGAACCCAACCTGACCCCCAATCCAGCGGAGCCCCCCCCCCCCCCACACACCCAAAACCACGGCAGGTGTCAGCCCCTGGTGGCGCAGGGTGCGGGCATGGGCCGCCCGCTTCGACCCACCCTGGCGGGACCGAGTAAGCCGCCATGTGGCGGTTGGGTGTCCCACATTTTCAGGGAACCCCTCCGGCTGTGTCGGAGCCTCGGGCGGGTCAACCAGATACCAGATACCAGATACCCCACAGCCCCCCCCCAGCCCCCCCCCCCCCCACCCCCCCCCCCCCCCCCCACAGCCCCCCCCCCTCTTAAGGACAACTCTGCCCACACCCCTTTCTAATGCTTCCCCTGCCCTGTGCCCCCGTGCCTGCCCCTGTGGCACACCATCGGGGGGCACTCTGCATCAAAGCGCGGCGCCGTTGGACGGAGTAGTGTTGTGGTGTTGAAATGGTGTGACCTCCGAACCGGGAGAGGCGTGCGTGACCACACGGCCCGCACACGCATTGTCGGGCTCCGACCCCCCCCCCCCCCCCACGTCAAACAGTCCAACAGGACAAGTCATCCGGGGGCTCCGTTGACACAACCCAAACACGTTCGGACCCACAGAGGGTCAGAATGAGCGGTGGCGAGAGGCCAATAGGCGCCGCCAACGGCACACAATCAGATACCGAGGCCTTGTGCCAGCCCCCCCCCCCCCCCCCACGGGGGGCAGTCCCATGCACTAAGGTCTACGCATTGGCATGACCACAACCGCTCACACCCGCCCGGCCTGCGTGACACAAGAACATGCACCGCACGCACTACAACGCCCGCACGGCGTACTGCAACACAACCCGTCCTCTACACCCCTACCGTTGCTTGCAGAGCGCGCCAGACACAATCCCCACGGTGCGAAGCGCCCCCATCAGGCATCTGAGGCCACGAGTCACCACATTCCAACGCCGTGATGCACCGGGCGGTCTTTCAGGACCCCCATTTTTTTTTTTGCTAAGGACCGCCCTTAAAGACCGCCCCTAGGGACTACCGATCGCCAACCACCAACCGCCACCAACCGCCACCGGCCGCCGACCAACCGCCAACCGCCACCAACCGCCAACCTTGGTGCAACACCACGGTGCTGCTGAGTCTTATGCGCTGCGGCAAGGCTGAGGACCCGGTCCTCAACACCGTTGTTCACGACCAATCTGATGCCAAACTGACTTATGGCATGAAACGCTGGGGAGTGCGATGCGCCTACCTTCAGTTTGCCTCGCGTACGGAAGGGTGCGCAAAACCTGAAGACGCACGGGGAATGGGGTCATTGTGGGGGCACTCCCAAACCCCCCGGGCGTGTGGCAGACAGATGGGCCACTCCGGGCAGAACATGCACCGATGGCGGTCAGACGACAGCAGTGGCGAGGTCACTGAGGGCAGTTGGCCCATGAACACAGCGGTGGGCACTACCCAACCCCCAAATGGGGGCAGCCACACAATGCAATACCTTGCCAAGCCCTGGATGGCCTTGAAGGGGAGGGGGAAGGGAACAGCGTGCAAGGGGCCGGGCCCCTTTGGAGGACCCCCACCCCACCTTTGGAGGCCCAAATCCACATGGCCAGTGGCTTCCAACCTTCCCTCCCCCCCCCAAAAAAATCCTTTTGATCCTACGTACCCCTCCCCCCCCCCCACCCCTCCCGAGAACAACGGTAAAACCGCTGCAACTGACGGAAACAACATATCCTGTCGTTTCCACAATGGCATTGTTTGTGCGCACCGTGAAAAGGCACGAGTAGCAAAGCAGGCAGGCCATGTCCATGTGGGGGGATTCGAATCACATACCCTTGTCACTATTCTCCTCATCATTCAACATGACGCCCTCATCGGGTTTCAGGGCTTCCCGGGTTGTGTGCACAGTATTGAGCTTCAGTTGGAGGTCCGTGACAATGTTGTGGTGTATGTTGGGGGGGCGGGGGCAACTTAACATTTGGGAGAACACGTTGTGATTGAGGGAGGCATGTGTGTGTGTGTGTGTGTCCAAAATGATCTTTTAAACGCTTTATCTTCGCTGCCATGCGTACTGGTCCGCCTTTGAAGAGGCGTGGCTGAACACCAGGCGGCATTCTCTGTAGTGTCAACCGAAGGAAACAGTGCACCCTCTCTGTGCGAGGGAAAGACCTGCCTCAGGGGTACCATATGATTCTGCATAATGTATCAGAAAACGCAGCTGGGACTCACGTTCCCACTCTGCCGATTCTGTGCACTGAATGGTGGAAAAAAAGAACGATGTGAGGTGTTGTTTCTGCAATTTTTGGCACAGTGGGATTTGGCGGTGCCTTTGTTTGACTGTTTGTGAAGATCACATTTTTCCTTGGATTCAGGACTGGGAATTGTATTTCAGGGAGGCTCATGACTTCTCCCCCTCCTAAAAGAATGTACATGGTATCCCCATATTGAGACATGAGTACGTTAGGGCAAGAGAATGGGTTGTTGTGCTGTGTCACGGCAACACTCCGGGTGTGTGGAACAAAGGTCTCTATCAGTTCCCGTGAAGAAGCATCCAAGGGAGAGGTCATGAGAATATCAGCCACCGTGTCACCCACTAAAAGATGGGCAAGAACCACGTCAACAGGACGCCAAATCGCCGAGGCAGCCATTGCCCTTCGCGGCGGTGTTGGAATAGCTGCAGCGCCTCACCCCCTCACGAGAACAACGCCCGTGTTAGAGCAACAGCCGGTGTTGTTGCCGCAACTTTTGGTACCATGTCCGACTTTGCCCTTTTAAATGTGATAGGGGTCCTGGATGTACCGGTACATTGCCAGCCCAATGTGCCACTGAATGTGACATCAATCGTGTCTTTGCCTGCGCCTACGCCTTCGACATGGGAAAATGCAAAGGAAGAGCGCCGTTGACTAAGTTAAGTTTGCACAGTAGGTCCCCTATCACATTTAGGCAATATCCGCGGCCTGTGGTAGATTGCGCTTGACAATGTGCCGGCCTAGCGGCCGTCACATTGTCCGCGCAATCTACTACAGGCCGCGGATATTGGATGCAATAAATCCCCCTGTGTCAGAACAACACCAGGTGTTGTTTCTGTCACTTTTTGGGATAGTGTTGTCCTCGCATGGGGGGGGGGGGGTTACTCAGTTTTGTTTGGCGTTCAGGACTGGGCATCAATAGGCAAACAGCCGCAAACAACACGTGACACACCCACACGTCACCATATGTGAAATGAAGCACACAGGGGGCGTACCGTGCGCTGTGCGAAAAGTAGGCCATTCTCCACCACCGGTATGCAGTTTTTTGGGTGTAGGATTGCCGCAGGGTACTATTGCCATTGTGTATCCTTGTAGCATCAACCCTCCCCCTTCTTGCGTGTATGTACCCTTGCAAACGGGCACCCTGAGGCCGGTATATGGTGATACATTCTCAGGGTGTCTGCCGCGGGGCATCATCTTTTGCTCTCATTTCTCAGACCCTCTATTGCATTCACCATGGACTTTAATGTTGGAGATAGGGTGTTCTACACTCGCTCCAATGGGGTGCGAGTTCCTGCCACAGTTGTGGGGTTTGCGCCCGACGGATTAGTCCACTTGGAGTATTTCCGAGACGCAGTGAAGGTGGTGAATCGGCAGTGCAAAGTTGAGTCCATCTCCTTTGCCACCCCGAGTGCCGACTCACCGCCCCCTCATTTCCCGTATTTTGTGACCCATTTCACTGATGCCATGCCAATCAGTTCTATTGGTGGTGCTCTTTCCGATATACTATTCAACCCCAAGTATGCGGGTTGTGTGTGGAAGATTACCGTGGCCGTGGACCACTTGGGTAACATTGTGTGGATATGCCTTGTCCTACCCGGCACTAGTGCCGATGTTAAGATATGGGACACCGTAATAACTGGCGCTGTGCGCGCGCTGTGCGAAAACGCCCCCACAGATATCCGTGTGCGAAGGATGGAGTCAAGGTGGAACGTGATTGGTGCATGCAAGGCCAACATGAGCGCATGCAACACAATTCATCCTCTGGATCAATTTATTTAGGAGTAGGATCACAGAATGCTCCCCTAGGGACCGCTCAAGTTACCGTCAAACTGCTGTCGGTTACCCTCCAGCCATCGAGCTGGGTTTGACAGACGGCACAAGTTTTGTTTTTTGACATCTCAGGGAGCGCCTTGCTGGGACCCCCCCCCCCTGTACTTTCATGCATGTTTGGTGGCTGTTCCCGTTGTATCGTTTGCTGTTGGTGCAGGCGACGAGTTCCTTGCTCTGGCTGCTGCAAGTGGTGAGCGTTATCCCTCGCTCATGCAAGTATGTGCCAGGGGTGCCTTCCCGTGGGGATGGGACAGATGTTGTGCTCTGGGTCTCGGAGCACAAAGGAGCGGTGCAGAAGTCGTTTGATGTGTGTTTGTTGTTGGCGTTTGTTTTTTGCTGTTTGCTGTTGTGGTTTGTTGGTTGTTGTTTTCTGTTTGTTGTTTGCTGTTTGCAGTTTTTTGTTTGTTGTTTGTCGTGTTTTGTTTGCTGTTTGTTGTTTGTTGTTCACTGTTTGTTGGTTGTTGTTTGTATGTTTGTTGTTTGTATGTTTGTTGTTTGCTGTTTGTATGTTTGTTGTTTGTTGTATTGTTTGTTGTTTGTTGTTTGTTGTTTGTATGTTTGTATGATTGTTGTTTGTTGTTTGTATGTTTGTTGTTTGTTGTTCGTATGTTTGTATGTTTGTTGTATGTATGTTTGTTGTTTGTTGTTTGTTGTTTGTTATTTGTTGTTTGCATTTTTTGTTGGTTGTTGCTTGCTCTTTGTTGATTTTTGGTGTATTGCTTGCTGTTTGCCGTTTGTTGGTTGTTGTTTT
Organism: Eutreptiella sp. 'Long Island Sound 2002'; assembly: GCA_964036045.1. Lineage (NCBI taxonomy): Eukaryota > Euglenozoa > Euglenophyceae > Eutreptiales > Eutreptiaceae > Eutreptiella > Eutreptiella sp. 'Long Island Sound 2002'. The sequence goes on along the minus strand of OZ038402.1, from coordinate 15,466,614 downwards.
TTGTGTGTTGTTTGTTGTTGTATGTCTGTTGTTTGTTGTTTGCTCTTTGTTATTTTCGGTTTTTTTGGTTGCTGTTTGCTGTTTGCTGTTTGCTGTTTGCTTCTTGTTGTTTCTCGTTGTTTCCCGTTTGTTTCTTGCTGTTTGTTGTTTGTTGTTCATCATTAGCTGTTTTGTTGTGTGTTGTTTGCTGTTTGTGGTTGGTTGTTTCCATTGGATTGGCTCAATTGTGACAAGACAAAGGCACTGCAGCTCGTCAAGGCTAGTCTACGCAGTGCTCACCCCAGACTGGCTAGGGCGGACAAGGAGCAGGGTGAAGCAAGCGACCCAAGGACGCGTCAGTTGTGGCAGAGCTCCCACGATTGGGACCCCTGAATGCGACGACGATGTTGCATCGGACGAGTACTTCAGGACGTCCATTACCGTGCGCCGAGAAATGGTTTGGAATGTATTTGGACCTAGCCTCCCCCCCCCCTCTGGATTTCCCCCCCTGAGGCAGGGGGATGCCCGCAGTAGTGCGGATGCCCTCAGTAGTGCGGATGCCTGCTTGTCATAGCAGAAGGTTCAAAGGCGAGAGGCCAATAGGCGCCGCCACAGGCTAACAGAGCCAACCACCAAGGCCTTGTGCCAACCCCCCCCCCCCCCTTTGCGAGAGCAACGCCCTTGCTGGAGCAGCAGTAGGTGTTGTTTACGCACCTTCTGGAACCATGTCCCACTTTGCCCTTTATGAATGACCCCTGCTTGGCAGAGCAGCAGTAGGTGTTGTGTCAAATGTTGCGATTTCAGTGTTGCTCTCGCAAGGTGAGGGGGGGGGGGGGGCACAGCCCCAACACACCAACGACTGGGCTCCGCGAACGCGGAAACGACACCAGCAGGAGCACCGGCCGCAGCGGCCGACAGAACGCAGCGACCCGACGCAACATGCGAAGGGAGGGACGGGTGACTGTCCAGGGCCCCGTAAAGAAACAATAACCCGACAGAATGTCACACAGGGGGGGGGGGGTAGCGGTGTCCAGCATGGCCATGTGCATGTGCCCGTGTTTCAAGGTCGGTACCCGCTGGGCGAGCCTTGGTAGGACAACCACCCGTTGCAACAGCTCTGCCTAGGCCCAGGGTAGCCGAGCAGGCTGCCCGCCTCTCGCCGGTTTCTTGGCCTACCCTCTGCACCCCCAACTCAACGGGTGGACAACCAAACCCCCCACCCCCACCCCCATCCACAAGTGGCAGGATTCTACCCGGAAGTACCACCCGGCATACTCCCTTGGCGTTGATGGCACCCCGCTACCAGGGGTGCGTTGGAAGAGAAGGGACCTCAGAGGTAGCCCCAGAGGCGGTTAGGCAGGCGGTTGGAGGAGGTTGCCAAAGCGGTTGGGGGCGGTTACTGTCGGTTACAAATGCCATTGAGGCTGGCACTTGGCGTCAGGGGTCCTGGAAGGGGGAGGGGGGGGGGGCCTCCCCCCCTTCCAATGCAACTCTGCCCCCCTACCCACAGGGGGATTGGATGGGATGTGCACGCCCAACACCACGTCGACGTCCACTGACGCCCCACCTGAGCCCTGTTGGTGTCCCCGCTGACCTCTGGTCTTGCGCAGCCCATTTTTGCCTCTTGATTTGTTGCACATGGAAGGCCCCGCCTGCATCTCGGACCCATGTCCACGTTTGCCAAATCAGTGTTCAACAGGGACGGCACGCAGCAAGCAAGCAGAGCAGGTGCCTCTTCGGACCTTTGCTTTTAGTTCAATAAACCCCCACCCAAATTTAGTAGCCCCCTGGCCCTATTCAGCAATCTGCCAAAATTAGTACCCCTTGAGCCTCCCAGGCAAACGGAAGGCGAAGAAACCGACAAATCACACTTTGTTCCATGCAGCCAACAGAAAGGAAAACTGCATAAACGGGAAAGTCACATGTGGCACGCACCCGCCCAAAATTAGTCCCCCCCCCCGGCCTTATTGAGCATTCTTCCGAAATTAGTACCCTCGGGTACGAGATTTGGGAGGGGGGGGTTCTTTGGATGCAGAACCCCCTTGGCTGAACGAATCTGGTGGGGCGGCACTGTGGCGTGTGATGTTGCATTTCGCGCTGTGCATGGGTGAGGCTGGTTGCTGCCGTCAGAAGAACCCACCGAGTTTGGCATAGGGAGTAAAGATGCACTGATGTGTTACTGTGGATTGCAGTACCTCTGGTTCAAGGGGGGCGGCCTGTTCGAATTCCAGACCCCCCCCCCCCTCCAGACCCGTTCTTCTCCAATTTGAGATTTTGGGGGAAAGGGTTGGCGCCAAAGGCGCCGATTTTTTTTTTTTGCCCTTCCTGAGGCAGTATTTTTTTTTGTCCTATGTTCTATACTCAAAATACTCAGAATTTTGTGCAGAATTCAAAAATGTTTGAAAAAAACAGAAAATTTTTTTGTCCCCTGACCTGACCTCCGGGTCTGACCTTGGCTGATGAGAGCCTGAGCTAATGGGCAAAATTTTTTCTGAAAAATTGTTTACCCCATTTTTGTGTGTTCAACATCATCAGCGTGTCATGGGGATCATGTTGAGGTATGTATGTTGGGGTACCCACTGACCCCCCTCTAGGGACCCCGGCGGCTGACCGGCTGACCCACCTACGCCACCCCCCCCCCCCCTCCAGACCCCCAAAAGTTTTCGCACCCGAATGGGGTCTAGAATTGGAACAGGCCGCCCCCCTTGCTCTGGTCTGCATTGGTCTGTTCTTTAAGGAGGTCTTACCCCCCCCTTCCCCCGTGCCCATGCCACAAGTCCACGCGTGCCCTGTGTCACATCCCTCCTCCCGCAAGGCCGCCCAGTCCACAGCCCTCAGTCCTGCCCCCCCCCCCCCCGCCCCCCCTAAAGTATCTCATTTGTTCAAGACTGACACACGCACATTTACCGGTCAACTGATTGCATGCCGTATGCCATTGGCTGTGGTCTGACTGATGCGTCGGACATGATAGTCCTGTCGTCTCGTCTTGGACACAGCGCGTGTCTTGAGGTCCCACCGGGTGTGGCATAGAGAATAGAGATGCACTTCTGCATTACTGTGGATCGCAGTACCTCTGGTTTGCATTGGTCTGTTCTTTAAGGGGGTCTTACCCCCCCCTTCCCCCGTCCCCATGCCCTTAAGTCCACGCGTGCCCTGTGCCGCAGCCCTCCTCCCGCAAGGCCGCCCAGTCCACAACGCTGAACAACATGCTCAACGTCACGGACGCGTCGTTCGAGGCCGACGTGCTCCAAAGCGACGTGCCGGTGCTGATCGACTTCTGGGCCCCGTGGTGCGGCCCCTGCCTCATGATCGCTCCGATGATTTCCGAGATCGCCAGGTGTCCCGTCGGGCCCCGGCGCTGGAGGGGGGCCGCTCCGTCCAAACCGCTTCAGTGCCCCACCGGCCGTCTGTTTTGACAGTGCCGGCCCTGCCCCCCCCCCCCCCCAGACCTGCATGTACGCCCCCTCCCCCGCCTCGAGAGGCACGTCCCATGGACCCGATCGGCAATGGCCTAAAGGGCGTGAGCCTACCCGAGTGTTTGCACAACGACAGGCACAACGGGCGACGGCTGACCTGGTACAGCGGAATGGTCCCCAACCCCAGCCATTGAACACTCAGACAAGTGGACACCGAAGCATGAACTGGCACACTGAAGGACGACCGGGGGGGGGGCAGGCGCGGTTGGAGGATTGCGGTGAAGCAGACCTGACCCATTGCGGGGGGGGGGGGGGGGCTGGAGGTCCGCAATTTTCCGCAAATTTCCGCAATTTACCCGTAATGTTCCCGCAATTGGATTTGACCCCCCCCCCCCCCCCCCGCCGATGGTGGCCTGACCGGGTGGCTGGCCAACCACCAGTACCCACTTCTGCAGTCGCTTTTGAAACACCCCTTCGGCCGTCCTCCCTCTCAAGCGCGTCCCTGCCTGGCCCCGACTGGGGTAGGGGTCATGGGGTGGGCGACAGCAAGGACAAGGGGAGAGGAACACCGGTAGAGGCCACGCCGGCGGCGAAATGGGGGGGACAGAGTTGGGGCCGGGTGTTTGCGTAGCAGGACTGGGGTAGGGAAATGGGGGGCGGGGGCTGTGGCTTCTTTGGGCTGTTGGCGGGCCCACCCACCCAACTGCGAAGTGGTCCATGATGTTAAATGACGGGAGGTGGGCGTTGTCGAACACGCCAGTCCACATCCCAATGACCTTCGCAATTCACATGATACGGAGGGGGGGGGGGGCGTGAGGGGGAAAAGGACATATGGTGGACGGCCGGGACAGCACGTGGAGAAACAGGGCACCTGGGCCTCACGCACACAGAAACACAGCGAGGCAGGCTACGGACGGCCTGTGGACAGAGGCGCGTGGACGGCAAAAACAGTCAAACGACCCCGGCAACAACCAGCGCATCGTCAATACGCCAATTATTGGGCGCCGCTGACGCGCAAACGGCACATCCCGCCACATTCAGCACAGCCCCGGCACACCAACTATTGGGCTCCGCGAACGCAGAAACGACACCAGCAGGAGCACCGGCCGCAGCGGCCGACAGAACGCAGCGGCCCGACGCAACATGCGAAGGGAAGAACGGGTCACTGTCCAGGGCCCTGTAAAGAAACAACAACCCGACGGAATGTCACACAGAATGCCACGTTGTATGGAGATGTGAAATCCTCGTACGGGGGGGCAGGCGGGTGGGACAGGAGGGGGTGCGCGGCATGGGCACCCAGCAGCGCCACCAGACAGGGGGAGGAGGAACACAGACACACAAAACGCGGGAGCCACACCAAGGGGGACGAGGGCGGGCACACCAGACAAGGAGGAGGGGCACAGCAAGGCAGGAGAGGCTACCAGAACGGCGGGAACAGGGAACCAGAATGGAGCAAATGGTTGAGCGTGCGCATGGGAGGCAGCGACAATAAAGGGGATGGCTTGGCCAGCCAACCCCGTCGCTACCGGGTGCCAGGGCAACCCCTGCTCCACCGGCATCAGGTGGGGGGTGTCTCCCGCAGCCCAGATGGGCTGTTTGCGCAACAGGAGCGGGAGCCCATCAGGGGCAGACCAACCGTGAGGGGGAAAAGGACACATGGTGGACGGCCCGGACAGCGCATGGAGGAACAGGGCACCTGGGCCGCACAGAAACACAGCGAGGCAGGCTATGGACGGCCTGTGGGCAGAGGTGTGTGGACAGCAAAAACAGTCAAACGACCCCGGCAACAACCAGCACATCCTCAATACGCCAATTATTGGGTGCCGCTGACACGCAAACGGCACACCATGCCACATTCAGCGCAGCCCCAACACACCAACTACTGGGCTCCGCGAACGCGGAAACGACACCAGCAAGAGCACCGGCCGCAGCGGCCAACAGAAAGTAGCGACCTGACGCAACATGCGAAGGGAAGAACGGGTGACCGTCCAGGGCCCCGTAAAGGAGCAACAACCAGACGGAATGTCACACAGGGGGGGGGGGGGGGAAGTTGGTGGGAAAATTTCGTCTTAAAGGAAGGTGGCGAATGTTTTTTCCCTTGCGACATCTTGGGGCTTTGGCCGTGTGCAGTGTGTGTCCAAGGCAGTGTCAGCTTTGGGGCTTGCAAGGGGGGCGGATTTTTGCCCCTCCGAAATTTGCCCCAGCGAAATAACCCCCGCACGAAATCCCCCCCCCTCCCTCCTGTAGCGCCATTACAGACCCCCCCTTTAGGACCCTGAAAAGAGTGATGATTCTAGAATAGCCCTCCCTTTGTTCCATAGATGCCATAAATAGCCGTGGGGTACATTTGGTTTTGAAAAAAATTTGTTGTCCTTCCGGGGGGGGGGGGGTGTTGCCAAGCAGCTGAAGTGAATAGGGGTGGGGTGATGGTCGATGCCAAAATTCGTTGCATGTTTTCCAAGCATCCCTGAAATCTCCATGAAGTTCTCAGCGGTCCGGGCCTACACACATAATTGGGGGTGAAAAAAATTATTTTACCCCCTGCCATGCGTCAAAAAAAGAGTTGGGGGCTTTCAGCGACCAGGCTCCCAGCCAAACCCTGGTATTGCCCAGTGTCGGGTCCGAGAATTTGGGGGGTTCCTGGCGGGGGGGCGAGGGGGGGCATTCTTCTGAACCGGCCCCTCGCCCCCCATTGACCCTGATTTGTCTTCCCGTGATAACCGCGGCAACCCACCGAATGTGTGTGATATCAGCAGCACAGGGCACCACCACATGGCAGTCGGATAGCCTCGTATTCATTGTTTGGAGACCATTGAGGTGCTCGCCTGATACCGCTGTGGTGGCCGCAGTGGCACTTGCAGCCTCTGCAGATGGGCAGTGTCCCACCGGCTCTAAATTAAAGACTCAACTACAACCAGACAACAATTCGGGCAGTCCAATACTCCAATAGCAATTTCCGCTTGTCACATTTAACGCAAGAGCAGGTGCTGTGTAGTTGGGGCTACAAAAGGTGGATTGTGCGACAGTGGGGCATATGGGTTGCGATCGGACCCACTGTGTCGCTCGTTTGAGGAGCATTTTGTGGCTGTGTGTGACCAGAAACGGGGGCCTGCAAACCAAGCCAAACATTTCACTGGCCTCAGAGGAGGCACAGACACGCACCATCTGTCGGCGAACGTCGGCGAGTATTCTCAGGACAAGAGATGTGTGCCGCGACGAAGCAAAGGAGCAGGGCACGTAGCAACAGCACAACAGGCGCGATGAGGTGCCTCTTCGCACCTGTGAACCTGCGTGTGCCCCCTGTCGACCGGTGGTTTTCCCGCCTGCAAAGTGGACGTCTGAAGGTTTTCAAAGTATTTGTCGGACACTAAGGCCAAAAGCTCTAAGATTTTGTGATGTGGGACATTTACCCCCGCTTCTGTGCAGCCAAATGCCCAGAATTTTATGGGGAACTCACATATCCCCAAAAAATTCATGGCAATCCCTCGCAAATCTCCTCTTGCCTCCAGCCCCCCCCCCCACTCCTGGCAGGCTGCCCACCCCCTCGCAGGTCTTGTACCCACCCTCTTCACCCCCAACCCGATGTGTGTGAACAACGAACGCCACGCACCCCTCCACGAGCGGAGAATGCCCTCCTCAAAAGGCCTGCGACGTGCGTAGACCGAGAGGTACCGACCGGCACACCCATGCCCCCACTGCCTGGGCCCTCATACCACGGGCGCTGGGGTCCAGGGCGGGAATGAGGCAACCCCCTTTCACTCAGAGACACAACCCTCAGCCTTGTGAAGAGCCAGATCCCCCTGCCACTGGATGTGCGCACCGCAGCGACCGGGTCGCCCCGGGGCTCACTGACGGCATCAAGCACCCGCCGTGGACAGTCTACCCGCTGGGGATGGTGGCCTAGGACCCCCGACCGGGTAACACATAAACACCGCCGGCCTGCCCCACCACACCACACCACACCGGTCACGGGTCCGCGGGTCCACTGGTCCACGGGTGCGCACATGCGACCTTTGCCACTTGTCACATATGTCACACGTGTGTGAGATATGTTACTTGACCCATGTGTGATGTGTGACATATGTCACACCTGACCAATATGTGACATATGTCACACCTGACCAATGTGTGACATACGTCACACCTGACGGACCTGACCACACCACACCACACCACACCGCGCCCCTGCCCTCTGCACGCCTCGGCGCCGCTGCAGTGAGTACGAAGGACGGCTGAAGGTCGTGAAGCTCAACACCGACGAGGCCCCAGACACCGCCACCGAGTACGGCATCCGCAGCATCCCCACGGTGATGCTGTTCAAGGCGGGCCGGCGGGTGGAGACCATCGTGGGGGCCGTCCCGAAGGCCACGCTGTTGGGCTACATCGACCCTCATTTGTGAGGCCCCCGCCGCCCGGGGGCAGGGATGGCCCTGCGCTGCGCAACGGCCTCTGCCAGCCCCAGCGCATGTCTGTGGGGGCGCTGGCTGTACCCCTCACGGGGGCATGGGTGGACCCGTGGCATGAGGCCGGTAGCGTGAGGCGGGGGGTGGGGGGGGGGATTGCGGTTCGCAAGTTAGGGAATTTTTTTTCCGCAATGTTTTGTTTGAAGAGACGCAGAGGCATTCTGGGCCGCCTGTGCAGAAGTGGTGCCCCTTGAGGCTTTGGGAGGTTTGGTTGCGGCACCACATTTCCCCGCATTTGCCCACAATTTTCCCGGACTTTTTCGCAATTTTTCGCAATTGGATTGAACCGTCCCCGATCGCCACCCCCACCCCCCGAGGGATGTATTTAGAACGGCCGTACACCGCAGGAGGAGGGGGGCACCCCCCCCCCCCCCCTGCCTGGACTCCCCCCCCCTCCTCCCCTTCCAATGTTTGAGGCTGGCAGCCAAAATTTTGCTTCGGCGTCTTTGGTGCCAAGAGGATTTGACCTGAAAAGATTTTGGCCCGCCTTCGGCGGGGACCATACGGGGAACCCTCGGAGGAGGGGGGGTCCCAGCCAAACCCCCCTTTTCAGACCCCCCCCCCCTGCGCGAGGGGGCGCTCCTTGACTGTCCAAGGGGACACAGGGGGTGCGCCCACTGAGTGCCATCCGACCCGTGGGGCGGGAGGGGGGGGCGCTGGGACATCCGTGGGAGGTGCCCTGTGCCGAGGCACGTCCCTGGGCACGTCGAGCGCTTCCCGACCCGAGAGAGAAACCCACCGTCCCGGAGCCCCTGTGGCAATCCCATGGCAAAGCGCCATGCCCACAACGGACTGCATTGTGTTTTTTGTGAAGTGAAGGCACCCCGGCCACGCCCCCTGCCCCCCCCTGTGGTCGGTTAGCCGCCAGGCAGGGATGCATTAGCAGGGGAGGGACCTCGGCGGCGGCCTCAGAAGCGATCAGATCGGAGGAGGAGGTTGCCAAACCTCCTCCTCCACAATCAATACAATTGCTAAGTGATTCACCGACAGAAAAACAGATTTCTTGTTTGGTGCACAATATGAGTGGCCTTACCCGCCTTCAGCCCTATCTTATGCACAAGGTATGTAGCCTTAACCTCGTTCAGCCTCAACTCCGTGCAGTATTCATGCGACTGATGCCGGTACGCCATGACAGAGGGGGCCCGGCTACATGCAAACAAGCATGTCCTGGGTTGCCACTTGGCGCTTCAGCATCACTATTTCAAGTTGTTACCTCACGATTGTGGCAACTGGGCTGTTGGCCCCCAGACTGTGGGCGCACCATGCGTGCAGCAGCTATTTTTTGAGGGTTCTAAACACAAACAAACACAAACAAAGGCAGTAACCTCATTCCAACCGAGGTCAAGGACCAAGGAGTGCGGAGGCGCCTGCGGCGCCTTGTTGAACCCACAAGGAAACCAACCACGGTGGCAGCAGTAACAGCACACATGACTTCCCCCGTCAATCCAGCCCCTTGGCAGGAGTGGCCCATTGGGGAGGGCACAGAATGCATAGTTGATTAAAGCCTGTAACCTTATGCCCCCTCTGTGTGAGCATGGCGGTAGCTGGTAGGGGCTGGCAATGTATTATCTCAGACAATGAGTCTGAAGTTCTGGAACAATCCCGCACTGTTGTCGACGGCACCGGGCAGTCAAAAAAAAGAAAACCAAAACCTCAACCAACACACATACATCAGGTTGGATTTTATGTGTGCATGCCTCAAGGTAAGGGTTGTGTTCTGCTTTTTGTGTGTGCCCTTGGGCTCCCATAATTCGGTGTCAGGAGCTTGGGGTGTTGCAACACGCTGCAAATGGTGCATCAACCCCCCTGCCCCCCAGACCGAGTAGCCCTCTGCCCACGCTTCACCCGCCTCATCCCATTCGGTCTGCGTCATGCCGTTTCTTAGTGCCTTGCCTACGTACCCAAGGGGGGGGGGGGGGGTGCCTGCCTTTTTCAAAATGGTGGGTGCCTCATTTCTGATGGGGGTGGGCCAAGAGTGGGTTGGTGGTTTTGAGGAGAAGGGCTATATTCCTGGCGCCAAAGGCACCACAGAACATTTTTGCCCTTACATTTTTCTTTGTGTTGGTCAGTCGGTGAGTGGGTTGGTGCCTCTTGAGCTGAGCCCCCCCCTTTCCTCCTGTTGGGGTAGGTCAAGTGCTGTAGGTGCTTACCAAAACCCTTCTCCTTGACCACTGTACCCCGCTACTGCGCTCTTTCTGATTGATGTTTGTCCAGTCATCAAACAAGATCACCTACAAGGGGGGGCGGGGGCTTTCGCAACGGGAATACCCCCCCCCCCTTGTATAAGCTACGCCCTTGTCCAAGCTACAGTAGGCGTAGGGACCGTATTAATTTGGGACCTAATTTTAATTCGGTACCAAACGCAGTGCAGCCACATAAGACATGGGTTTGGTGACAGATTTGCGAGTCACATAGAGTCACGGACACATTTGTTGTCAGTGTTTGCCACTTGAACCCACATAGCTCTGATTGTGGGGATGTTTGTGCATTATATGCCCCTTTGTTGCACTGGCTCACCATGCAATCCTCTCTTTTTGAACCTGGACGCCCGGTGTTGGTAGTTGTATGTATCGCGCGCAAGCTACGCCCATGTCCAAGCTACAGTAGGCGTAGGGACCGTATTAATTTGGGACTTTGGCGTAGCTTATACAAGGGGGGGGGGTACATTGTGGGAAATTTCATATTTCAAATGTGTGCCAAATGTGCCACTGTGCAAAATAAATTCGTGTTGAAATGTAGCCACTTTGACGCGCCACCACCCCGCCTTGGTTTGGTTAGGGTTCTCTTTCCTGTGGCGCTTGTTGGCAAGTGGCATTTGATGGCTTCCTCTTTGGCTGTTTTTGAGGTATCCAACCCTGGGCACGGCGCTTCTTCCATGTATCAATGATTCCCAATTGCATGGCCTTCCAATATTTGACAAGGCTTCAAAGCGTTTGAAGTGATCAGGGCTTGGTTAGCCATGGAAGTAAAACCTGCGGCCAAAGCCAAAGCAGAGACAACATCTGCACCTGCACTAGGGGCACACTGCTTGGTTTTTTTTGCAGCAGGCTCACTGTAACTGCCACATGCAGACATGGGGGCAGAAACAAGTGCACAAACAGATACAAAAATAGATTCAGCATCTTTGGCTTGCGCGCGACGTTCACTGACACCAATTTTTCGCCTCAAGGGATTGTCGCTGACAAGGGCAGCAATGCACAATTGCTAATCTGCTAATCCATGTGTAACAGTAACATTTAAAGGCTGCGTGGATGAAAGAACACAATCTCAAGCAACAATCAGGATATACTAAATCAATGTAGAGAAATTAGATATGGTGAGGAAAAAAAAGTAACAGAGGGTTGATGACAGCCGAGAACAAAGTGGATAATTTAAAGCAGCATACCACAGACGTATGCGGAGTACTCTTTTTTTTTACCATTACTCTCTAGTGTGTAAGTGTGTAAATACAGAGGAAAAGGGGAGGTTTGCGCCGGAATTTCGTTGGAGAAAATTTCGCATAGTGGCCTGAAAAATGAGCTAGAAGTTTTTTGTATGCCTACAAAGATAGAAAAGGTAGACTACTCCTTTTGTAACTTGCTAACAATCTAAAACAAATTGGCATATTCCCCAAAATGGAAAAAGTGTGTCAAAACGTGAGTGTTCTTTGCACGTATATCGTGTGTGTATGTAAACATGTATTCATATATTTGGGGGTGGGTTTGGTAGCACACGAGCAAAATAAGTTTCTCTTGAAAATGTGACAACAAACATTCAAGCAAACAACAAACAAAGCGAAGCAACAATCAAGAGCAACAATCCCACATTGAGGCAATGCGCTCCTCAGTCCGGCATAAGTGCATCTTTATTCTCTATGCCGTAACTGGTTGAACCTCCAGTCATCCATCCTTGATTCACCTGTTTCTACTAGCTGTGTTTGTAGTGCCGCTGTCTAAGTCTTTGGAGAGCAGGATGTGCTTTGCTTCTCATTTAACAGGAATATACTAGATGTACTGTGAAGGGATGTTCACTGAGTGTACCATGCGCCTTGTTTTGTTTATGCCTGTCGTGTATGGTGTTTGTCAGGCCGGGGGGCCAGCCCGTGTCGTATGAGTCGAGCGTTCGTGTAAACTGCATACAAACGCAAGCAGGGCTGAATTCTGATTTTGCCTCGGTATACTGATGTCAGAATTCCGACGGTGGGTAGTGTATCATTGGTGAACCTAGCCTGTTCAAGGTTAGCGGTCCTCCTCTGGTGTCGGACCTTCTTCACTTACTTTATGCACACTTCAGTGTGCATTTGACTTCTGTGCTTCACCCGTCCGATGGATGTCAGGTGTGTTGCCCGAGAACCAGTCCCAGAGCATGCTTTGCCACAGGGTGCTGCAGGTTCACCCTGAGGACGTAAAGGGAGACGTTTCATTCAGTCTGACGGATCAATTGAGCGCAGATTGCTGCTTGTTCGTCTGATGTTCATGCTCAGTTGGAGTACGATGTCAAGTCATATTTCTGTTCATTCAAAGCAGGCCTACACGACTGTCTCCAGGTTGTGCTTCGTTGGTCTGTTCCTTTGTGACAGGTACTTCTGTGTTCATTTTGCATATGCCAGATATCCAAGAGCCTACTGGAGTATGTAACCCTTCTGAGGTCTCCAAAATGCAGAGGCCTTACATGATGATGTGTTTTTGCAAGGCAGATTTCGCAGATTTCGCAGATAGTCGCGTTGCAGTGCTTGCAGCCCTCGGGTACCCCTGTGCCTAAGAGTTTCACCAGAGCTTAGTACTGGGGCATGAGCCCTCATGAATTTTGTGTTTTCTGTTTTTCCCTCTGCAGATGCACTGGTAACTGCTGCCGTTGGTTGTCGGCTTGCCTAAGACTTTTAGTTGCAAGGACTCCAAGGGGGAGGATTCCAGAAATTTCAGGGAGGACCACGTGTCTGGAGACTTGAGTTCTGAACCCCCTGGGGTGGGAGCTGGAGGACTCTCAAAGTCTGCGAAAGATGCAGAACTTTCGGTGAATTGCCTTGATTGCCATTGGCATGGTGGGAGGCTCAAGAGCTTGTTATGCAGGCAAATTTGCTTCAGACTGTCGTGTTGCTATCTTGTGTGCTGTCCAATTTGCCCAGGCGCAATGCTTATGGCTTGCATACCCCCTGTGCCCCTGACCAGAGCGCTCCCTGAGACATCCTTATCCTTTGGTGCGTCGTGTGGGGGGGAGTTATAAAAACTGCAAGTGCAGTGTTTAGGGCACTCTGGTTTCATTTGCGATGTTGTCTTCTGATTCTTGTCTGTAGATAATGCCGGTGGTCTGTTATTGCTGGGACAGCTGGCCTGTCGCCGTCACCATCGCCGACGTCTCACTTTGTCATGAAACATTTAATGTTGATCGGATCTGGTGAGATTATCGTCCTGATTTACTAATTTCTGAATGTCGTTTTAACGATAGAATTATCGGATGCCTGAATGTAGATTTTCAAACGGAATTTCAGTGCTGTGCGCATTTCATTCCTGTACATTCATTCAATGCGCATTATTCGCCATGTTCCGTGTCATGCGTGCTGAGTTTGGTGATTGGTTAAGCATACGAGTGGAATGGTTTGGTCGAGGCATGCATTCTTTCATTCATGCATGTCCTCTTGACATGCATACAAATAGTATATGCATAATATTGGTGTTCATGTATCCCAATTGTTATATGTTTCTCTTTGTTGCTTCCCTTATCTCTTTATAGGCATGTAGGCGGAGGTGAGCCTCGCCCATGCATGGGGTGACACAATGGATACGAGGCACGGGGGCCTCTTGGTGTGGCAAGTCACATGCCATCTCAGTCAGTCCCAAAGGACCATTATTGACGGCCGTCATGACTCGCTTTTAGGCGGTCTGGCATAGCTCACACCACAAAACAAAGAAGGTATCACAAGGGGCAGGGACCCGAAACAAGCTAAAAACAGCACGTTGGATACATGACTTAATGGTCATTCACCCCCGAGGTGCAGTGGTGATCAATCACTGCTGGGCAAAGGGTATTTTTCTCACTGGCTGTCTGATATGCTGATCGACTCCCCAACTTGACTACCCTTGCGGCTCCCTTCCTTCGTCAACCCAGAACTACAGAAGGCATTCTAGGGTAATGACAGCAGCTAGGGCTTGGTCTTGTGCGTCCCGTACCTCATGGGTCGTTACTGTCGCACAGACTGATTACATCCAGCCCTTAGCTCTGGGTATGACAGGGGATGACAGCGTCGATAAACCATTGCGGTTTCAGACCTGTACGCACACCTGCTACGCCTGCGATAGCTGGCAACTCAGAGGTAATCATGGATTTAACTTGAGAAGGTTACCGAATTCGTCGAGTCTCCAAGACAGTCCTAACAGACTTACAATCCTGGATATCTCAACTCGCCGAGTGACCTTGGAGAGTCTTATAAGACTTACACTCCTGGGTATCTCGACCCTATCTAGACGTAATTGTTCAGCGAGTGACCACAATAGTCTCGTCAGACTTACACCTCTGGCTATCTCGACCAATGTCTGGACGTGATCCCCGCACCCTGCATCCATCAGTGGTCTCCACGACTTGAGTTGTGCACTTTCGGGTACGGACGGGGACTGTAAAATTGTTATCATGCTCATGGCGTCGGGGAGCCCTCGGGTATCGGTATCTCACGACGGCTGCAGCATGAAAAAACCAGAGGTGGACGCTTAACATGGGTTTCGGCGGGTGTCCTCCGTAACCAAACAGAGGTGATAGCTTAACATGGATGGTTGTCGGGGTACCTCAGCGTACACGATACCGAAAGGAGATTAACGTTTGTTTAACCTGAACAAACAAGGCAGGACTTCAAGAAGAAATCGGGCGGTGTCCCTGGCCACCAATTGAAGAAGGTGGTGTCCTGCCCAAGACTGTGTCTTGACTACTAAGTACAAAACAAAGTACCACTGACAGTCACTTCAGTGGACCCGTGGCAGACAATTCAGGACTGTCCTGTACAGGTCACTTACCTGGAATACGGAGAGACATACGCTCAGGGTGTCACAAAGTACCAGCGAAGAATAAGACAGAGCAATAACTAGGGAATGAACTAGGAAGAAGGAAACTGCTCTGCTCGGTAGACAGGGTCAGCCTCCATATAACAGAACCAGAAATCAGGTTGCACATGTGGTCTGGGCCTACAACCGTGATGAAAACATGCAGACAAACAAAGCTGCACACCTCACTGTCCTCATTAGGGACAAGTCTGAGTCCCTCCAGTGAGCGAAGAGAAAACAGTGCATAGGAAAGTGACCCATTTTCAGGAAAGAGAAAAACTATGGGCTATTCAGTCGGTAAAATGCAATCGTACTCAGCAAAATATCTTGTGGTCTAATCGTGGGCATCAGGACGTCAGGCCTGGGACATCCAAACAGGATACCAATGCCCAACAACTGCCACCTCTTGCTTTGATGAGGCACTCATAGTGGGGCTGCACAGAAAACACCCACAGAACAGCGTGACAAGAGTACAGCAGAAGACATGCTGGCCTGGGCGTTATCAAACAGGCAACGCCTAGTAGTAAGGTTCTTTAGGCATCCAACAGGAGGTACAGCCTGGACACTGGTTCAGGGCAAGCAATCCTAGACACGTTCACCACAAATGAGGTTCAGACAACACTGGATCCACCATTTGGACAAAACAGCAGCAATTTCCCCCCCCGCATTCTGAAAGAGATGAGGGGGGCTGTCCTGAAGCCAACACTTTGGACCAACTTGGGCGCCGCTTCTGCCTATTTTGTAGTACCTGTAGACCTAAAGCCATGCCCACCATATCGTATTGACCTGAAACTAGCAATAAGTGAGCACAATGTACATCACACTCCTCTGAATCCCAGTGAGCATTATCCAGAGTAAGCTTTCACTCAAACACATTACTCTGTGATAGGAAACAAAGAGGTAACTGAGAAAGAAGAAAGGTTAGTCACTTCAGTCTATGACGAAAATAACATAGAAAACTGGCTATACGGAACTCCCACTTCCATACAGGAAGGGTCCACTTGCCAAAGGTGGACAAAAAAATAGAAAAGCAGCAGGACAGTAGTCCATACATCATACACATGACAGAATAGCATACATGCAGGCTCAGGCAGAGCCACGATGAGACAAGCGTAAGCCATAACCAGTCAACTACAGCACTTAAATCAGAGAGGGGCTGGTTTTCTCACTCTGTACCAGCAACTCGAGGTGATGTTCCCCAAACCATGGGGCGTGGTGCCATGAAGCCTAAATGTGAGACACACGACCACAGGCAGTGAGCATAACCACGGGGGTACCCTGCAGAGGAAGGCACGGACTGCTGGTGCTGTAACTTTCAGAAATGTGGGAGTTCTCAACTCCTCCCTCACCGAACACAATCGCCTGCGTGTAATAGCACAACAAGGAGAACATTGCCAAATGGCCGATCTTAGTCTCATTCACCTTCAGTTCGGCGAAGGTGTCAGGGTCGTCAGCCAAACCCAGTGGGTCGTAAGTCTCTCCCGGGTCAGCCTGGTTGGTATCACAGGCGTCACTGTCACCCCTCAGCAACACTAGGCACGCCAAATGAAGTCTTTGAAAGAGGGCATCAGCATACACTGTACCCCAGCACAGAAAACTCTGAAGAGCTTACTTCACTGCAACGCTGTCAAGTGTCCCAAAGCCTTACAGCATTACCAGTTCCTGGTTGCAGAAACATTGCACTGCAGTGTAGCTGCAGTTAGTGCCAGCACTACTTATATGTAAATGCGAACTTTCTAAAGGTCCTACACATAACGTCCTACACAATCGTAGACAGCACTACCCAACACAGTAGGGGGCAAGGCGCGACAGTCTAGTAAGAGTAAATAAAGCAGAGTAATTAGGCAGACTAGAGGAGGGCTCAGGCCTCTAGGTCCTTCGGGTAGTATGTGTATTACAGAACTGCGTAAAATGCGTAAAAACAAAACACAGAAAGAGAAGTAGCATGGGTGGCAGCATAAGGCAAACCATGGTGGGCAGATCCTCCAAGGGCTATCGAGGCCCCCACAACGACCGTTTCCCACCTCTGAGTTCGGATGTCTCCGCGAACAAATCAGGAAAACAAACTACAGATAGGCAAGGCTAAAACATGCCGTAGCAAGGCCAGTTCGTAGTGCCACCAAAACTGCGCTGCACCACAGATGACCTACAGACCACAAATAACCATGTCTAACAAACACCCTGCCAATAGTGGCAACGAAGCCCACGTTTGCAAAGCTCAGTTCCGACCGAGCAACATGTAACGTCATTGGGATCTCTGCACTGGGTTAGCAAGCGCACTCTTGCTGTTTTATGGATAGCGCCCAAGTGAAGCGCTGGAGTAGGACAGAGGGCCAGATCAGGCGTGCATGCATCGCGGCATGTATGTAGCCGTGTGTGGTGCAAAAGCAAATTTTTCTTTTCCTTTTTTTTTTGTTTTCCCCACGCCCGGCATCTGAGCTAAAACTGCCTGACGCAAAATCTTCTTTAGACCTATCAAAATATGGTCAAAGGAGATAGGACAAAAGGGGCCAACAAAATTTTCTGAACCAAAATCTGGTTCATGCAGGTAGGGGAACCTGAATGTGTACCCACGGGGGTACCAAGCACACCAAAGCATCAGCAACCAGCACACGAGAGCCATGGGTATAGAGGACCGAGGACATATCATCACGGTCGGCTTTCATGTCAGCGCACATCTTGTCAAAGGATGAGGCGGAGATGGGCCGGCACTTGCGGTCAACCTGCCATGTAATGGGAGCGTACAGAGAGCAAACTGTGTTACTTTTGGATGAGCCAGTGGTGGATCCTGTGTAGAGGGCCATGTCTGAGCCATGTCTGCTAGTGGCATCAACAATCATTCCGCGAACCTGGGCCTGCACACCAATTTGTTCGTAGGTTGTGTTCCCAACCGTTGCCCAGTTGCAGAACACGCCACCTGCAAAGAAGTCTGGTACCACCAGCTGGCGGTTCGGAAACACTTCATAACTTGCTCCAGTACCCTGCGAAACATGTTTTTTGAAGCGAGAACACAGATCCAACCTGTACTGTTTTTCATGTGTTCACTGGGGCTGCATCTTGTCCTTCTAGGTCTGCACTGAAAATAAACTGGTGTCAGGCAACAGGCAACAGACATTACGCAGTTGTGCCAGTTGTACGCCGTGCTGCCACAGCCCGGGCCAGCCTCCGCCCCCGGGGGGGACCCAGTGCCATCGTCTCGCCCTGGGGCGCCTTCGTGGGCTGTGGGCGTACAAACACCCTCCAGCCAGGTCGGGGGTCTGGACACTGGTGCCACACCAGGGGGATGTCGCCGGGCCTGGTACCGCAGTGGTGAACTTCGAGTCAGTCGAGTCATAGGACGTGCACTGATAACCCATCTGCTCTGAGGAAACTGTAGTACTGGGTCCGCTTCCAGTTTAGTCATACTGGCCCGCTGAATAGTGCTCAGTTCCAAGATGCCAGCGGACGTTGACTGGACACAGGCCAACCGCCTTCAGAGGTGTCATAATTGGTGTATTGCCACTGGCTTTGCACTAGCCCTACTCTCAGTGCTTCAGTGAGTAATCGCAACCCTATCTACTCAGTCGGCTCAGTCAGTTCAATCCCGACTGCCCAGGACATGCGGTACTTATCCTCTTGTGTCCACACCCTTGGATCTGAGACGTGGCCCAGTACGTGTCCCCGGGTGCCCACTGTTGGCGTCCCATGGGGTCAGGCACTCAAGCCACAGGGGCAGGGCGCAAGATGGGAGCCCACCCCTTGTCACCACACGATTCGCTCCACGAATCAGAGCAAGAAAAAAAAACCGTAGCCCAGCAAATGAGGGACCCAGGAACCTGAGGCAAAGAACGAATGCAAACACCAATCGAGGCTCTGAGGCAGTATTTGAAACACGCGCCAACAGACTGTGTGGCATCGTTGCTAAAGCAGCCACAGAATCAGCAGCAAGGCTGCTAGTATGGCTCCCCCTGCATCAGAAACGCAGTCAGAAAGACAGGGGAGTCAGTTAACAACAAAGCTGTAAATGCTGCTCGCAGAGAGGACCTCCTCCTATTCTTGATGACAAGTAAACGGAGGGAATAAATCTGGGAGGATCAGGCCTAATCCAGACAAGCAGGGAAAGCTCAGTCAAACAGAGAATAGCCCTGGTAGCCAGAGGTCATATTTGCACAAGCAATCTTGATTGCCACAGGCAACCACTAAGCAATTTCATTTGTGTGCATGTCCCGCGCAAAGGGGATTTCAGGTCCCGGCTGCTGCAGCCAGCGGCGCCAGGCCCCGTAAGCACATCTAGTATATGTATGGCCTTTCAATCAGAACCCAAGTACCAATGTCAATTGGTCCAATTCAGTCACACGTGAAACACCCTCGTTCAACCGGAGTAAGTGGTCTGGCGCACGCTTGGGATCCTTTTTCGGGCCTTAAATTCGGACCTTGCGGTTAAGGGCCATAGACTCAATCCTGGGACAGACGGTCAATGTGATAAGGATCCTCCATTTTCCAAGCATTAACAAACCACAGTGCTCAAGGCATCAACCGGGAATGAAGAGGGAGTGAACACTGTCAACACTTGGTGACCTCAAAAAGGTAATGGACATTTGACCGAATACATCCCCAGAGTCAATTCCTGGACAGGGATTTCTGGATTCCTGGACAGACCGGGGTTTCTGCAACGCAAGCATGGTACTGTTACAACAAACCGGAATTCCAGGGTCTTACGGCTTCCGGCACATCGCATTCCTGCTGGTTCCCTGGTTCTCAGATGGTCACCAAATCCTGCGCTGATCAACACTCGTAGCATGCCATCTGTCATGCGCGCACGCTCCGCGAACACGCACCAATAACTGCTCTATACAACAAGAAATAATGGTTGTCGTATGGCGACGGCGGTGTATTCTCCTCGTCTTTACACCAATAACCAACACCCCTGCACTACACTTGCAGTGCACTGAAATTTTCTGTGAGAGTAAACAAACCCAAACCAGGGCAACTACCCAGAAGAGAAAAGTTTATAGTTGTCTCAGCACTGTGTTTTTGCTTCTCCTGCTGCTTGCTGTTGGTGTAGGGTTTCCTGCTGCTTGTTTTGGAAAATGAAAAGCTTTTGTTTGCTGAAATACAGTCAATCCAGGATAGCCCAAGCCAATAGTATGCAAGGAGAAGAGAATCAGGATCAAAGCATGAAGGGCTGCAGTGTAAACAGTGAAAGATGAAAGGATATTCACAGAAACTGCAACTCAGGTCAAATCGGAATGCATATTCACAAAGATAGCTAAATTGTTTTGGAAAAGAGTTGGAAAACTGCCCCATGGTCACTCTCTCTCCATAGTGCCATCTCAGGAGATGTGCACTCTTTGTTTTGGGTCCCATATGTGCTGAGGTGGCAGGGCATGTGGCGATGAGGTCACTGCCATGTCACATGGGATCTTCCTACTTAGCTAGGCTGACCAGGAATTGAACCCAGGACCTCTCAAAAAGAGGTGCCCAGCCCCCTAGGGTGCATACCACTAGGATAGCTAAGAATTCATGGAAAAACATAGATAAATTCATAGGCTCTGCCTTGGATATGTCAGTTCTCAGTCAACTCAGGAAAAGATGATTTGCTTCACATTGAAAGGGGATTAAGGGGTCCACTCCATATCCTGATTGGGTGTTTGGTTCCATAGGTCAAAATGTGTTATCACCACTTTTGGTGGGGCCAATACTAAGATAGAAATGCCTGGATGCTCAGTGCATCCCTAATACAACTAGAGTATGCCTCAAAGCATTGGAAAAGCACTTTTTCTTACTCCCCCCTTGTGCTGTGGTGGCCACCACTGTCGCATTTTAGGAAAAGGGTATTTTTTCTTCGCCTTTCCTTGGTTTCCACATCTACTTTAAAATACCTATAGTTTCCCTCACACAGAAAAATGGGCGCTCACCATGGCTGGCGCTCTTTTGCTGCTCTGTTTGTAACATTTCCTACAGAAGACTCAGCGCTCATGGCGCTGCCGGGGCTTCTGTGGCTTGGTTGGGTTATTTTGGGAGCATGCCAAAACATGTGCATGTGCATCCCTCCCTCCAAGACGCAGCGCGACACAAACCCAACGCAAGACACAATATACACACTCGCATGGGTTCTCGTAAACCTGCTGGCGACCTGTGACCTGTCTTAGGGCGAAGGGAGTCGTGAAAAAAATTAATTTGCCCCTTGGTGGGGTCTTGGGTTCTGCTCAGTCTCTCCAGACTGCTGCGTTTCGGCCCGAACACGGCCTACTCAACGAGGCTGCACGTGGGTATCTGCAGAGGCAGGAATGGGAGAGTTATGGAAGAATCCACGCAAAAACGAAGCGACGACATCAAAATCCGTCAAATCACGGCTAGAATTTTTCTAAGACGACACACCTGAGCAGAATCCAATTGTGCATCAGAAGCACATTTTTATAAAAATTATAGTCATCTCTAGATTTTTTAAATCAAGAAATTCCTACGCATAAAAAGGCGGCGCGCAGGAGCGGCTCCTAGCGAAGCGCCGGAAAATGGAGAAATAATGGAATTAAAAACGTATGTCTCACGTAGTCTTGAAAATGACGAGACACACATTAATAAATAAACATACAGATTCCACCTACACTAATAGAAGTATCAAAAATTCAAGAATTCGAAAATCAACGAAAAAGACTTCAATGAATCAGCTATAAACTACAGGTATGCTCGTCTCGTATGCCGCATACACATTGCTCGTCTCGTGTCTCCGTGAATGAGTCTTGTAGCAGCGCTAACAACGATAGGACGCGATAGAGGGATTGATTAGAAAGATTGTAGATGATTAGAGGTCAGATCAGGGTGATTAGACATACACACAAGTGCATAGCAACGTTCTTCGCGTGCGCCCCTCACTTGCTCTCTCTCTCCAGCGGTAGGTAAGGTGAGTAAGCCCAGGCGGGGCCACCCCCTGGTGGAGTTCGTGATTGTGGTTGAGATGGGCAGGTTTGCCCACGCTACACGTGCATGCTCGCGCATTCACACACGCATTAAAGGGTAGGCCACACGAAGTGCGCACGGTAAACCTTGTTTAGGCTAACCAGGGGCTCCTCGGTACGTTCTTTAAGAGAACCTGAGGAGTCCCTTAACGCTTGCTTGCTTGACAGGGGTAGCTGAATCTTCAGCGTGTTTGCAGACAGTGTATTATAGGTGACACTGAGAACCGTATAATACGGGGACTGTGGCTTGGTTCCTCCGCCGCAAATGCCCCTTCTTTTGCCTTTGCTTTACAGGTGGGCAGGTAGGGTGATTGGTGCAGCAGCATACCATTTTTTTCATGCCCTGCTAAACAAGGGCGCAGATCACACAAACAAGTAACTCCCCTCTGCCTGTGGCAGAGCAGGGAGTCCGACTCCTTCGACATCTGCGCCGTGCACGCAAGAGCACCTCTTCCCTCCAAGCCCTAGCAGGGGAAACGCGTTGTGGCGTCCCCTGTTAGGCCACAGTTGCTTAGCAGCGCTGTGTTCTCTTGTCATCTTCACAGGAGGGTCGCTAGGACCCACGACATGTTCTTCAACAACACCCAGTAGAGTGTGCGTGTAGGAGTGGTAGTCCTGAGTGGGGGTTTGAGCCAGTTGCGCAGTGCTCGCCCACCAGGATGGTGCCACTGTAGGGTGTGTAGGACCTGTAGTGCGTGTGTCACTGTCCCACCCGTTTCCTGCAATTTTAGCAGGGTTGGTGGGCTGTGGCAGTGGTTAGGTCAGTGTTTTTGCCATTTAGCAAAACGGCGTTTTCATGCCTGCATAGCTTTTGGCCACCCCTCCCTGTAGTAGACAGATAGGTAGGGAAAACAATACCTGGATTAGTACGCTGGGTATTCCCCAAAGGTTTTGCGCCAGCACAGAAATTGGGCGCTTAGGGGAGGGGAGACCCGGGGCGCACCCCGTGGCATCAATAGGCCAACCCTCCAGGTTTAGCAAGCGTGCAGACTTGGGTATAATTAGGACACCACTTCTGCGGCTTGCTCTCAGGACCTTAGGAATAGCACACTCACACATACGCTTTGGCAGGTAAGGGTAAGGTTCAGTCCCTACCTTTAGTCTTGGAGGCAAGCGTCTCAGCGAGCCTCAGCAACTCACCAAGGTTGTTCTGGGACAAGTAGTCAACCAGAACTGAGTTTAGGCGTCCCTCAGGTAGAACAAATGCAGAGAAGGGCTCCCAGGTGGCCTCTTCGACTCCAAACCCTTCCCAGAGGGTGAGGAAGCGCCAACCCTGGCGATAGCGGTGGCGTAGGACAGACTTCACCAGGTAGAAGCCCTCCTTAGCCATCTCCTCGGCGTTCATGTCGGGGGGTTCACCTTCAACTTCCATAGGGCTGGCAGCCCCTTGTAGGTCCAGAGCGGCGATTTCCTCGTCGTTCAGCTCCCACTCCTCCCCACAGAGGTCTTCAGGATCATAGTAGCGCTTCAGGTGTTGAGCAGCGCACACCAGGGTCCCCCCTAGACGGGGAGAACACCGCACGGTGATACGGTGTCCATCCACTGATAGAATCTTGTACGGCCCGAAGTATGGGTCATCGCTGGTAGAGCGTGGCCTGGCGGGTAGTCGACTGTGGTGCACCAGCACCCAGTCCCCCTCTTGGTAGGTGGCCGGTACTCGGTGCTTGTTCTTCTTGTTCCACTGACGCTCCCTCACTCTCTGGAGCATTGCCTTGGCCTTGTCCACCTTCGCTTGTTGCTCTTGGACCCATTCACCCACAGAAGAATGGGTGTCCTCTGGATAGGGGGCATGTAGGAACCATGCCGGGCGACCCAGGAATAGCTCATGGGGCGAGTAGCCAGTAGCTGAACTCTCTTGGGAGTTCATCATCAAGGATATGACGGGGAGTAGTCTCACCCAGTCTCTGGTGCGTTCAGTTTTGTACCATATCCTTAAATTCTCCTGGAGGACACGGATATGTCGCTCACATAGGGGGTTGCTCGTGTGTGAGTAGGGAATCCCCGTAGACACCTGGACATTGAGGGATCTCAGGACCCTCTTGTACCAGCCAGTATCTGAGCGTACTCGTACGTCCTCATCGGAGTTATTCTCCTTGGGCGTCCCATAGACACAAAACCACTCCTCCAGGAGTATCTTCATAGTCTCCTCCTCGGTAATGTGCTTGGTACATGGGAACACCCTGGTAAACCTGGTCAACCCACAGGTTACCACGAGGGCGAAGTCATAGCCCCCGAACTTCGGCATCTCCGTGTAGTCCACATATAGAACACTGTTAGCACAGTGAGGGATGGGCAAGGTCGAGTAGAGACCTCTGTCCCTGATATCCCCTGGTTTACAGGACCGGCACGGGCACTTGTCCACGATAGGCTGGAGGGTTTTCCGCAGTTGGTCGTCAGTCCACGTAGTGTGGAACCACTGCTTGAACAGCCTCAGGGTACGGTCAGCACCCACATGACCGCTGGACTCATGGGTCCACTTCAGCAGCGCTGGGACTCGGTCACTAGGCACCACGATGCGGTCCTCGTGCCAGAGGTAGCTCTTGTCCCTCTTCCACTGGTCTTGGTTGACCAGGAGGGGTTCAAGGCGTTTCTCCAGGCGCTTGTAGATATCCCCAAACTCCTTCAGGTACTCCGATTGTTGGAGTCCATCCAGGGGGCGTATCATCGTCATGTTGAGGTCCAAGTGGACGTCCATACGGCTGAACGCCTCCTTAGCCAGCGCTTCAGACCGGGCACCAATCAGGGCGTCGAAGTTGTTGCGGCTGATGTAGTCGGCCCACTCGTTCTTCACTCCCTGGATATGGTGTACCGTCAGCCGTAGTTGACTGAGGTAGGTCCACCAGCGCCGTAGCTTGGCCTTCTCAGGTGGGGACCCTTCTGCAAACTGCGGACCGGTTCTTGGTCGCACAGCCAGACCACAGGGTTACTCCCCAACAGTCGTGCTTGTGAGGATAGCACCAGCATACCCGCGAGCAATTCCTGCTCATAGGTGGAGTAGTTTCCCCTGGCCTGGTTCCACTTCCAGTTCCAGTGGCCCAGAGGTACTAGGACCCACTTGTCGTCAGGGTAGCTGTACTTGAGGGTTCCATCTCGGTTGAGACCTTCCCTCCCCCATTGGGATTTGGCCGAGTGGAACTCCTCCTTCTCTAGTGCTTGCCATTGGAACAACGTTCCACCACCGCCCACATTGCTGGTGTCGGTCACCAGGATAATCTCCCCTTGCGCCCTAGGCACGCCCAAGCATTTAGCGTTGGCTACCTTGTCTTTGAGATCGTCAAACGCTTGTTGCTCTTGTGGGCTCCAGCGCCAAGTAGTACTCTTCTTGATCAAGTCCGTCAGAACGGCGCTGGTGTAGGTCAAGTTTTTGATGTGGCGGCGATAGAAGTTGCACGCCCCAATGAAACTGTGTACATCATGAAGTCCTTTCTTGGGGTCTTTGTGTCGTAGCTGGGCATCCATCAGGGGTTTGGCCTTAGAGGCCGCTGGGGTCCACCACCCATAGCCAACGTCAAACCCCAGGTACTGCATGGTCTCCTGCATGAACTCACACTTCTCCAGCTTGAGTCGTGTGAGGTTCTCCTGGCAGACCGCAAAGAACTCACCCAAGAGGATTAGGTGATCCTCCTGGGTATTGGTTCCGAGGCATACATCGTCGATGTGAGCCTCCATCTGGGCACCACGGGATATGAGCTCCTGCACCTTAGGTCTCCTTCGTAGGATGGACAAGATCTTGTTCATCAGCTCTTGGAATAGAGCGGGTGCGTTAGCCACGCCAAACGGCATGACCTTCCACTTGAACACCCTCCCCTGAGGGGTGATGAAGGCCAGTAGTTCCTGTGCGTTGGGCGTCAGGTCCACTTGCCAGAATCCGCTCCTCTTGTCCATTTTGGTCTTGTAGCGACAGGAGGCTATCTTCTCCAGGGTAGACTCCATATTGGGAATGGACCCTGAGTGGTTCAGCGTTTTCTTGTTCAGCTCTCCGTAGTCCACTACCAGCCGTTTGGCTGTAGACCCAGGTTTACCCACCAGGAAACAGGGGCTGCAGTGGAGGGGGTAGTCCCCGTCCTTGTACTCCAGGACTAGACCAGCGTCGATACATTCTTGTATCTGTCGCTCAATCTCGTCGGCCTGCTCTTTAGGAGCTGGATAGGGTCTCCTCCGGATCTTGTGACCCACGAACTCGGGTTTCAGCTTGAGGTCCATCTGTACCAGCTTGTCACATGAGGCTGGAGGGGGTAGTTCTCCGAACACCTCCAGATAGGTCCTTATAAGCTTCTGTACCCGCGGGTCCAATACCTTGATCTTGTCCTCCATGTCCTCGTCAGAGTGTAAGTTGCTTGCCCCCTGAGTAATAGACGTCGGGAGGTGGTCCTCCATCGACTCTTCGCCCGCGGTAGTATCCTTCAGCCCTTGGTAGGCATATAGAAGGTCTTGTTCAACCATCTCCGGTGGACGATGGCAACATAGGCACGCTCGAGGGGGTTCACATACACATTCCTCCGAGAGGTCGTCCTCCTCTGGGGTCCTCACATGGGCGCCCCACACGCTCTTCATGAGCTTAAGATCTACCTCCCTTTGCCAGGTGGTGATCTTCTGTTCGAGGTCCTCCTTCAATTGGGATAGGTCTCCCATACGTCCTTGCTTCAGTGGCCATGAGCTGCGGGTAGGCTTCGCGTAGCATAGCTTTTTCGCCACCAACTTCCTCTTGGAATCCACATACTCCCTGAGCCTGGATCGAGGGTCCAGCTCCTCGTCCACGGGGTCTTCCACCCTCATGGAGAGTAGTGGTTTCAGTGGGGCGACGTACTCGGCGTTCTCCACTTCCTCCACAGAGGTCTGCACGAAGAAGGCGTCGTGCTCAGTTTCGTCATCTGAGTGAATAGAGCTAGGTAGCTCAGATAGTCCACACTCAGAGACCCCATCAGGAACAGGTACATGACAGGGAGAGTTGGGGGCGTTGGTGTCAGTCACGACGTACTCATCTCCTCCGGGTGTAGTCTCAATAGCATCTTGAGGTCGTAGGCGATCCTTCAAGTCACCCAAGGCGAGTCCGTCGCTTTCTCGTTGTATAGCCTGGACCAGAGTCGGGTCCAGATCCTCCCACGGGATGGAGGTAAGACCTCCGTCCACCACGCTCAGCATACTCCCCCATCCGGGTTTCCCAATAGGCGTCTTACGACCCAGAGGCACGTAGATGGCCTCATCAGGTAACCGAACAGAGCTGATAGTCAGCCTGTCCAGGAGGTTTCGCCAGTACTCGTTGCCCCCATGGGCTCCCCAATCGGGGGAACACAGGACCATACGGGAACGTTCCAAGGCCACCTTGGTCAGCACCTTCCCCAGTTCACTGAACCTGGGGTTCCCGTAGGCCATCCCGAAAGAGGGCCAGTAAAATTTGTAGCTGCAGTTCTTCCCCTTGCTGCAGTAAAGGTCCAGTACATGCTGCTTGTCGCTGGCGAACAACTCCACACTCAGGTCTTCTCGAGAGTAACCCAACTCCTTCAGACCTTGGTCTAGGACTTCCCCCAATAGTTGATAGTCCCCAGTTTTGGAGGCCGCCATCATGTTCGAGGGCTCCTCCTTCGATAGCCTCAGGTAACTCGAGGTATGTTCCGACTGCTCCAGTGGCACAGACTCTCTGCCACTGCCGTGGTCCACGTAGAGGAGGTAGGGCGCTTGCAGCGTCAGGGATTGTATCTGGGAGTGCTGCACGAAGAAGTCAGTCCCCAATACAAAGTCGAAGGCCTCAGTGTCCATCACATAGAACCGATGGGCGATAGTCCGGGAGCCCATAGGTACCTCCACTTCACAGTCCCCGCAGCTGTGCACCACATGTCCATCCCCCATACGTATAGCAGCGGTGGTCATGGTGTTCTTTAGGCTCCCACAAGGTAAAATTTTCTTGGCCACTATAGATATTGTGGCGCCAGTATCCAATACCCCCAGGTATTCGCATCCCCCTAGTAGGATACGTACCCAAAACACCAAGTCTTGGGTGCCACCAGAGCGTCCCCGTCAGAACTCCGCGGGACAGGTCACCTCGAACCCCTTGTTCCGCAATTTGCGGGCCATCCTCATGAAACAGCTCCTCTTCTTAGCGTTGCCGTCATCACCACCTTCATGCTCACGCTTGGCTCCTTGTTCTTGCTGGGCCTGCATTTGTGAGCGTGTGGTAGGACCAGACTGCCCTCCAGAGGGCTCGGAGTTCCCCCCTGGATTAGGGTTGGGGTTGCCTCCGTTCTTGTCCTTGTTCTTGTTGTCGAGCTGGCGGTTAGCGCCTCCTCCTCGTCCACCTTGACCCTTGTCTTGCCCTTGACCACGTCCTTTCGACTTGCCCTTGCCGGAGTTGTTGCCTTTGCCTTTGCCTTCACCTTTGCCTGAGCCTTTGCCAGGATCTTCACCCTTAAGCTTCGCCGATAGGCGTTGCTTATGGTAGCACTCATTCTCGTAGTGCTTCCGCTTACGGCAGAATGCACACGTGATGGTGCACCGGTAATGATCCGGCAGCTTCGCTTTGGCGCCGGTGTTCTTCTCCTGCTGCTTCCCCTGGACTACGAAGCAGTCTCGCTGCTCGCAGTCAGGGGCGTGCTGCAGGTGGCCCTGCTCGTCCCTGGCATCACACCAGAATAGCTCCTTCACATTCTCCATGATACGGGCGTGGGCGTGTTTGGGGGTAGTCCCCTGCCCAGGTCGGGACCCTTGGTACCCTTTGCCATGACCTCCAGAACCTCCTCTTCCAGGACGGTAATTGTTCAAGTGCTGGTCGCTCTCCTTCTCCAGCGCCAGCTCCAGGAGTAGCACGCATAGATCCTCGTAGCGGAGGGATCTAGCCTTGCGCTCCGCCGTCGAACGGCACTCATCCCATAGCTCTCGAGGGAGCTTGGCCACCAACCAGAACAGCAGGTCGTCGCTGCTGTAGGAACCGGGCGTCAGTCGTCCAGCCCAGTGATCCAGGTCAGCCAACAGCTCAGAGACCCTGCCAGGTTTGGGGTTGTTGGGCAGCACGGGCAGGTTCTGGATCTCGGCCCTGATGGAGAGGTCCGTTTTGTAGGTCGGGTACTGCCTCTCCAGGGCAACCAACACATCGGCAAAGGTGGCGGAGTTAGTCACGATCTGCCTGACCTGCTTCTCCAGGTACTTGGTCTTGCAGCACTGCAGGAGCAGATCGCACTTCACTTGCCCACTAGCGTGGGTTTGGCCGGTCAGTCGTAGAAACCGGCCAAAATTCTCAGCGAACTCGCTGAGGTCCTTGCCTGTGAACTCAGGCAGGTTCACCACGATCTTGGAGGTGGCAATAGCCTTCGCCTCCTGAGACCTGCGTCCCTCAGGGCGTCGGGTCTTCTTCTTCTTCTTCTTCTTCTTCTTCCCCTTTGGGTCCTCGGGGTCCTCCGGGTCATCGTCCTCCGAGGGCGAAGTTGAAGTCATCGACGGCGGCTCATCATCGGAGGGGTCTCCGCCTAGATCACTAGAGCCATAAGGCTCCACGTCCACCATTGCCCTTAAGGCTGTCAGCCCCAGCCGGTCCAACTCGGCCCTCGTGGAGTTCGTCACGTGGCTGTAGGGCGGCTGGGCCGTTCTCGGTACGAAGGGACTTCTCGGTACAGCTGCAGGAGTCGGCATCGGTCGGCTCCTCAGGCTCCCGAGGGTATTTGTCAACCCTGCCGCCAGGTGGTTAGCCTGTACTCGGTGGGGTGACATTCCCACCGTAGTAGGTGACGCTTGGGGCGGGATCATCAGGGGCTCCAGCTTCTCTCGGATCTCTTGAGTGAGGTCGCCCACGATTTTTGAAGTGGCTCCTCGGAGCACCTCGTTGATCTCCGACCGCGTCAGGGACCTGTTGGAGGATCTTCCCGATCCTCTACTCCTGCCACCAAGAGATCCAGGTCCTCTCCTCAACCCACTCAAGGTTGCATACCCAGGTGCATACCCAGGAACATCCACATAGGTTCCAGTAGCGGGTAGTGGATGGGGATATTCAGCCGCATACCATCGCGGCGCAGAGCTGTAAGCCACCGGCTCACTGGCAGTAGTTGCCTCAGGGAGCGCAGTGGTGGGTGGGCCCATACCATAGGTGGGGTAGGGAGGCATGCCAGTAAAGCCTGTGCCCTCTGCCATAGGCGGGTTGGTTATGGGAGTGGATGTTGCAGCGGCTGGGAGTGTGGTGGTCATGGGAGAGGGTGATGCGTGGAGGCCAGAAGCGCTTGGTGCGCCTTCGAAGGTAGGGTCATTCTTCAGGTCTTGCCCTTGTTCCTCTCCTTCGTCTGCCTCGTCTCCAGCATCCTTCTCGCTCTCTCTCTTCCTCTTCACAGGCTGAGAGACCACCTCTTCGACAGACAGGGCCCCGAAGGCCGCCTGGAGTCCATCCAGGGAGTCCTCAGCCGCTTCCACTGGCCCATGTAAGGGCTCCGCCGAAGGTACAGCGCCAGGTGCTGGTCTTGCCGGTGCCTGAGGCGCTGGCGCTGTCTTCACGTCGGCGTCCTCCTTCCTTGTGTCCATCTTCAGTCACCCTTCTGCTTATATGTGCCTGTACTCGGCGCACTGGATGTACGGCGCGGGGTTGCTGCCGGTGCGCAGAGACAGACTGCCTCTTGCTACCAGAAAAGTTTATAGTTGTCTCAGCACTGTGTCTTTGCTTCTCCTGCTGCTTGCTGTTGGTGTAGGGTTTCCTGCTGCTTGTTTTGGAAGATGAAAAGCTTTTGTTTGCTGAAATACAGTCAATCCAGGATAGCCCAAGCCAATAGTATGCAAGGAGAAGAGAATCAGGATCAAAGCATGAAGGGCTGCAGTGTAAACAGTGAAAGATGAAAGGATATTCACAGAAACTGCAACTCAGGTCAAATCGGAATGCACATTCACAAAGATAGCTAAATTGTTTTGGAAAAGAGTTGGAAAACTGCCCCATGGTCACTCTCTCTCCATAGTGCCATCTCAGGAGATGTGCACTCTTTGTTTTGGGTCCCACATGTGCTGAGGTGGCAGGGCATGTGGCGATGAGGTCACTGCCATATCACATGGGATCCTCCTACTTAGCTAGGCTGACCAGGAATTGAACCCAGGACCTCTCAAAAAGAGGTGCCCAGCCCCCTAGGGTGCATACCACTAGGATAGCTAAGAATTCATGGAAAAACATAGATAAATTCATAGGCTCTGCCTTGGATATGTCAGTTCTCAGTCAACTCAGGAAACGATGATTTGCTTCACATTGAAAGGGGATTAAGGGGTCCACTCCATATCCTGATTGGGTGTTTGGTTCCATAGGTCAAAATGTGTTATCACCACTTTTGGTGGGGCCAATACTAAGATAGAAATGCCTGGATGCTCAGTGCATCCCTAATACAACTAGGGTATGCCTCAAAACATTGGAAAAGCACTTTTTCTTACTAGAAGGGTAGCAAATCCCAGAGAGAAACTGAGAATGAGAGTAACTGTACCAACCGTATGTACAAAAACATGAAACAAAGTAAAAGCCAGATCTCCCCATTATGTTAAAACTCCTCCCATCCCAATACCAATGATTCTAAACCGCATGTACGTAGAACTCGATTTTTCAATCCCAGTGTTCCCACTGTTCCTCACGAATGTTCCTATTCGTCCTGGACTCCGTCCACTTTCTCACCATTGACGACACAGGTGGTGTCCTCGGCAGGCTTGTGCACCGAGAAGAATACCACTGCACCTGCTGCGCAGAGTCGAAGGCGGCCAGGCAGATGTAGCAGTCAAGATAGGTCCTGCAGCACTCAGCAACTTCGTGAAACACCTGGCTGGGGTCAATGCAGTCCAACATGGGCAGTTTTCACGGAGTCCGGTAACGGTTGTCATAGTAACCAGCGGCGGAGTTGACGACGCGGGCAGTGTTGTCGTTGGACACGTAGCTGCTGTCCTCCGCGGAGAACTCCAGGCAAGGACACACGCCTTGGTGGATCATGCTATCCACCTGCTTGCCAATCTGAGAATAGGTCAACGCAGGCAAGTACGAGAGTGCATGCTCTAGCCTTAGCCGTTTCGTTGTACACTGATACGGTAGTCCAAGATTGCGTTCTCAAATGTCAACCCCAACCGTAATCTTCCATATGGTCATGAGTGACGTAGGGAAAGAGTGTGGTATCGGTGGAGATCCCTTTGGGGCAACGAATTGTAGCTTGGCTTCATTGACTCATGTCCGTTCCCAAAGAAGCTAGGATCGTTCATTCATCGACCTCCCAACCTCGTTTGGTGTTGTCCATTCGACGAACGAGCCGGTGATAGCCATGCATTAACCCATGGCGGCGATCCGTTAGACAAGCAAGTGCGTCGATTGCAAAAACATCTTACTTGCTGCACCATATTTGTCAACGTACTTGACTCGTCATAACCCAATGTCGGCTTTAAAAATCATGGTGTGGGGATCCAAGGAACCAATGCGTAACCGAATTCCGGGAATACGGGAGGCCACAAAAGGAATAAGAGATGGTGACATTGACGGGGTACACAATTTAAACGAGAATAGGGGCATGAGTACCCACTACTGTCTTGTCTTTGGGCAACACGTCGAGTACACAAGAAAACTTCAAAACCATCAAACCAGCAAGCACAAAAAGACAAGACAAAACCAACTCAAAAATGGAGGGTTGGGCAAAAGATCCCAAATCATTCTCTCCTAGGCCAACAAAAACCAACAAGAGACAAGGAGGCTTGGGAACCTCGGGATTAGTCTCCAAGGTGCGCGGGTGATACCACCGATCCTTAGAGACTCTCGATCGTCTCAAAGGCATCGACGGGGACTTGTTTGTTTCTTGTGCCCAAGTGCAAGCACATCTTGGGACTTGTCATGCGCCCAAGAGGAAGCGCTACACTCGCCGAGCACCAGGAAGTCGTACAAGAAACGAAACCAACGCTACAACCAAAACTCAAGCAAAGATCCCAAACTCAAAACGGAGTGTATTGTAGGGAAAGGAGTCCGCACAAGAAAGTTCAAAATTTCGGATTTGACAAATCAAAAGTTCAAAAATGGGCAAACCAAAAATTTGGCAAGCCTCTGCTACCACAAAGATAAAAAAGGTAGACTACTCCTTTTGTAACTTGCTAACAATCTAAAATAAATTGGCATATTCCCCAAAATGGAAAAAGTGTGTCAAAACGTGAGTGTTCCTTGCACGTATATCGTGTGTGTATGTAAACATGTATTCATATATTTTGGGAGTGGGTTTGGTAGCACACGAGCAAAATAAGTTTCACTTGAAAATGTGATAACAAACATTCAAGCAAACAACAAACAAAGCGAAGCAACAATCAAGAGCAACGATCCCACATTGAGGCAATGCACTCCTCAGTCCGGCATAAGTGCATCTTTATTCTCTATGCCGTAACTGGTTGAACCTCGAGTCATCCATATCCACACAAAGAGGCCCCCGTGCCTCGTATCCATTGTGTCACCCCATGCATGGGCGAGGCTCACCTCCGCCTACATGCCTATAAAGAGATAAGGGAAGCAACAAAGAGAAACATATAACAATTGGGATACATGAACACCAATATTATGCATATACTATTTGTATGCATGTGAGGAGAACATGCATGAATGAAAGAATGCATGCCTCGACCAAACCATTCCACTCGTATGCTTAACCAATCACCAAACTCAGCACGCATGACACGGAACATGGCGAATAATGCGCATTGAATGAATGTACAGGAATGAAATGCGCACAGCACTGAAATTCCGTTTGAAAATCTACATTCAGGCATCCGATAATTCTATCGTTAAAACGACATTCAGAAATTAGTAAATCAGGAGGATAATCTCACAAGATCCGATCAACATTAAATGTTTCATGACAAACTGAGGCGTCGGCGATGGTGACGGCGACAGGCCAGCTGTCCCAGCAATAACAGACCACCGTCATTATCTACAGACAAGAATCAGAAGACAACATCGCAAATGAAACCAGAGTGCCCTAAACACTGCACTTGCAGTTTTTATAACTTGCCTCCATGATTTGTCTCCTTCGGAAGTTCTTGCATGACGTGGATCTCAATCCCCGGCACCAAGGAAGGGAAGCGATACCTTACGCAAAAGTACCTATTTCCATGGGGGGCGCCCTTAGTGCAGCGCGGGTACAGTGCAACTATTTGGGCGTCTAGCCGTACTGGAGACCCATACTTTCTGACTCCTCTCGAGCTGACGTGACGGACTGCCCTGTTTTTGACTGACCATACTTGATTGCCCTATGCCAGGCCGCATCCCTGCTGATGAGGAAGTGTGGTTGGACCACAAGTTGAAAACACAGGTTGACATGGATTACTTCTCGCTTCTTGCAAGAGACTTTGCCCCCGGTCCAGTTGAGGTTGAGGTGGACACATACGCGGCTTAGAGATTAGCTAGTAGAGTGGATGAGCTTGTAATTGAACAAAAAAGAGAATATCTGCGAGGCTTTCCGCATGTTGCATGAGGTTTTATATACACGGAAGGTAGCTTGCATTTGTTTTGAGCTGAGCAAGCAAAAATGACAGACAATCGTGGAGGGGTTTAGCTGGGGGGGGGGGGGGGGTGAAGCTGGAGGAAAATGGGGGGGGGTGTAATGTGATGTGGCAGTGACGTGGCTGAGAGTGCAAGCAGTGAGCTGGGGGGGGGGTGTGCAAGTGTGGATGGTGCCTGGCGACAGGCGGCTGATGACAGATGAGTGGTGACAAGCGCAAGAAGTCTGGCGTCTGGTGTCTTGTGACAGGTGATCAGTGACATGAGTCTGGAGTTTTATGGAGTATGGTTCCGTTGTTGGTGTCTGGAGTTGGGAGATGGGTATCAGGTGAGAGGAGACTGGTGGCTGGTGTCTGGGGGGAGGGTGGGGTGGGGTGATGTGGATAGATTCTGGTGTGTGAGTGCGGGCGGTAGGCTGGGGGGGGGGGGGGTGCAGGTGCGGGTGGTGCCTGGTGTTAAGAGGCGAAATGCAGACGACAAGAAATAGTGTCTGGGGTTTGGGGGCAGGCATCAGGTGAGTGGTGACTGGGGTTTGGAGTCCAGTGGTTGTTGTCTCGTGAGTGGTGGTTGGTGTCTAAAGTTAGGTGACAGGTGACAGTAGAGCGGTGGTGCAGACAGTGCAAATGTGCGTGCTGTCAGAGGTTTGTACTTTGGTGCAGATGTTACAATGGACATCCCTAGTTTACATCTTGCAACTGGTGCGGAAACGGTGGCTTCCTTGTTAGCGGCAGCTAGGGCATGCCCGAGGTTCCAAAGTGAAGCTCCTCAACGATCAATTCAGCGCCTTTTTGGAGCTCCACGCATCGCGCGTCCGCGTGCTCGTGCAAAACACGATTTGGAGATTTGAGAAGTCCATTGACAGTCTGAGAAGATACATTTTAAATTTTCAGGCCATCCTACTGTGCACAGTTCATGTGTTTGGGCATTGGATTTCATACTTGGGGGAGGTGATCTTGTCTGAGCTATTTATACTTTTGGCTCATGTCTAGTTATTGCTGCAGTATATGGAACCTTAGTGGTGAGCTCGGGATGTCAGGTTGGGGTGTATTGCCCGTTTATTTGTTTGCGGTGGTTTTGTGGGTCTGCATTGCTACAGGTCAGGGTTTGCAATTTTGGAGCGTAATATCTTAGGCGGCCGAAACAGGTACGCATTTGTACCAGGGTGTTTGCAAATTTTGACTAGGTAATTTGCCTCATTTACGTACTTTTTGCCGAGCGAAACTTTAAGCAGTCAGCTTTTTGGTCCAATTAATCCCAAAAATGCATGTTATCGGCCCAAAAAAGCATATGGTGGTTTTGGCAAATTACCTATATTTTTCTGGTACAGGCCGAAAATCTGGGGTATTTTGAGTTAGATACCCTATTTTTTTGCTTTCGTACCTCGGAACATCTTGTCATGATATTTTTTTAAGCCTTTTCATGCTCACTGACTGAAGAATGTAGGTAAATGATGCCATTTTCAATTTTTATTGAGAGGCTTCGCAATCCAAATTGAAAATGTCGGTAAATCCCTCGAATGACCCACATTTTGATTTGGAATGCGAGGCCTCGCATTCCAAACTGGGTAATTTGGGCATTTTTGCCACTCATTTTCAGACTGCATATTTAGAAATGCACCTATTTACATTGATATCTGCAGTGAACAGCAACCACATATTGGTGAAACGGGGTCCTTTTAAACATGCCAATCGAATGTATTGCGAGGCCTCGCAATCCAAAATGTGGGTAAATACCTCCATTTTCCCACAAAAATGATTTTTGGACTGCGAAGCCTTGCAATCCCTGATGAGGAAGTGTGAAAAGGCACCCTTTTTGTACAGCCTTGTTGAAAAACAGCCGCTTCCAAAAATCATTGACAAAAAAAGTGGAAAATTAGTATAATTTACCCACCATATTTTTCTGTTCATTTTTCTAACGACCCCGGTACAAATGTGTACCTGTTTCGGCCGCCTAAGAATATTGGTTCTGTTGACCCCTCTTTTATTTTCCTTCTTCCCCCTCTTGTTATTCCAGATTGTTCTATGGGTCCCAGTTTTGACTTAGTCCAGCGGGTATCACACTTCTTGTACTTTAATTTTGTTGATGGCATAGGCCATGTTACTGAACACTTGTGTTCAGACAAAGATTTTCTTTTGACTTATAGGTTGCACACTATAGTTATGGGTGTTTCAGTATTGTTCAGGTCTGAATTTTACTTTTGTGGTAATTATCATATCTTTGGGATTGCATCTGCTCTTGCTATATTTCTTTATTCGCGATTAGATTGGCCATGTTATTGATGTCAGACAGTTCACTTTTGTTTACAGTAGTCTTGGTTAAACAGGTGTGTTCAAGTTAGGTCGGAGAGTGTGAGCGAACTGTCTGCAACACAATTGGTGGTGCGCGGGCGATTTCTCAATCTCTCAGGTTCCGCAAGGTTTCCGCCTTTTCTAATGGAAGCATTTATCTGGAGAAGCCTTTTGTTGCTGTGATTTGGTGTTAATATCGGCCATGAAGCATTGTGAATTAGGAAATGGGATCCGTTATTGTTCTGTCTTGTGTTTAGGGTTTGATCTGGCATGACGATGTCCAAAACCCGTGATAGAGGGCCATTTACCCAGGAAAGGGGTAGGGGAGGTGGCAGGGCTCAACCCGCCGCCGACCTGACCTCTGGGGCATGGGGAGATTTGGGGTTCATCCCCATTCCGTATATCCCATTCGCCCTCTTATTTGTGTTAACTATGGCGCTCGGAAAAGGCATCCACTCGGGGAATTGATGTCATCCATCTCAAGAGCAAATATGCAACCAAAGCAAATTTGGGTGCCTTTGGCGCCAAAGCTTTTCAACTTGTCTGTTGCCATACTGTGTCAGTGTGCCAAGGGGCAGAGGCATGGGTGGGTGGGGTATGTGCCTGGCCGCCCATATTGATCTTTGGGATTGGCCCCAATAAGAGAAAATGAATTGGCATGTCGTCGATTTCCGACTCTGAACCACACACCCTCCCCCTCGTCGACAACCTTTGCCCAATGCATATAATTGAATGAAACACACACTGAAGACAACCACAAGCATCAGAAAATCTGAATTAGTTGAGCACAGAAGCAATTCACAAATCTCACAAATCTCACAAATTTTGTGGATAATACATCTTTTTCTGCACTGTCTAGGTTACCCTCTGGGGAAACGTATATATGTCTGTTTTCGGGGGGGGGGGGGGGGGGGATTGGGGGTTTCTGGGGAACTAACAGGTTTTTTTTGCCAAAATCGGCTCGTTGGACCGTTCTTCTTGCATTTTTGAACTCAGCACATCAAAATACACCAATGTACCTTCGATGGTTTTTGGTTGTAGTGACGATATGTTGGAACTATGGCCGATTCTCTCCCAAACCCCAGTTGGTGTCCAATGTATTCTGCATAGACAGCCCAAAATCCTGGAAGCATCCAACTTGCGCCCTGATTTCCGAAAACATATGGTCTCCTATCACCCCCCCAACCCTACATATCCGGAAAGCCCTTTTCTTGGAGATTCCGAAAAGGTATAACATACCCCTACCTACGAAACAACATTTTTCCGGAATTCAGCCTACACCGGAATGCATGTGCAATCTATGCAACCTGCTCGGCAATGGAACAGAACAGCCCTTTTCGAGGGCTTTCCGAAAAGGTACAACATACCCCCCCTTCGGGACACCATATTCCGAGAAATCAGCCGACACTGGCAAAACCTCCGTTAGTTCCCCAGTTGCCCCCCCCCCCCCCCCCCCCCACGAAAACAGACATATAAATTTCTTTGACATGAGCAAAGGAAGGCGGCTGTAGCTATGACAGTGTTTGTGTTTGGACCGTTTGGTGGCATGTTCAAGTGCAGTTTGGCCAAATTGGCCAAAACCAGGCCATTGCTCGAGGGCAGCCCCCTTCAAGATACAGCCTGCCTGAAGCGCCATTGGTGAATTTGGGGGTCAAACCTGGGAGTTGGTATGTCCACATGTCAAAGCACAACATCACTGTTTTGGTGAGAGTGTATGAGGCACCGACATGATTGTGTTGCATTGCATACAATACAAGCATGCATTGTAATATGCATGCTTGTTGTTTGCTTGCTTGCTTCCTGTGCTCTTCAGGGATACATTGGGCTTGCCCCCTGTTGTTGCTGCATACAGGGTGATGACCAGCCATATATATTGTTGCTACATATGAGGTGATGACCAGCCATATATAGAGAAAATGGGCACACCTGTAAATGTTGCTTTGGGGAAGGAGATGGCTAAAGGTGGTTGCTACCGCAATTCACCAATGGACCAAACTACGGGTGCGATTCTGTGCAATGTGGCACACTTGTTCAGGCCTCTACTTACACAAAATCAAGGCAAATATCGCCAGCAAAGCCAGTACATCCAATGCACCTGTGAGAAATGCAGCAAAGACCTCCAAGATATCCTTGAGGAATTTGGTGCAAAATGGCAGTTGCAACATGCTCATCGCTTTTGCATCTTCCTGTCTGCAACTAAGGCCTGACGAAGTGAGCGACTCCGCATGCCTGTGTCTCAGTGGATGGGTTGATGCTCCGCACCTTGCGCCCTGTTACTGGCAGCAATGACATCCTGACAGGCAGAAGAGTCTAGTTGGTGTATTGTGATGATTTATTGCATGACAATTTAGCTGGGTCTTGGGAGAACGCCAAGGCACTGCAGTCTGGCTAAGCATATATATAGAGGGTGGTTGCTGTAGCAATTCACAAATGGACGATGATATTTGACAAGACAGGAACTACTGGTGTGATTCTGTGCGATGTGGCACACTTGTTCGGGCCTCTACTTACACAAAATCATGGCAAAATATCATCATTCACAATGGTCGCCAGCAAAGCCAGTACATGCTGCACCTGTGAGATTTGCAAAGACCTCCAAAATATCCTTGAGGAATTTGGTGCAAAATGACAGTTGCAACATTTTGTTTATTGCTGCTGCAATCATCATCATCCTCATTGCTTTTGCATCTTCCTGTCTGCAACTAAGGCCTGACGAAGTGCGCGACTCCGCATGCCTGTGTCTCAGTGGATGGGTTGATGCTCCGCACCTTGCGCCCTGTTACTGGCAGCAGGCAGAAGAGGCTGCTTGTTGCATGGCTATGATTTATTGCGCGACGATTTACCTTGGTTTTGGGAGAACACCAAGGCACTGCAGTCTGGCTAAGCATATATAGAGTGTTACCTTGAGGACGATGCTGTTGCAGCGGCAATGCTTTGGCTTATGATGCTCCTGAGGAGCAAATAAGGCCCAGCTGTGACAAGCAGTTTACCAGCCTTAGCCCAAATAACTTCATTGGGATTATCATTGGAGTCACTAGAATCATCACTTGAGGAAGAGAGGTCAGAAATGGGTTTATCCTCATGGTGTCCGTCCCTGAATCAGAAACAGTCACCAAACCCATGTGTTATGCGGCTGCACTACATTTGTACCGAATTAAAATTAGGTACCAAATTAATACGGTCCCTAGGCCTACTGTAGCTTGGACAAGGGCGTAGCTATTACAAGGGGGGGGGGGGGGGCTATGATGCTCCTGAGGAGCAAATAAGGCCCAGCCGTGACAAGCAGTTTACCAGGTTATCTTGAATGCATGTCCTTGACAATCATAAACAACTGGCCTCCTGCATTGTCACCTCGACCCAACAGCATCACAAAGAGGATCAGCCTGCATCAAGAGCCTGCAGAAGGAGGAGAGCAGGCGCAAAGCTGGGAGGCTTGCTGTAGTGCTGGTCACCACACTTCAGGGCTTCCATCATTTCTGATGTGTTCCCAACCCTGGTTCCTAGGCACAAATATTGACTGAAATTTGTGATGGCCCTCTGAACTCGAAAACAATTGCACTATACTTCTTGCTTTTCTTCTGCATGATACGCATGTATCTGATACCAAAACTTCGGGCCATATTGTGTCTGTCCTTCAACACAATTTGGGGATATTTGATACATTAAATCCCATAATGTAGCAACTGCAACTCCTGCAGCCATGTCCCTAGGGTTACTCTGTAGCACACCACCATATACACACCAAGGGGTCAGTCAATACACGTCCAAAATCATGCAGGGTCCATTTCTGTCAAATCCCTCCTACATCCTTCATCCATCCTAAGAAAACTAGTTCTTTGGCCACAGCAAACATAACAGCTGGCAACTACATAGGGTGTGGACAGGGACTCCAGTGATGCACCATGCATACAGCACAGTAGAGAGTCTACCAAACGCGTGTACGCCCTTGTCCACGAGCCAGCTATGGGTCACCTTGCAGACCCTCTGAAGTGTGCTGTATATCGCACAGAATGGTTCCTGGGGTGGTGCTTGCACAAGAAGAGGGGGGGGGGGGGGACCTAGTTTGATTAAATGAGACAAGAAAGAGATGGCAAGTGGGAAAATTGAAAAGCAGTGAACGCAAAAATTGCAAACGAGGCATTGCATTACTCAACCTGCAAAGAGTGCAACTTATTCTCCAATGCAGGCCTGGTTGAACAAGAAAAGAACAATGGAAACAAACATTACCATACCCGAACAGATACTGAGACAAAGACAAATACATACAAAAATGCGCAAATCAAATACATGGGGGCGGGGAGGATTTCGTGCCAAGTCAAATTTGCGGACGTACATTTCACTGTGGGAAATTTCGCAGAGACCCCTGAATTTTGTGTGGTAAATTTCGCGGACACTCCCAAAAAATGTTGAGGTCTGTCGGCCTTTTGCGGACTTGGTGAAGCTTAGCCACAGGTACCACTCACAATGCAGCGGAGACCCATCTGCTACACTCTGCCGGTGATGAGGGTCAAGTTAGTCTCAGGTCCTGACATGTATTTGACAGTGGGATTCGACGTACTCCCCTGGCAACGGCAACAGTAACTCCCTGCAAAGGAGATCCTGGGCCTTGCTCTTGTCTCTTTATGGGCATTAATTGACTGGCCCGCCTCTTTTCAGTTTGCATTCATGCAATAATGTACAGCATTGAACATCAAAATAACCATCCAACAATTGGCAAGCTGGGGCTCTGCACTGAAAAATACACATAATGATTTGCCATACACAGACTGCAAAACAGGGGCTGTATGAAATTGTATGACATGGGAGTGTAGACTGTGGACTGAACTGATTTCTCTTTGACATCACACAGTGCACACACCGCAATCCACACAGAATTTCCAAAACACCCCCCCCCCATCCTGTAGGCCGAACACTAAGCACATCCCTGTACCTGATGCTAGTGTGCGGGAAATGTCGCAGAGACCCCTGGATTTCGCGTGGGAAATTTCACGGCCAATTTGAAATGCGAAGTTTCCCACACAAACTTGATTGAGCTCGAATTACCTCCCCCGCCCCCGTAAATCAGCTCTGGCCCCAGAGACAAAAATGGACAAAAAGGCGCAAATCAAATAAATCAGGTCTGGTGGTGGGGTGGCAAGGGCTCTGATGGCGACAGGGTGCAAAGGGGGGGAGGGGGTAAGAAGTTGGTGGGGGAGTGTAGGGTGGGGTCAGCGATTTGGGGTACCGGAGCCATTTGGCGCTTTGGCAGGCTGACCAACCTGAAGCGCCCCTGGCCCCACCGCCTATTTTTCTTGGGCCTGGGAGTGAACAGCAGAGTGTTTCAAAGAAAAAAAAGAGGGTTGGGGAGCTGAGTGGTCCAAAGGGTGGGGCAGGGTCCTACTGACCACTCAGCAGCACATGGCAGATGTTTGGATGAGCATACATCTGGACAGTGTGCAATGGGTGGGCGGGCAGGCTGAAGGTAGACCTTGTTGAGCTCTCACACAAAAATGTTTAAGATAAATCTGTGTCAGGAGAGGACAGTCGACTACCATTACTGATGAAACAGCCCTCGGTGAAGCATGAAAGGTCGGGTTTGTATTGGGACCATTTTGGCTGGCTGCCTACACTCAACCTGGCAAAGGGCTTGTGGCAACCTGCTCGTCAAATGATTGGTTGGGTTTGGGCCAATCTTGGCCTGTCATAATCCCCACCCAAATGTCCCTACACAACATATTTAAAAGATGAATAAAGAACAAAGACCAGAAAGC
The DNA here is from genome assembly GCA_964036045.1 of Eutreptiella sp. 'Long Island Sound 2002'. Taxonomy (NCBI): domain Eukaryota; phylum Euglenozoa; class Euglenophyceae; order Eutreptiales; family Eutreptiaceae; genus Eutreptiella; species Eutreptiella sp. 'Long Island Sound 2002'. The sequence goes on along the minus strand of OZ038402.1, from coordinate 15,424,319 downwards.
AAAGAAAGCAAAACAGCACAAAAAAAGCAGACAGACAACCGAACGAGACCAAGTAGCTTGGAAAAGGGCAATTTTGGGATCAGAAATGGGCCCCAAAAAATTAATCAAAGCTGCATCAACCCCCTGGGACCACAACTGCGTCCAAAATGGGTCAAAAATGCATTTTTCAAACAGTGATCCCAGCCTTCCTGGAGTAGCCAAACAGGTGTTTGGACCTGCTTTGACCCTGTTTCACCTTTGTACCTGTTTTGGTGAATCGGCTTTCCTTCAGAAACGTTAGAAGTCCAACAGCTGTTTGACACGGTCCGGTGTGATTTTTTTTTGTATTTTCTATCCATCCAAAATGAGAAACAACTGTGCAGGTAGCTGCTTTGTGGACCCCACCCCACCGCCACCCGTTTTGGCCCCCCAGTGCGGTGTTTGCGGGCCGTTTAAATGGCCCACAGGGGTCTTTGAAGTAATCCGCCTAGGATTCAAAAATCTGATTTTTCCAAAACTGGTTGTTTTCACTTTCTGGCTGTCCAAAACAATGAAAACCATCTGGGAAGCATCTACATAATATGTTTCCCCCCGGAATCACCCATTTGGACCCTGGTGGGATATCCGTGCGCTGTTTGACCAGGAAAACAGCCCATAGGGAACTTATAGAATTGGCCATGGGTTCAAAAAGTTGATTTTCCCAACCAACCTTTTTCACTTCCTGGCCGTCTGAACTGATCAAAGCCAATATGCATATCACTTTCTACATGCAAAGTCAAGAGAGTGACTGGTTCCCATGCCAGAGATCCAAGGTAAGAGATGTGACTAGTTCTCACCATCCAGATCAAAGGTCATCAAGGTGAAAGCTCCTCACACCAGAGATCCAAAATCAAGAGAGTGGCTGGTTCCCACACCGGACATCCAAAGTCAAAACAGTGACAAGCTTCCACATTGGAGATCCAAGGTCAAGAAAGTGACCAGTTGAAACGCCGGAGGTCAAAAGTGAAGGAAGGGACTGCTTCTCACACCAGAGATCCAAGGTCAAAGACACTGAACCACAAAGTGAAAAAAGAACAATTTCAGATGTTTCGATTTTGAGGGCCCAGGCTGACTTCTTTGACGTGCCCTTTGGGCCGTTTCCCACTAAAACCTGCAAAACCCAACACCCCCGGTCAAAACGGGCAAAAAGAGAATGGAAAAAAATGCTTCCCATATGATTTTTTGTCATTTGGGCCGATACACCAAAACAATCGGTTCCACAATCGATTTCTGGTTTCCTGCGCTGATGCTTTTTAAGTTTGCACGGGGACATTTTTATACAAAAGGAGCCCACAAACACCCCACTGGGGGGTCAAAACAGGTGATCATGGGGGTGATAATCAAAAAGGTACTCCCTATGTGATTTCTCATCATTGTGGATGGTCCAAAGAACAGGCCAAGTCCTGCTGCAAACAGGAATTGGACATTGTTGACTTGTCTTCAGGAAAACCGATCAGGATTTTGCCAGCTGTAATGATCAGCCGCTTTCACGCCTGACAAAAAACAGGCTACACAAACGGAATGGGGCTGACACGCCAGGCACACCATCAAACAATTATACTTTGGGTGTTCAACCTTATCGGACCCCAAACGGACAGTCCAAGAGTGTGAAATGGAGCAGTTTTCACCTTCTGTACAGATAACCATTGTGCCGGTTTTCATGATCGGCCACTTTGACCACTGGCTAGATGGACCAAATCGGTCTGACGATCGGAGTGCAGCCCATCAACCAGGCAGCCTTCGGGTGTACAACCTTACTGGATCCCCATTCAAACAGTCCCACGGTACTGTGGAGGGAGGGGGGGGGGGGGGGCAATCACGAATTTTCATCATTTTTTAGCCTAAAGCCGGCAAAAAAAGACATGAACACCATCGGGCATTCTCCACTCTTTTGGGCGTGCTGAAACATATGGGCTCACAATCGAAAATAGAAGTGATTTTTGTTATTTCGGGACAAAATAACCGGGGCTGACCCCCCCCCCTCCCCCTTAACCCCAAACACTCCCCCTGACAGACAGACAGGGGTAAAGGCGAGCGCGCTTTGGAGTAGTGGTGAAGCAAGCAGCACGACCACCAACACCAGGCTCCCGACAAACATACGCCCAGCCGCCGTCTCTGCCTAGAACCGGGCGGTTCGTAGCTCAAAACGTCCACACTTTGGCCCCACACGTTTGCCCCGACCAGACTTTTTGGCGGCCAAAACTCCTGCGGGCACTGTGGCCAAACCACCTCTCAAAAATGGCCGTTTGTTGTTGGGGCCTTTTTGACCATTTTGGAATGATTTCAGAGGATAAACGTCACAACTCGTGCAGCAGGTTTCGCCAGCATCCACCGCCAAGCCACATGCAAGGAACGCCCACAGCCAAAAACATACCATCATATTGCCAAACCTTGCAGGTTCTGCCACCAATGCCAGGGCCAATGAGCTGAGTACATGGCCCCTGGAACTTGTAACATCTCTTCTTCCAGCTCATGCCAGCGTCAGAGAAATACACAGCATGGGTGCACTCAGGATCTGCAGCACAAGACTCCTTGCAGGCCTCTTGGGTGTTTTTAGAGGTGTAGCTGCCAGCAGTTTTGTAGCCCGAGTAGCCACCAACAATTGTTGTGTCCCCTGTAATCTTGCAGCGTTTGTTGTTCCGCTTGTAGTTCCACGCTGTGCACAGGAAGAGAATTTAGGGGCCACTGCTCAGTTGGGGTTGTGAATGTCCTATATTCCTGGCAAGGCCACGTGTTAACCCTCCACGCAATGATGTGCCTGAGTGTGGGAGGGGGTGGTTTTGGTTTGGTTTGGTTTAGGACCAACGACGAGGCTGAACAGCCTGACTGTCCGGTTTCAAGGCCGAGCGGACTACAAACAGCCACCAGACCACGCCGGAGCGCTGGCGAGCGGCAGACCCGTGTGTGGGCGTTCGCAGTGGGAGGGGAGGCCCCCCTGTTCGACCGTCCCGGGAAGTGTGTGTGGCCTGGTGCTCCCGGCCCATGGGGGAGGCAAGGGAGCCTTACACTGAGCCCACTGGGGAGATGCGGGCCAGGGCATCGCAGCCTCCGAGTCACAAGGACATGCTGCCCGGTTGCCCCACAACTGCGAGGGCACGGCCGGGGGGTTCACGCTCCTTGACTGCCCGTGGGCACAGGGGGTTCACGCTCCTTGACTGCCCGTGGGCACAGGGGGTTCACGCTCCTTGACTGCCCGTGGGCACAGGGGGTTCACGCTCCTTGACTGCCCGTGGGCACAGGGGGTTCACGCTCCTTGACTGCCCGTGGGCACAGGGGGTTCACGCTCCTTGACTGCCCGTGGGCACAGGGGGTTCACGCTCCTTGACTGCCCGTGGGCACAGGGGGTTCACGCTCCTTGACTGCCCGTGGGCACAGGGGGTTCACGCTCCTTGACTGCCCGTGGGCACAGGGGGTTCACGCTCCTTGACTGCCCGTGGGCACAGGGGGTTCACGCTCCTTGACTGCCCGTGGGCACAGGGGGTTCACGCTCCTTGACTGCCCGTGGGCACAGGGGGTTCACGCTCCTTGACTGCCCGTGGGCACAGGGGGTTCACGCTCCTTGACTGCCCGTGGGCACAGGGGGTTCACGCTCCTTGACTGCCCGTGGGCACAGGGGGTTCACGCTCCTTGACTGCCCGTGGGCACAGGGGGTTCACGCTCCTTGACTGCCCGTGGGCACAGGGGGTTCACGCTCCTTGACTGCCCGTGGGCACAGGGGGTTCACGCTCCTTGACTGCCCGTGGGCACAGGGGGTTCACGCTCCTTGACTGCCCGTGGGCACAGGGGGTTCACGCTCCTTGACTGCCCGTGGGCACAGGGGGTTCACGCTCCTTGACTGCCCGTGGGCACAGGGGGTTCACGCTCCTTGACTGCCCGTGGGCACAGGGGGTTCACGCTCCTTGACTGCCCGTGGGCACAGGGGGTTCACGCTCCTTGACTGCCCGTGGGCACAGGGGGTTCACGCTCCTTGACTGCCCGTGGGCACAGGGGGTTCACGCTCCTTGACTGCCCGTGGGCACAGGGGGTTCACGCTCCTTGACTGCCCGTGGGCACAGGGGGTTCACGCTCCTTGACTGCCCGTGGGCACAGGGGGTTCACGCTCCTTGACTGCCCGTGGGCACAGGGGGTTCACGCTCCTTGACTGCCCGTGGGCACAGGGGGTTCACGCTCCTTGACTGCCCGTGGGCACAGGGGGTTCACGCTCCTTGACTGCCCGTGGGCACAGGGGGTTCACGCTCCTTGACTGCCCGTGGGCACAGGGGGTTCACGCTCCTTGACTGCCCGTGGGCACAGGGGGTTCACGCTCCTTGACTGCCCGTGGGCACAGGGGGTTCGCGCTCCTTGACTGCCCGTGGGCACAGGGGGTTCACGCTCCTTGACTGCCCGTGGGCACAGGGGGTTCACGCTCCTTGACTGCCCGTGGGCACAGGGGGTTCACGCTCCTTGACTGCCCGTGGGCACAGGGGGTTCACGCTCCTTGACTGCCCGTGGGCACAGGTGGCGCTCCCGCTTATCCCACGGTCCAGGTTCGCACGGGGGCAGCCGTGCACCGTGTACCACTGGGGAGAGCCCGCGCTCCTGAAATGCCGGGTGGCACAGGTGGCGCTGCCGCCAGGGCTGGGCCTGCCATCCCCAAGGCTGGGGGTGCATGAGACAGCTGGAGGGGTCCCAGGGCACGCTGAGCGTTTTCCTGCTCTGGGACCAGCCTGGGAAAGGTCCCAAGGTGCAGCGCTACAGCCCTATTAGTCCCGGGGGCCCTGAGGGCACACCACTGGGAAGGGGGGGGGGGGTCTGAGAGTGGAAAATTGGTGTACCCAACAATGGCCCGAAAAATGGTCCCTATTGTGAAATATAATTTTCCTCCACTGCAAAAAACTTTGTGAGGAAATATGCCCAGTTGGGGCGCACCAAAGTGAACGTATATGCCCAGTTTGGGAGGCGACTGTTAGTATTGTGTTGCCGGGCATATGCTGCTTTTCAGCTGCACAAACCCTGGAAACTGGCACCTGTCCCCGCCTCCCCTGTACAGAATGTGAGGTCAATGCATCGGGAGTTTGAGAATTTGTTTGATTTGGAGGATTGGGCGCATGAAGGTGCAGGCATATGGCGAAACTGTGCATATGCCTTCACTTTGGGAGACACATCAAAGTGAAGACATATGCCCGGTTTGGGCGGAACAAAGTGAACGCACATGCACACCAAAGTGAAGGCATGTGACCCTCTTGTCCAATCCCTGGGGTCCCCCTCTTTATCCCACTTAAACAGAACATGACCCAATGCCAGAAGTGTAAACGGTCAAGTGACTGTTGGGCAGGGGATGGCACAGTGCAAAATGGAAATGCTGGAAGTGACGAAAGCAACCAGGCAAAGCAGACGGTGCAGGATGGGCTCTGATGGAGCTACATACCGCACGCCTGGTTGTTGCAGGATTGCGTCTGTGGCGAAGAAGGGCATGCTGCCCCACTCCCACTAGGCTGTGTGGTGACGCTGAACGAACGCGATTGCGTTCCTCCACCACACCTCGTAGAGCATGCGCCCCAAGGGGACCAGGTGCCGGCACAATCCACGTCTGCAATGGCACAAAACAGAACAAGATTAGGAGGCTCACCAAAACCAGGAGGGAATTGATATCTGGGAAGATTTTCTTGGAACTTGCGGAAAATTGTGGGAAATTGTTACAAAAATTGCGTAATATTGATACCAAAAATTGCCATTACAAATGGAACCCTCACCTCCCTGTCGCAAGGAACTTTGCTCATGTAGAACTCTTGGACCTGTGGAAGTCATTAAAATTTTGCAAAAATTGTTTGCGGATGCACCCAAAATCCAGCAAACAAGCCGAAAAAATTGTTCATTCTTGCGGGGGTTTTTGCGAAATCAGGTTTTTTGTGGCAAGATTTATGACAAATTCAGTCCAAAGAAGATATGATTTTTTCGCCTTTTTTTCGGATTCCCTGTGTTTTTGCGGATTTTTTGCTGGAGATTTCTGGCAGCTTCTTTGAAGGCTTTGGCTGCTGTGGGATTGGATGGTCACTGTTGATTCCTGGTGGTTGGTGTTTCCTGTTACTTTCTGGATGATTGTTGTTACCGTACAAATTCTAAAGATTCGCGGAATCCAAACACCAAAAATTATTTTTGCGTTTTTTTTTGCGTTTTGGGGATTGGGGTTGATTCATTTTACTGCTGGTTTTTTTCGGTCCCCAGAGTCTATGCCTCCCATATGTGTAATTTCAGCACACCAGTGTCATACCCTAGTGGTTCCCAGTGACCTGGATCTCAGTCCCAAGCCCCAAATACACCTTCCTTTTGGTTGCTGTGTATGTACAGTGATGTGGAAACCCAAAATGTCTCTCAATTTTGAAAAAAAATTTTCGTCCCCTGGTCCATACATCATGGTCCATGGCGAGTGGGCCTGTTTTCCCCCCAGGAGAAACCCTCGACCCGCGGGTTTACTCCTTTTTACCTCTCCCCGCCGTGTGCAACTCACGAGCACCACATGGTGCCGGCGAGTCAAATTACGATGGACCCCAGCTGGACAGAACTAGCCCCATTATCTGCTTTGGAGCACATCAACATCAAAATGCAAATACCACGGTCTGCAAGAACTAGCCCCTTTATCTGCTTTGGGGCACACCAATATCCAAATTCAAATATATTCTTACACAATACCTGACGCTCATGGGTGCCCTGATACCTCATCCCTGCTTCATAATACATTCTCTGGCAGCACAGCAAGGAGCAGAATGGGGTCTGAGAAACAGAAGGGGGGGGGGGGGCAACAAGCAGTGGGGCAAACACAGCATCCAAAGGGCAAAAGGGGGCAGGGGCAAAAAAAATTTCGCCTTTTTTTTTGCGGACAACAACACCTTGTGCCGGGAATTAAATATTTTTGCAAATCTTTAGGATTTGTACGGACCGTTTTGCCTCGACTGAGGCCTCCTGAACACAAATACAGTGCTGCAAACGTTGAAATGAATGTAATGCAAAACATATGCAACAGCAGGAAGAAATTCAGCAAAATGCCCCCCCCCACCCTGCATGTAGTGCACCAAAAGAGCATTGGTGCCGGAGCAAAAATTCTGCAACTTCACGATGATTTTTTTCGCGGCTAAACAAATGTCATCCGCAGAACTATATTTTTTGCACAAAACATTGGGAGTTGGACGGTATCTTCCCATTTGTTTTGCTTGCGACACACATTGCTTGCCATGGTGGAGAAGTGTTCCACTGCAAACCCAGAGGGCGCTGAAGCTCTATTTTTTAATGGAGAAGATGGGCATGTGTCCCACCAATAAATCAAATGGGCCATTAAGGCAATGCACTTCACCCCATCCCCTTCCATACGCTACCACAACTTGGAGCGTTAGCCCCCGCTTGGTACAGTATGCCCCTCTTGGTAAATTACAGGTCCTTCTTTGATGGCCATGTTCTTGTCTTTTTTGACGAACATCACAATCACAAGTAGAAATTTACCAACAAGTTGAGGCCCTAAACTCCAGGAATTTAGGTGACATGGCCACTCACCTGTACTGGAGGAGGGGTAGTGTAGCAAGCGGCGGTGGGTAGGTGGGCTTAGTGTCCCCCTACTTGGTACACGACCCCTGACCCTCGCATGGTCCACTCCCATGTCCCCCTTCCCCCGCCGCCCTGGCATAGCCCACTGCGCCGCCTGGTCCACTAGCCCCACTTTGTAGACTACCCACCGCTTCGCTTGGTAATTATCCCCGCTTGGTACACTGCCACCATTTGGGACACGACGTGCACTTGGTACACAACCACCATTTGATGCATTCACCCCCATGTGGTATGCTACTGCCACTGGATACACAAGCAACAATTGGTACACTCCCACTGCCACTTCGTACACTAACCCCCTGCTTGAATACTCCACCAACACATGGTCCACTACCCCTGCATGGCCCCCTGTGTGGTCCTGTGTGGTCCTCTACCTCCTCCTTGTACGCTTGCTGAACTGCCTCCATTGGGTACCCTACCTCTAACGCCCCATAAAGCGGAAATTGGCACTTTTTCATGGCCAGTTGTGGTATGCAGCACGGCAGTCATATGTAGGGACATGGCTGCATGACGGATGCGGGATGTCCCCTGTTGCGCTATTTTGATGAATTTCACGTCTTTGTATGCCCCCTGCAATGTACTGCAAATGTGACGCAGGGCTACAACCTGATGTGGCACGTGAAATGCTGCACAAGTGGTTCAACAGTGACAAAAAGCGTTACATGTTCTGCAGAACATACAGCATCATAAGGTGCCGCTCTTGCTGCCCTCCCCAACCAAGTGCAGTCCCATACTGCATTCCAGCATCCCACAGCACCCTACCATGGGCATCTGCAAAGAACAGCATTTGTTTCACTGCGACCACAAAAACCGCCCTGAGATCCGAAGATGACCCAATGCCAGAAGAAAAGGTAAACGGTCAAATGATGAAGGCAACCAGGCAAAGCAGATGGTGCAGGATGGGCTCTGATGGAGCTACATACCGCACGCCTGGTTGTTGCAGGATTGCGTCTGTGGCGAAGAAGGGCATGCTGCCCCATTCCCACTCGGCTGTGTGGTGACATTGAACGAACGTGATTGCGTTCCTCCACCACATGTCTTGGAGCATGCACCCCAAGAAGACCAAGTGCCTGCACAATCCACATCTGCGACTGCACAAATAGGAGCAGCAGAAGATTTGACACATGCATAGTGGCACTTCCTTACCACACAGCCCACAATGCCGATGCCCACTCTGCTCCTATCCTACATCACACACTTGTTGCAGATAGCAGCCCCTGAACGCCTTTTATAGTGCAAACTGGGCATGCACCCACAATTTGGTGCCTTTGGTGCCTTCAAACTCACCCCAATATGCCCTCTGGTACAGCCAAACTGGGCACACAACCCAACTTTGGTATTCCTACCCCCAAAGTGGGAATGTGCCAAGCTCTTCGAATCCCAAACCAGGTGCAAAGCTGCAAGCCACATCAGTCTGGTGCAGTGGGGGCTACCACTGCACGCCACAGGGCATGCTGCAGGCACCGCAGGCGAGGAATATTTCTCTTTAGACGCAGAATCAATGAAACATACCACAACAAAGAAAAACCACATTTCAACAGCCATTTGGAGCACTTGCTGAAAAAATGGTACAAAGTAGGGTGTGTGTATGGATCTGTTAACATTATTGCTCTCTACAACAGAGAGACTACGGCCCTGGCTCAAGGTGCAAAGCCTGGTCAGGAATCTCACCATTCTACTGTGGTTCTGGAGGAGGGGTGTTGCTCCCTTGCTGAGAAGTAGTAGGCCCCAACGCTGCTTCTGCCCCATACCCCAAGGAGAAATTGCTTGCCAACAAAAATTGGTTGGTTGCTCGGGGGAAGGAACCCACTTGATGCTCTTAGGTGCAGCACGTTCCCATTTTTGCTTCTACAGGCACTGAGGCTGGGAAGCAAGAGACTCCAAAGCACTCATAAAATAGGAGTGGAGGGCTTATTCTAGACAAACAATGCAGCATCAATTGTTCAACGATTATCAAGGGGGTCGGAAAGCAACTTCCTACAAAAATTATTTGGCCTAGTAGCGCCTACTACTGTCACTCTACGGTGAACTGCTTTCTGATGTGTGCCTACTCCCAATGCTCTGCGGCATATGCATCTCTCCTTCGCTTTTGCTCTGGGCGCAACAAAGGTTCCGGTTTGGGTCTCATTTTCAACACGGGATCCACCCCTCAGCCATTCTACTCTCGGAAAAAAAATGCGCATACACTATGCTGAGGGGCGGTGTGCACAACAAATAGTGTCTCACGAGGAAATGAAATACACATCCCATCTGCTGCTTGACTTATTCCGAAGGCGCACCACAAGCACTGTAGGGTGGCAGCCCCCAATGCAAAACACCCCAAAACTTGTAAATTTTGATCCCAACAGTAATGCATGGGGTAGAAATGGGAGAGAGACAAGGCTGACCACAATATGGCGAGTTTGGAGGTACCACGCCCAGTCTGGAAATACGCACCCAATTTGGAAGTACCAAGGGGGGGGTCGGGATGTAAGCAGTGGAGGTACAAATGCCCAACCCCATCCCTAACCCCCATTTGCTTGCAACTCCCCACCAGGCTTCCCCCTAAAACCATGGCACCCCGGTGTGCCTGGATGCACCCCTTTGCTCTGCCAAGTTGTGCCCGGATGCACCCATTTGCTCTGCCTGGGTCTGCCCAGATGGAGGTTATGGACCCTCACAAACCATTCCCACTGCTCACAACCCCTCTCCAACCCTTCCCAATCATTACCACCTCTTTCCAACCCTCCAAAACCCACACCCCAAACCTTGTAGATGCAACAGCAATGCACTGTGGTTTTGGAAACATTGCCATTCCTTTAGAGCAGCCACCAAAATGACACGGTGGCCAACCTTCATTCCACATTGTTTCATATCGTCGGGTTGCATCAGCTTCAAGCTGTCAAATGGTTCCCAGCCATCTTGTCGCAAAGCATGCTCATATTGTGCAAGAACTGGTCTAAACCAAACCAGCCACCTCAATTCGTCATTTGGGCTTGGTTGGCTCAAACCCTCGATCGGTTCCACAGCTGCTGTTTGCACAAGCAGTGGATCACATGGCATAACATCTGCTGTCACATTGAAAGCCCAAATATCCTTACTTCCCATGGAAGCCTCTGAGCATGTGTCTGATTTGCCTGAACTGAAGGTGCTAGACTGGGAATTTGTGGTGGCACTGCCACTGCTATTAGATCCTGAACCTGAAGAAGTGGATGTTTCGTCACCAGAGCCTTCTTTCTGGGTGTGGAACGTAATGCACACGATGCTCTCGGCTGTATGTAGCAAACCCCTTTTGCTGAAAGATGCGCACCGAGGCAGCAGTGGAGGACTCCTTACTATCAGATTTTGGTGTTTCTTACGATCAGGTGCGCTTGTGCTGAGAGACATGAGTTTGCTTGGTACTGTTAGCCATGCTTGCAGGTTGGGCAGTGATTGATTCCGCAGACTGTGCAGGTGTATGCGGCAGGCTTGTGTGCTGAACCTACCGATGAACCTGCTGCAGGTTGTGCTGCAGGCTGACTCACCCTTGAACAGTGGCAACGGAAGAACTTGATGAACACTGATGACTATGCCACCACTCACGATCACATACCACAGGCTTGCTCATTGCAGGCTTGAGTCTGAGGGCTGGTAGGGCACGCCGCCCCGTTCCCTTTTTTTGATTGCGTAACAGTGAAACTCCGGCTTTGGGTTCCACCCCCACAGTTAGCACTGCATGCGGACCATGCTGACCACGTCCCTTGGCAATCTTCATCTGCAAAAACCATCATACAGTTGAGGATGGATGGAGAGGATGGAGCTTGGGTATGCCGTCCCTTTCCAGCAGAGCTTGCGCACTGAACCGCCCAACCCACTCCCCATCCAACGTGCACTAACAACCACCAGACGGACTAAATGTCTTGGAAGCCATTCCCCCACACCCATCTGCAAGGGCCACACCAGGCCTTGAGCCCCAATCTGCCTCAGACCATAGACCCTTGACAAAAGTGTGCGAGGGGCAGCTGGGCCAGGGAGCCTTCATGCAAATTCGAAACTTTGTGAAATCCCCAGAACGGTGGGCCTTCCCTTTCATTATAACATGCAGCGAGGGCATACCTTTCACGAACAGGTTGTTGTTGCCACTACTGATATTGCTCTGGTTGCAGCCAGTGTACAGCCGGCACGTTTTCTTCATTGCGTTGGGTTGTGAGCCATTGACTGGCCAATAGGCGTAGTGCGTGCACTTCTTCCCGTTCCCATTGAAACCATTGTACCAGCTGCATGCCCACTTACAATCGCCATCGGTGTTTCTCTTGCTGTCCACGATCAACTGGTTACCCCCACACTTCCGGTTATTCGCGATCTTCTTGTATGTGGCGTCTGCAACAGCGTAAGAGGGAGCAGGAACGGGGAAGAGGCACAGGGGACACACATCACAGCGGATGCTCTGGCATCACAGCGGATGCTATGATGCCACAGCAAAGGTGCACAACATGGTGCAGGGCCAGAATGCAAAACAGTGCATGGAGTGCAAGGAAGAGAGATGCATGTTGAGCGTACATTCTCACCGTGCCCACCCGTATGCCCCCTGTTGTATGCCAAGGTAATCGAAAAAAACGACACATACGCGCTTTTGCGCGGGTTTTGTGCTCGTATTGGCATGCGCAGAGATGTGGGCTTCAGAACACACTACAGAGCACGTACAAAATGCACCCAAACACGCAGTCTGTCCTGCTCCAATACAGTGTTGGCCTGCACACTGGGACAAGCTTCCTGGCTACAGTATGTTGTACACTATGCATTTGCCAAGCAGAAATTCGCACAAATCTTATGCACAGGGGAATACCATTGGTGCCACCCAACAGCTGTTCTGCAGCTTCCGCTACTCCAATCTTGCCCAATGCAGCCACAGCACGTTCCTCCTTGCTGTGTCGTGAGAAGCACACCATCGTGGTTGAAAGTGGTCTGTCACGAAAAGCGAAAGGGAGGCGGTCAGAATTTGGGGAAATGAGCAATGGCTAGACTTTAAATCAGAGAAAGAAAGCAGCCATAAAAAGGCTTATTGGCCTCAGCTTATGCAGTCAGCAAATGAAACGATGAGCCGAACGCCTCCAACTGACGAAAATCAGGTTGACAATCTGCGGAATGTGGTAGGACAACTGCAGAATGCAGGCACAAAACGTTGGCTGAGACCCATCCTGAGGAGGGGTGACCGCCCCAACACACATGCCTCAAAATGATGTTAGGTCATGTGTGCTGGGATGCCCCCCCCCAACCCGCCCAAAAGGACATTTTCAGGTGTGGCGGGGGCAAGTTCATCATAGGAGTCCATCAGTGGCAGTTTGTTGCATTGCCACCGAAGGACGGCAACCGACGGAGTGCCGCCAATGGGCCGCCACACATGACGCGCCATGAACAGACTGGTACAAGTATGGAATGCAATGGACGAACTGCTATAGATGGACTGTCAAAGACGGATTGCCGTGGAGACGGCATGAAGATATGAAGAAATTTTTGGGTGCCAACCTCAAGAATCTTGCCCTTGATGATGCGGAGACGTTAACCCCATATATCATTTCTCTATTAGAGTTTTCCAAGGTGCCCACCCTGCATGACGCGTCGCCGCGAGGTAGTCCGTAACAAGTGTTTTCCTATTTTGTGTTGCCGAAGGTCATTGCCAACAGCGGACTGCCGGTCGCGGACGAACATGGCCAGACCCCGTTTTAGAGTATCGATTGCCGTTCTCTTGTTGCACTCCATATGTGTCTCTTTGTGGCAATCTGGTGGCCCTGTTTTGGCTGCAGTCCGTCCGTCGCAGCCCCCCTTTGATTGTTTATCGCTGGGAGTCTGTTGGTGGCAATGGCATCGCTGGCCATCCATTCATCTTAGTCCGTTGGTGGCAGTGTGGTGAGGCTGCGATGGAATGAGCCTTCAATAAGGGGGATTTGGGGCTCATGGCAGAGCCCCCAAGGTGACGACAGGTGCTTTTGTTGTGATGCAGAGCGGTTGCCTGACAATTTTCGCGCTGGTTGAGGGGGGTTAGTTGTGATGTAGGGTGCTTCAAATGTGATCGAGGGGTGGCTTTATTCCGGGGCGTGTTGTCCACAGATGGCTCCAAACCGCCAGCGCCATTCGTTGCAGCCCCAGGATCCTGCTCACACAAGAAGGAGCGCACGCCCAACAAGCCAACGAGATAGGAGTGAGAGGCGAACGGTCGGGTAGTGAAGGAGATAGTAGGCTTCTTCGCCACCCGCTCATGGAACAAAACACCGGTGAGGATCCAGGTAGACCATCACTAACAAGGGAATACGTCCCCGGGTGGCTAAAGGGGTTCCGAAAAGTGCCAAATGACTAGCCAACCAAAAAAGGAAATGTCACGGCGTAGCAAGGCCATCGGTCAAAGTGTAAGCCTACCAGGGGGCCATCCTCGAAAAGCTAATAACCACAAATATCAACGCTGCGAAGAACCTGGTGCTAAGGAGTCTGCTTCTATGACATGTTCACAGCTACGAACCATGAAAGTGCCCGATTTCAACGAGGACGCTGCTAAGGAGCCTGCTCCATTGTTGGATCGCTGACAAGGAACTAGGTGTATGCAGCGCATGAAGCATCAACTCTTAGTGGGTTTTAACTCCCCAACCCCCTTGCTAACTCTATGAGGAACCCAGCACAACAGGCTTTGATGACATTGTTTGCCTTCCCCCTTTGGAGGCCCCGGATATGGCAAAAGTGTGGGTGTTCTTTGTCTCCCTCTTTTGGGGGCCGTGCTATGGCTGAGGTGATGAAAATATCATTCCCCTAAGGTAGGGAGGAGCATCACCACTTGTACCACACTTTGCTTTCATATCGTCCTCTCTCCCCTCTTCACTCCGTCTAGTGTTACAAAATGCCTTGTAGAGTCTCTGTCTCGGTGGATTGGTACAAAAAGCACAATTTACCACTCAATGCTATGGTGGAATCAACCGCATGCCCGGCAAGAGATTGTCACGAATGCCCGGCCCTCTATGGGTTAGTTCTAGTCGCACTCCGCGGCACCCATTGCTTCGGCTATGCCCGTAAGCCCCGACCACGCGCTTGCTCCTACCACCATTGGCGCGGCGCTGCCAAGCGCCGCCCAAAGACGCAATGCCATCGCTTGGAGGTACTTGTGCCGGCGGGACCAGTGGACTACTATCAAGCAAGCGCATCACTATGCGACAACACCCGATGAGAGTGATGTCGTCCTTCCGACGAGACTACCTTGGCCCAGCGATGAAGGACTCCGTCCTAGGAGGAGGAGAAGAAGCATCTCTGCCTTCTGCCCTACTAACCTCAATGAGCTGTTCGAGGAACCTTGCTGGCATGAAAAGCGGGCTAGCCACAAGAACAAGCCGCAGTGGGGGTGATGACTCCAAAGGAGATGCGGTGATACCCTCGGGAGAAACAAAGGAGATCGAAAAACCACACCTAGAGGGGGTGCTAAGGGAGTAGTAGCGACCAGAGGAGAGGGAAGAACGTAGCGGTTCGAGCCTCCGGAACACCGCCCAGGGTCCTTGTTTGTTGCTGCAGCCCTAGCGGCATGTGGGAAGCCGCGGGCTGGCTGATTGACAGCGAGGGCACAGTCGCCACCGTGTTCCATGTGTGCGATTAGGGCACCCCCGGCAGCATCACGTACACCATCACGCTCTCCACCGGGCACGTTTGGAACGCCAAGTACCGAGGGGGATCCAAGCAATTTGACGTTGCGGCGCCTAGGAAGAACGACCGGCCATCGTAGAGCGCATTGATGTCGGCCAAGATCACGAAGTGGAACCACAGAAGGATCCACCGTTAGGTGCAAAGCAGGCTCCCCTAGGAAGAGGCAGCGCCTTCGGAGGTCCCTTCGGGAGACCTATGAGACAATTCACAACATGGAGGACAGCACGCGGTGACTTTTCCAGATGCGGCACAGTACACGGCATTGCAACATACTAGTCCATGGTTGCATTGGATACCAACGCTTTTGAGCCAAGTTTGTTGTACCCCCCCCCTTTGAACCCCCCCCCCCCCCTCCCCGGGGGAAAGTGTCACCTTGGCCCAAAAAGCACAGGAAATACTGGGCACCAAGAGCGCCAAAGAAACTTTCTACAAGGTGCCGAAGGCGCCAAAGCGGATTTACACTGTGATCCTAAGGTGCGGTTTTGTGGTGCAGGTTGCCCCCCCCCCGCCCCTAAAGGGGGGGAACCGTCACTTTGTGACCGCCCCCCCCCCGACAAAAGGGGGGGGGGGTGCAAGGGGAGGCGGGCAGGGGGGGGGGGGTCGCCCCGCGTGCACCCTCCCCGACATCGCATGCATCGCATGCAATACATCTACGCCATCCTGCCTTGCATTCCAATGCCTGGGCACGTTTATCCATCATCTCAGAGAATTTGTATGACGATGGGCGTCTGAAGCCCGAAGTCCGAAAGATGTGTATGTATCTCTATCCCCCTCACGACGTCAGACTCATGGTCAAACGGGTCTATCTTGGGTATGTGCTCTCGACTTGTATTTGTGCTACTGTTTGTGTGCGTGCTTGTCTTTGCGCGTGTCACTGTATGTTTGTTTCTGTACGTGACTTGGGCGTTTCTTAGTGCCTTTTTTACTGTTGGTTAAAAAGAAAACGTCCAGTCCAACCGGTCCATTGGTTGGCCCACGGCTGCCGTCCGTTTTTGAATTTAAGACGCAGCAGAAATAATACAAGAAGACCCTCCATGTCCCGTGACACAAAAGGTGGCCATTTTGCTTGCAATGGCCAGAGGTAATGGCAGCAAGTGCATCCCCAAATGCGCGTCGCGAGGGAAAATGAGATGTGCGAGACACGGTGTTGTGTCATGCTTGCCTTGACCTGTTTGCCCGTGGCGCTAGCACGGGTGCAGGATCGGAATCCATTATCCGCTTCCCCCCAATTCCAGCCTCCGTCCCTAAAATGGACCCGCCGAAACCACTGAAGAAAGGTGAGTGTGTACCCCACATGCCCAAATTTTGATGGACAGTTCAAAGATGATGGACAAGCATTCGGCATTCCAACCCCCCACTCCACCCCCAAGGTGCCCGCCTTGGCTGAGACCCATCCTGAGGAGGGGTGACCGCCCCAACACACATGCCTCAAAATGATGTTAGGTCACGTGTGCCGGGAAGCCCCTCCCCCCGACCCGCCCAAGAGGACATTTTCAGGTGTGGCGGGGGCAAGTTCATCATAGGAGTCCATCAGTGGCAGTTTGTTGCATTGCCACCGAAGGACGGCAACCAACGGAGTGCCGCCAATGGGCCGCCACACATGATGCGCCATGAACAGACTGGTACAAGTATGGAATGCAATGGACGAACTGCTATAGATGGACTGTCAAAGACGGATTGCCGTGGAGACGGCATGAAGATATGAAGAATTTTTGGGGGACAACCTCAAGAATCTTGCCCTTGATGATGCAAAGACGTTAACCCCATATATCATCGCGCTATTATAGTTTTCCAAGGTGCCCACCCTGCATGACGCGTCGCCGCGAGGTAGTCCGTAACAAGTGTTTTCCTATTTTGTGTTGCCGAAGGTCATTGCCAACAGCGGACCGCCGGTGGCGGACGAACATGGCCAGACCCCGTTTTAGAGTATCGATTGCCGTTCTCTTGTTGCACTCCATATGTGTCTCTCTGTGGCAATCTGGTGGCCCTGTTTTGGCTGCAGTCCGTCCGTTGCAGCCCCCCTTTGATTGTTTATCGCTGGGAGTCTGTTGGTGGCAATGGCATCGCTGGCCATCCATTCATCTTAGTCCGTTGGTGGCAGTGTGGTGAGGCTGCGATGGAATGAGCCTTCAATAAGGGGGATTTGGGGCTCATGGCAGAGCCCCCACGGTGACGACAGGTGGTTTTGTTGTGATGCAGAGCGGTTGCCTGACAATTTTCGCGCTGGTTGAGGGGGGTTAGTTGTGATGTAGGGTGCTTCAAATGTGATCGGGGGGTGGCTTTATTCCGGGGCGTGTTGTCCACAGATGGCTCCAAACCGCCAGCGCCATTCGTTGCAGCCCCGGGATCCTGCTCACACCCTCGAGACCAATCTCGAGGGTCTTGCTAACTACGTGGCATGGACCCTACGCAAGAAGGAGCGCACGCCCTACAAGCCAACGAGCCATGAGCGAGAGGCAAACAGCCCGGTGGTGAAGGAGATCGTAGGCTTCTTTGCCACCATCCCGGACCCACTCATGGAACAAAATACCCGTGAGGATCCAGGTAGACCATCGCTGACAAGGGAATTCGTCCCCGTTACTATACACGACTGTTGCAAATGAACTGCACAATGGAGAATGGGGCCCTATGGCAACAGACTGTGAACATCTTGGACATCAATCAGCTTACTTCAATAGGGACCGGCAAAAAACACATTGTCAATTCACATTGTGCTCACTGCCTGTTCATGAATAAGGTCAAAGGCATCCTCCCATGCATGCAGCGATACATTCTTGTGGGGCCAAATCCCTCCCTCCTTCTCATCAAGTATCCACGATTTTCAACAACAAACAAAAACATGCACTTAGAACCCCTATTACCACCCCAAGAACCCAATAAAGCAGCAATATGAATCGGTACAACAACCATATCCCTCATGGTCAATTTTCATACATTTTCGTAGATATTCGTAGATATCCCATACGTCCCCATAGATATGACCAATTGAGACCTTTTGATCATGGCGGACAAAGCTTGTCGTGCGTTCCATATGCACGTTCCTAGTTACGAGCTTTCCGCAGCAGCGAAAAGATGTACGCCTCGGTTCCCCAATGGATGTAACCAAATGTCCGCCGCAATGGACAAACCTAGGTATGTGCTTCAAGTTCCAAGTGGGGAGCTTTCTGCCTAGCGGACAAGTCTGCACCTAGGGCACCCCAGTAGATATGACAAATTAAAATATGTCCGCCCTGGCATACAACCCTATGTGTGCACGCCCATGTACACGTTCGCGGTTGGGACCATTCCACCGTGGCAAAAGAATGTGGGTCTAGGTTCCCTAATAGATACCAACTGAGGTCTATCTGCCGCGGGGACATGTCTTGGTGTGGGCTTCCACATATAGGTTCCTTGTTGGCACTTTTCGAGCGGGGCCCATAAGTCTAAGTCCCCAGTAGGCTTAGCAAATTGACATTAGTGCGCCGCAGCAGACAACTCTAGGCGTGTGATCCCATATATAGGTCCCGAATTGGGACGTTTCGGTTGCGGCAGAAATGTATGCACCCAAGATGCGCCAATAGATATGACCATATCACATTTTTGCCCCGCGGCGGACATGTGTAGGCATGGGCCCCCATACACAGGTTCCGAATTGGGACCTGTTGTAACTTCTTCCCCTGACACAGCTTTGGTTACCCCACTTACATAAGCTTGTGATGTAGAGACTTGGCGCTTTAACGCATAGGTCGTGTCCCCAATGCATTTTGTAAATAACACGGGGGGAAAAAAGAGATGGACAAATGTTGTGATTGTAGGTTGTCCATAAACTTCGATTTTTCAGCCTTCCACATGTATGCACGTTCTAAGGAGTCCCCAACATGAATTGTCTATGAGCCGTACCACGTTTTGCGGGTTTCAAGCACTTACTTCACGCATTGGAGTATACCTACGTGGGAGTTGGGGTGTGCCCTTTTTGCCCTTTGACGATTGGTTGCATTGGGGAAAATACACTACTACTCGTCGCCGTGACAATACATAATTTGTTGTTTTGCCGCCAAAACTACTTTGTGGTGCACGAACGCATCACCAATCATAACACCTCATGAAACAAGAAAAAAGAAACAAGAGCAGAAACAAAAACTTAGAAGACGATTGAGTATAAGAGTTGCCACACAAAAAGGAAGTCTGCCGAGCAAAGGCCAAGGCAAGAATCAACCCGAAAACAGATTCGGCGGGCGGCTAAAGGGGTTCCGAAGAGTGCCAAATGATTAGCCAACCAAGAAAGGATATGTCACGGCGTAGCAAGGCCATCGGTCAAAGTGTAAGCCTACCAGGGGGCCATCCTCGAAAAGCACATTAACCGCAAGTATCAAGGCTGCGAACAATCTGGTGCTAAGGAGTATGCTTCCATGACATGTCCACGGCTACGATCCATGTAAGTACCCGATTTCAAGGAGCGCCCTTGCTAACTCTATGAGGAACCCAGCACAACAGGCTTTGATGACATTGTTTGCCTTCCCCCTTTGGAGGCCCCGGATATGGCAGAAGTGTGGGTGTTCTTTGTCTCCCCCTTTTGGGGGCCGTGCTATGGCAGAGGTGATGAAAATATCAGTCCCCTAAGGTAGGGAGGAGCATCACCAACTGTACCACATTTGCTTTCATATCGTCCCCTCTCCCCTCTCCATTCCGTCTAGTGTTACCAAATGCCTTGTAGAGTCTCTTCCTCGGTGGATTGGTACAAAAAGCACAATTTACCACTCAATGCTATTGTGGAATCAACCACATGCCGGCAAGAGATTGTCACGAATGCCCGGCCCTCTATGGGTTAGTTCTAGTCGCACTCCGCGGCACCCATTGCTTCGGCTATGCCCGTAAGCCCCGACCACACGCTTGCTCCTACCACCATTGGCGCGGCGCTGCCAAGCGCCGCCCAAAGACGCAATGCCATCGCTTGGACGTACTTGTGCCGGCGGGACCGGTGGACGACTATCAAGCAAGCGCATCACTATGTGACAACACCCGATGAGAGTGATGTCGTCCTTCCGACGAGACTACCTTGGCCCAGTGATGAAGGACTCCGTCCTAGGAGGAGGAGATTAGGCATCTCTGCCTTCTGCCCTACTAACATCAATGAGCTGTTCGACAAACCTTGCTGGCATGGAAAGCGGGCTAGCCACAAGAACAAGCCGCAGTGGGGGTGATGACTCCAAAGGAGATGCGGTGATACCGTAGGGACAAACAAAGAAGATCGAAAAACCACACCTAGAGGGGGTGCTAAGGGAGTAGTAGCGACAAAAGGAGAGGGAAGAACGTAGCGGTTCGAGCCTCGGGAACGCCGCCCAGGGTCCTCGTTTGTTGCTGCAGCCCTAGCGGCATTCGGGAAGCTGCGGGCTGGGTGATTGACAGCGAGGGCACAGTCGCCACCGTGTTTGCTGTGTGCGATTGGGGCACCCCCGGCAGCATCACGTACACCATCACACTCTCCAACAGGCACGTTTGGAACGCCAAGTACCCTGGGGGATCCAAGCAATTTGACGTTGCGGCGCTTGGGAAAAACGACCGCTGGACGGCGGGACCGGTGGACGACTATCAAGCAAGCGCATCACTATGTGACAACACCCGATGAGAGTGATGTCGTCCTTCCGACGAGACTACCTTGGCCCAGTGATGAAGGACTCCGTCCTAGGAGGAGAAGATTAGGCATCTCTGCCTTCTGCCCTACTAACATAAATGAGCTGTTCGACAAACCTTGCTGGCATGAAAAGCGGGGTAGCCACAAGAACAAGCCGCAGTGGGGCTGATGACTCCGAAGGAGATGCGTTGATAACGTGGGGACAAACAAAGAAGATCGAAAAACCACACCTAGAGGGAGTAGTAGCAACAAAAGGAGAGGGAAGGACGTAGCTGTTGGAGCCTCCGGAACGCCGCCTAGGGTCCTTGTCTGTTGCTGCAGCCCTAGCGGCATTCGGGAAGCCGCGGGATGGCTGATTGACAGCGAGGGCACGGTCGCCACCGTGTTCCATGTGTGTGATCAGGGCACCCACGGCAGCATCACGTACACCATCACACTCTCCACCGGGCACGTTTGGAACGCCAAGTACCGTGGGTGATCCAAGCAAATTGACGTTGCGGCGATTGGGAAAAACGACCGGTGGACGGCGGGACCGGTGGACGACTATCAAGCAAGCGCATCACTATGTGACAACACCCGATGAGAGTGATGTCATCCTTCCGACGAGACTACCTTGGCCCAGTGATGAAGGACTCCGTCCTAGGAGGAGGAGATTAGGCATCTCTGCCTTCTGCCCTACGAACATCAATGAGCTGTTCAACAAACCTTGCTGGCATGAAAAGCGGGCTAGCCACAAGAACAAGCCGCAGTGGGGGTGATGACTCCGAAGGAGATGCGGTGATACCGTGGGCACAAACAAAGAAGATCGAAAAACCACACCTAGAGGGGGTGCTAAGGGAGTAGTAGCGACAAAAGGAGAGGGAAGGACGTAGCGGTTCGAGCCTTGGGAACACCGCCCAGGGTCCTTGTTTGTTGCTGCAGCCCTAGCGGCATTCGGGAAGCCGCGGGCTGGGTGATTGACAGTGAGGGCACAGTCGCCACCGTGTTCCATGTGTGCGATTAAGGCAAGCCCCGCAGCATCACGTACACCATCACACTCTCCACCGGGCACGTTTGGAACGCCAAGTACCCTGGAGGATCCAAGCAATTTGACGTTGCGGCGCTTGGGAAAAACGACCGGTGGGCGGCGGGACCGGTGGACGACTATCAAGCAAGTGCATCACTATGTGACAACACCCGATGAGAGTGAGGTCATCCTTCCGACGAGACTACCTTGGCCCAGTGATGAAGGACTCCGTCCTAGGAGGAGGAGATTAGGCATCTCTGCCTTCTGCCCTACTAACATCAATGAGCTGTTCGACAAACCTTGCTGGCATGGAAAGCGGGTTAGCCACAAGAACAAGCCGCAGTGGGGGTGATGAGTCCGAAGGAGATGCGGTGATACCGTAGGGACAAACAAAGAAGATCGAAAAACCACACCTAGAGGGGGTGCTAAGGGAGTAGTAGCGACAAAAGGAGAGGGAAGGACGTAGCCGTTCGAGCCTCGGGAACACCGCCCAGGGTCCTTGTTTGTTGCTGCAGCCCTAGCGGCATTCGGGAAGCCGCGGGCTGGCTGATTGACAGCGAGGGCACAGTCGCCACCAGCGTTGCGGCGCTTGGGATAAACGACCGGTGGACGGCGGGACGGGTGGACGACTATCAAGCAAGCGCATCACTATGTGACAACACCCGATGAGAATGAGGTCGTCCTTCCGACGAGACTACCCTGGCCCAGTGATGAAGGACTCCGTCCTAGGAGGAGGAGATTAGGCATCTCTGGCTTCTGCCCTACTAACATCAATGAGCTGTTCGACAAACCTTGCTGGCATGGAAAGCGGGTTAGCCACAAGAACAAGCCGCAGTGGGGGTGATGACTCCGAAGGAGATGCGGTGATACCGTGGGGACAAACAAAGAACATCGAAAAACCACACCTAGAGGGGGTGCTAAGGGAGTAGTAGCGACAAAAGGAGAGGGAAGGACGTAGCGGTTCGAGCCTCCGGAACACCGCGTAGGGTCCTTGTTTGTTGCTGCAGCCCTAGCGGCATTCGGGAAGCCGCGGGCTGGCTGATTGACAGCGAGGGCATAGTCGCCACCGTGTTCCATGTGTGCGATCAGGGCAACCCCGGCAGCATCACGTACGCCATCACACTCTCCACCGGGCACGTTTGGAACGCCAAGTACCGAGGGGGATCCAAGCAATTTGACGTTGCGGCGCTTGGGAAAAACGACCGGTGGACGGCGGGACCGGTGGACGACTATCAAGCAAGCGCATCACTATGTGACAACACCCGATGAGAGTGATGTCATCCTTCCGACGAGATTACCTTGGCCCAGTGATGAAGGACTCCGTCCTAGGAGGAGGAGATTAGGCATCTCTGCCTTCTGCCCTACTAACATCAATGAGCTGTTCGACAAACCTTGCTGGCATGGAAAGCGGGCTAGCCACAAGAACAAGCCGCAGTGGGGGTGATGACTCCGAAGGAGATGCGGTGATACCGTAGGGACAAACAAAGAAGATCGAAAAACCACACCTAGAGGGGGTGCTAAGGGAGTAGTAGCGACAAAAGGAGAGGGAAGGACGTAGCGGTTCGAGCCTCGGGAACACCGCCCACGGTCCTTGTTTGTTGCTGCAGCCCTAGCGGCATTAGGGAAGCCGCGGGCTGGCTGATTGACAGCGAGGGCACAGTCGCCACCGTGTTTGATGTGTGCGATCACGGCATCCCCGGCAGCATCACGTACACCATCACACTCTCCACCGGGCACGTTTGGAACGCCAAGTACCCTGGGGGATCCAAGCAATTTGACGTTGCGGCGCTTGGGAAAAACGACCGGTGGACAGCGGGACCGGTGGACGACTATCAAGCAAGCGCATCACTATGTGACAACACCCGATGAGAGTGAGGTCGCCCTTCCGACGAGACTACCTTGGCCCAGTGATGAAGGACTCCGTCCTAGGAGGAGGAGATTAGGCATCTCTGCCTTCTGCCCTACTAACATCAATGAGCTGTTCGACAAACCTTGCTGGCATGAATAGCGGGCTAGCCACAAGAACAAGCCGCAGTGGGGGTGATGACTCCGAAGGAGATGCGGTGATACCGTAGGGACAAACAAAGAAGATCGAAAAACCACACCTAGAGGGGGTGCTAAGGGAGTAGTAGCGACAAAAGGAGAGGGAAGGACGTAGCGGTTCGAGCCTCGGGAACGCCGCCTAGGGTCCTTGTTTGTTGCTGCAGCCCTAGCGGCATTCGGGAAGCCGCGGGCTGGCTGATTGACAGCGAGGGCATAGTCGCCACCGTGTTCCATGTGTGCGATCAGGGCACCCACGGCAGCATCACGTACACCATCACACTCTCCACCGGGCACGTTTGGAACGCCAAGTACCGAGGGGGATCCAAGCAATTTGACGTTGCGGCGATTGGGAAAAACGACCGGTGGACGGCGGGACCGGTGGACGACTATCAAGCAAGCGCATCACTATGTGACAACACCCGATGAGAGTGATGTCATCCTTCCGACGAGACTACCTGGACCCAGTGATGAAGGACTCCGTCCTAGGAGGAGGAGATTAGGCATCTCTGCCTTCTGCCCTACTAACATCAATGAGCTGTTCGACAAACCTTGCTGGCATGAAAAGCGGGCTAGCCACAAGAACAAGCCGCAGTGGGGGTGATGACTCCGAAGGAGATGCGGTGATACCGTAGGGACAAACAAAGAAGATCGAAAAACCACACCTAGAGGGGGTGCTAAGGGAGTAGTAGCGACAAAAGGAGAGGGAAGGACGTAGCGGTTCGAGCCTCGGGAACACCGCCCAGGGTCCTTGTCTGTTGCTGCAGCCCTAGCGGCATTCGGGAAGCCGCGGGCTGGCTGATTGACAGCGAGGGCACGGTCGCCTCCGTGTTCCATGTGTGCGATCAGGGCACCCACGGCAGCATCACGTACACCATCACACTCTCCACCGGGCACGTTTGGAACGACAAGTACCGTGGGGGATCCAAGCAAATTGACGTTGCGGCGCTTGGGAAAAACGACCGGTGGACGGCGGGACCGGTGGACGACTATCAAGCAAGCGCATCACTATGTGACAACACCCGATGAGAGTGAGGTCGTCCTTCCGACGAGACTACCCTGGCCCAGTGATGAAGGACTCCGTCCTAGGAGGAGGAGATTAGGCATCTCCGCCTTCTGCCCTACTAACATCAATGAGCTGTTCGACAAACCTTGCTGGCATGAAAAGCGGGCTAGCCACAAGAACAAGGCGCAGTGGGGGTGATGACTCCGAAGGAGATGCGGTGATACCGTGGGGACAAACAAAGAAGATCGAAAAACCACACCTAGACGGAGTAGTAGCGACAAAAGGAGAGGGAAGGACGTAGCGGTTCGAGCCTCCGGAACGCCGCGTAGGGTCCTTGTCTGTTGCTGCAGCCCTAGCGGCATTAGGGAAGCCGCGGGCTGGCTGATTGACAGCGGAGAACGGTCGCAACCGTGTTCCATGTGTGCGATCAGGGCACCCACGGCAGCATCACGTACACCATCGCACTCTCCACCGGGCACGGTTGGGACTCCAAGTACCGTGGGTGATCCAAGCAAATTGACGTTGCGGCGCTTGGGAAAAACGACCGGTGGACGGCGGGACCGGTGGACGACTATCAAGCAAGCGCATCACTATGTGACAACACCCGATGAGAATGAGGTCGTCCTTCCGACGAGACTACCCTGGCCCAGTGCTGAAGGACTCCGTCCTAGGAGGAGGAGATTAGGCATCTCTGCCTTCTGCCCTACTAACATCAATGAGCTGTTCGACAAACCTTGCTGGCATGGAAAGCGGGCTAGCCACAAGAGTAAGCCGCAGTGGGGGTGATGACTCCGAAGGAGATGCGGTGATACCGTAGGGACAAACAAAGAAGATCGAAAAACCACACCTAGAAGGGGTGCTAAGGGAGTAGTAGCGACAAAAGGAGAGGGAAGGACGTAGCGAGTCGAGCCTCGGGAACACCGCCCAGGGTCCTTGTTTGTTGCTGCAGCCCTAGCGGCATTCGGGAAGCCGCGGGCTGGCTGATTGACAGTGAGGGCACAGTCGCCACCGTGTTCCATGTGTGCGATCAGGGCAACCCCGGCAGCATCACGTACACCATCACACTCTCCACCGGGCACGTTTCGATCGCCAAGTACCCTGGGGGATCCAAGCAATTTGACGTTGCGGCGCTTGGGAAAAACGACTGGTGGACGGTGACCGGTGGACGACTATCAAGCAAGCGCATCACTATGTGACAACACCCGATGAGAGTGAGGTCGTCCTTCCGACGAGACTACCTTGGCCCAGTGATGAAGGACTCCGTCCTAGGAGGAGAAGATTAGGCATCTCTGCCTTCTGCCCTACTAACATCAATGAGCTGTTCGACAAACCTTGCTGGCATGGAAAGCGGGTGAGCCACAAGAACAAGCCGCAGTGGGGGTGATGACTCCGAAGGAGATGCGGTGATACCGTGGGGACAAAAAAAGAACAACGAAAAACCACACCTAGAGGGGGTGCTAAGGGAGTAGTAGCGACAAAAGGAGAGGGAAGGACGTAGCGGTTCGAGCCTCCGGAACACCGCCTAGGGTCCTTGTTTGTTTCTGCAGCCCTAGCGGCATTCGGGAAGCCGCGGGCTGGCTGATTGACAGCGAGGGCATAGTCGCCACCGTGTTCCATGTGTGCGATCAGGGCACCCCCGGTAGCATCACGTACACCATCACACTCTCCCCCGGGCACGTTTGGAACGCCAAGTACCCTAGGGGATCCAAGCAATTTGACGTTGCTCCGCTTGAGAAAAACGACCGGTGGAC
Organism: Eutreptiella sp. 'Long Island Sound 2002'; assembly: GCA_964036045.1. Classification (NCBI taxonomy): domain Eukaryota; phylum Euglenozoa; class Euglenophyceae; order Eutreptiales; family Eutreptiaceae; genus Eutreptiella; species Eutreptiella sp. 'Long Island Sound 2002'. Next base: position 15,397,677 of record OZ038402.1, on the reverse strand, counting down.
GGCGGGACCGGTGGACGACTATCAAGCAAGCGCATCACTATGTGACAACACCCGATGAGAGTGAGGTCGTCCTTCCGACGAGACTACCTTGGCCCAGTGATGAAGGACTCCGTCCTAGGAGGAGGAGATTAGGCATCTCTGCCTTCTGCCCTACTAACATCAATGAGCTGTTCGACAAACCTTGCTGGCATGAATAGCGGGCTAGCCACAAGAACAAGCCGCAGTGGGGGTGATGACTCCGAAGGAGATGCGGTGATATCGTGGGGACAAACAAGGAAGATCGAAAAACCACACCTAGAGGGAGTAGTAGTGACAAAAGGAGAGGGAAGGACGTAGCGGCTCGAGCCTCCGGAACGCCGCGTAGGGTCCTTGTCCGTTGCTGCAGCCCTAGCGGCATTCGGGAAGCCGCGGGCTGGGTGATTGACAGCGGAGAACGGTCGCAACCGTGTTCCATGTGTGCGATCAGGGCACCCACGGCAGCATCACGTACACCATCACACTCTCCACCGGGCATGTTTGGAAGGCCAAGTACCGTGGGTGATCCAAGCAAATTGACGTTGCGGCGCTTGGGAAAAACGACCGGTGGACGGCGGGACCGGTGGACGACTATCAAGCAAACGCATCACTATGTGACAACACCCGATGAGAGTGAGGTCGTCCTTCCGACGAGACTACCTTGGCCCAGTGATGAAGGACTCCGTCCTAGGAGGAGGAGATTAGGCATCTCTGCCTTCTGCCCTACTAACATCAATGAGCTGTTCGACAAACCTTGCTGGCATGGAAAGCGGGCTAGCCACAAGAACAAGCCGCAGTGGGGGTGATGACTCCGAAGGAGATGCGGTGATACCGTAGTGACAAACAAAGAAGATCGAAAAACCACACCTAGAAGGGGTGCTAAGGGAGTAGTAGCGACAAAAGGAGAGGGAAGGACGTAGCGAGTCGAGCCTCGGGAACACCGCCCAGGGTCCTTGTTTGTTGCTGCAGCCCTAGCGGCATTCGGGAAGCCGCGGGCTGGCTGATTGACAGCGAGGGCACAGTCGCCACCGTGTTCCATGTGTGCGATCAGGGCAACCCCGGCAGCATCACGTACACCATCACACTCTCCACCGGGCAAGTTTGGAACGCCAAGTACCCTTGGGGATCCAAGCAATTTGACGTTGCGGCGCCTGGGAAAAACGACCGGTGGACGGCGGGAGCGGTGGACGACTATCAAGCAAGCGCATCACTATGTGACAACACCCGATGAGAATGAGGTCATCCTTCCGACGAGACTACCTTGGCCCAGTGATGAAGGACTCCGTCCTAGGAGGAGAAGATTAGGCATCTCTGCCTTCTGCCCTATTGACATCAATGAGCTGTTCGACAAACCTTGCTGGCATGGAAAGCGGGTTAGCCACAAGAACAAGCCGCAGTGGGGGTGATGACTCCGAAGGAGATGCGGTGATACCGTGGGGACAAACAAAGAAGATCGAAAAACCACACCTAGAGGGGGTGCTAAGGGAGTAGTAGCGACAAAAGGAGAGGGAAGGACGTAGCGGTTCGAGCCTCCGGAACACCGCCTAGGGTCCTTGTTTGTTGCTGCGGCCCTAGCGGCATTCGGGAAGCCGCGGGCTGGCTGATTGACAGTGAGGGCATAGTCGCCCCCGTGTTCCATGTGTGCGATCAGGGCACCCCAGGCAGCATCACGTACACCATCACACTCTCCACCGGGCACGATTGGAACGCCAAGTACCCTGGGGGATCCAAGCAATTTGACGTTGCTGCGCTTGGGAAAAACGACCGGTGGACGGCGGGACCGGTGGACGACTATCAAGCAAGCGCATCACTATGTGACAACACCCGATGAGAGTGAGGTCGTCCTTCCGACGAGACTACCCTGGCCCAGTGATGAAGGACTCCGTCCTAGGAGGAGGAGATTAGGCATCTCTGCCTTCTGCCCTACTAACATCAATGAGCTGTTCAACAAACCTTGCTGGCATGAAAAGCGGGCTAGCCACAAGAACAAGCCGCAGTGGGGGTGATGACTCCGAAGGAGATGCGGTGATACCGTAGGGACAAACAAAGAAGATCGAAAAACCACACCTAGAGGGGGTGCTAAGGGAGTAGTAGCGACAAAAGGAGAGGGAAGGACGTAGCGGTTTAAGCCTCCGGAACACCGCCCAGGGTCCTTGTTTGTTGCTGCAGCCCTAGCGGCATTCGGGAAGCCGCGGGCTGGCTGATTGACAGTGAGGGCACAGTCGCCACCGTGTTCGATGTGTGCAATTAGGGCACCCCCGGCAGCATCACGTGCACCATCACACTCTCCACCGGGTACGTTTGGAACGCCAAGTACCGTGGGTGATCCAAGCAATTTGACGTTGCGGCGCTTGGGAAAAACGACCGGTGGACGGCGGGACCGGTGGACGAGTATCAAGCAAGCGCATCACTATGTGACAACACCCGATGAGAGTGATGTCGTCCTTCCGACGAGACTACCCTGGCCCAGTGATGAAGGACTCCGTCCTAGGAGGAGGAGATTAGGCATCTCTGCCTTCTGCCCTACTAACATAAATCAGCTGTTCGACAAACCTTGCTGGCATGGAAAGCGGGCTAGCCACAAGAACAAGCCGCAGTGGGGGTGATGACTCCAAAGGAGATGCGGTGATACCGTAGGGACAAACAAAGAAGATCGAAAAACCACACCTAGAGGGGGTGCTAAGGGAGTAGTAGCGACAAAAGGAGAGGGAAGGACGTAGCGGTTCGAGCCTCGGGAACACCGCCCAGGGTCCTTGTTTGTTGCTGCAGCCCTAGCGGCATTCGGGAAGCCGCGGGCTGGCTGATTGACAGCGAGGGCACAGTCGCCACCGTGTTTGATGTGTGCGATCAGGGCATCCCCGGCAGCATCACGTACACCATCACACTCTCCACCGGGCACGTTTGGAACGCCAAGTACCGAGGGGGATCCAAGCAAATTGACGTTGCGGCGCTTGGGAAAAACGACCGGTGGGCGGCGGGACCGGTGGACGACTATCAAGCAAGCGCATCACTATGTGACAACACCCGATGAGAGTGAGGTCGCCCTTCCGACGAGACTACCTTGGCCCAGTGATGAAGGACTCCGTCCTAGGAGGAGGAGATTAGGCATCTCTGCCTTCTGCCCTACTGACATCAATGAGCTGTTCGACAAACCTTGCTGGCATGGAAAGCGGGTTAGCCACAAGAACAAGCCGCAGTGGGGGTGATGACTCCAAAGGAGATGCGGTGATACCGTAGGGACAAACAAAGAAGATCGAAAAACCACACCTAGAGGGGGTGCTAAGGGAGTAGTAGCGACAAAAGGAGAGGGAAGGACGTAGCGGTTCCAGCCTCCGGAACATCGCCCGGGGTCCTTGTTTGTTTCTGCAGCCCTAGCGGCATTCGGGAAGCCGCGGGCTGGGTGATTGACAGCGAGGGCATAGTCGCCTCCGTGTTCCATGTGTGCGATCAGGGCACCCACGGCAGCATCACGTACACCATCACACTCTCCACCGGGCACGTTTGGAACGACAAGTACCGTGGGGGATCCAAGCAATTTGACGTTGCTGCACTTGGGAAAAACGACCGGTGGACGGCGGGACCGGTGGACGACTATCAAGCAAGTGCATCACTATGTGACAACACCCGATGAGAGTGAGGTCATCCTTCCGACGAGACTACCCTGGCCCAGTGATGAAGGACTCCGTCCTAGGAGGAGGAGATTAGGCATCTCTGCCTTCTGCCCTACTAACATCAATGAGCTGTTCGACAAACCTTGCTGGCATGAAAAGCGGGCTAGCCACAAGAACAAGCCGCAGTGGGGGTGATGACTCCGAAGGAGATGCGGTGATACCGTAGGGACAAACAAAGAACATCGAAAAACCACACCTAGAGGGGGTGCTAAGGGAGTAGTAGCGACAAAAGGAGAGGGAAGGACGTAGCGGTTCAAGCCTCCGGAACACCGCCCAGGGTCCTTGTTTGTTGCTGCAGCCCTAGCGGCAATCGGGAAGGTGCGGGCTGGCTGATTGACAGTGAGGGCACGGTCGCCACCGTGTTTGATGTGTGCGATCAGGGCATCCCCGGCAGCATCACGTACACCATCACACTCTCCACCGGGCACGTTTGGAACGCCAAGTACCCTGGGGGATCCAAGCAAATTGACGTTGCGGCGCTTGGGAAAAACGACCGGTGGGCGGCGGGACCGGTGGACGACTATCAAGCAAGCGCATCACTATGTGACAACACCCGATGAGAGTGAGGTCGCCCTTCCGACGAGACTACCTTGGCCCAGTGATGAAGGACTCCGTCCTAGGAGGAGGAGATTAGGCATCTCTGCCTTCTGCCCTACTAACATCAATGAGCTGTTCGACAAACCTTGCTGGCATGAAAAGCGGGCTAGCCACAAGAACAAGCCGCAGTGGGGGTGATGACTCCGAAGGAGATGCGGTGATACCGTGGGGACAAACAAAGAAGATCGAAAAACCACACCTAGAGGGAGTAGTAGCGACAAAAGGAGAGGGAAGGACGTAGCGGTTCGAGCCTCCGGAACGCCGCGTAGGGTCCTTGTCTGTTGCTGCAGCCCTAGCGGCATTCGGGAAGCCGCGGGCTGGCTGATTGACAGCGAGGGCACGGTCGCCACCGTGTTCCATGTGTGCGATCAGGGCACCCACGGCAGCATCACGTACACCATCACACTCTCCACCGGGCACGTTTGGAACGCCAAGTACCGTGGGTGATCCAAGCAATTTGACGTTGCGGCGCTTGGGAAAAACGACCGGTGGGCGGCGGGACCGGTGGACGACTATCAAGCAAGCGCATCACTATGTGACAACACCCGATGAGAGTGATGTCGTCCTTCCGACGAGACTACCTTGGCCCAGTGATGAAGGACTCCGTCCTAGGAGGAGGAGATTAGGCATCTCTGCCTTCTGCCCTACTAACATAAATGAGCTGTTCGACAAACCTTGCTGGCATGAAAAGCGGGCTAGCCACAAGAACAAGCCGCAGTGGGGGTGATGACTCCGAAGGAGATGCGGTGATACCGTAGGGACAAACAAAGAAGATCGAAAAACCACACCTAGAGGGGGTGCTAAGGGAGTAGTAGCGACAAAAGGAGAGGGAAGGACGTAGCGGTTCGAGCCTCGGGAACACCGCCCAGGGTCCTTGTTTGTTGCTGCAGCCCTAGCGGCATTCGGGAAGCCGCGGGCTGGCTGATTGACAGTGAGGGCACAGTCGCCACCGTGTTTGATGTGTGCGATCAGGGCACCCCCGGCAGCATCACGTACACCATCACACTCTCCACCGGGCACGTTTGGAACGCCAAGTACCGAGGGGGATCCAAGCAAATTGACGTTGCGGCGCTTGGGATAAACGACCGGTGGACGGCGGGACCGGTGGACGACTATCAAGCAAGCGCATCACTATGTGACAACACCCGATGAGAATGAGGTCGTCCTTCCGACGAGACTACCCTGGCCCAGTGATGAAGGACTCCGTCCTATGAGGAGAAGATTAGGCATCTCTGCCTTCTGCCCTACTAACATCAATGAGCTGTTCGACAAACCTTGCTCGCATGGAAAGCGGGTTAGCCACAAGAACAAGCCGCAGTGGGGGTGATGACTCCGAAGGAGATGCAGTGATATCCTGGGGACAAAAAAAGAACAACGAAAAACCACACCTAGAGGGGGTGCTAAGGGAGTAGTAGCGACAAAAGGAGAGGGAAGGACGTAGCGGTTCGAGCCTCCGGAACAACGCCTAGGGTCCTTGTTTGTTGCTGCAGCCCTAGCGGCATTCGGGAAGCCGCGGGCTGGGTGATTGACAGCGAGGGCATAGTCGCCTCCGTGTTCCATGTGTGCGATCAGGGCACCCCCGGCAGCATCACGTACACCATCACACTCTCCACCGGTCACGTTTGGAACGCCAAGTACCCTGGGGGATCCAAGCAATTTGACGTTGCTGCGCTTGGGAAAAACAACCGGTGGACGGCGGGACCGGTGGACGACTATCAAGCAAGCGCATCACTATGTGACAACACCCGATGAGAGTGAGGTCGTCCTTCCGACGAGACTACCCTGGCCCAGTGCTGAAGGACTCCGTCCTAGGAGGAGGAGATTAGGCATCTCTGCCTTCCGCCCTACTAACATCAATGAGCTGTTCGACAAACCTTGCTAGCATGAAAAGCGGGCTAGCCACAAGAACAAGCCGCAGTGGGGGTGATGACTCCGAAGGAGATGCGGTGATACCGTAGGGACAAACAAAGAAGATCGAAAAACCACACCTAGAGGGGGTGCGAAGGGAGTAGTAGCGACAAAAGGAGAGGGAAGGACGTAGCGGTTCAAGCCTCCGGAACGCCGCCCAGGGTCCTTGTTTGTTGCTGCAGCCCTAGCGGCAATCGGGAAGGTGCGGGCTGGCTGATTGACAGTGAGGGCACAGTCGCCACCGTGTTCGATGTGGGCAATCACGGCACCCCCGGCAGCATCACGTGCACCATGACACTCTCCACCGGGCACGTTTGGAACGACAAGTACCGTGGGTGATCCAAGCAATTTGACGTTGCGGCGCTTGGGAAAAACGACTGGTGGACGGCGGGACCGGTAAACGACTATCAAGCAAGCGCATCACTATGTGACAACACGTGAACCAGGTGTATGCAGCGCATGAAGCATCAACTCTTAGTGGGTTTTAACTTCCTAACCCCCTTGCTAACTCTATGAGGAACCCAGCACAACAGGCTTTGATGACATTGTTTGCCTTCCCCCTTTGGAGGCCCCGGATATGGCAGAAGTGTGGGTGTTCTTTGTCTCCCCCTTTTGGGGGCTGTGCCATGGCACAGGTGATGAAAATATCATCCCCCTAAGTTAGGGAGGGGCATCACCAACTGTACCACATTTGCTTTCATATCGTCCTCTCTCCAGTCTTCACTCCGTCTAGTGCTACCAAATGCCTTGTAGAGTCTCTATCTCGGTGGACTGGTACAAAAAGCACAATTTACCACTCAATGCTATGGTGGAATCAACCGCATGCCCGGCAAGAGATCGTCACGAATGCCCGGCCCTCTATGGGTTAGTTCTACTCGCACTCCGCGGCACCCATTGCTTCGGCTATGCCCGTAAGCCCCGACCACGCGCCTGCTCCTGCCACCATTGGCGCGGCGCTGCCAAGCGCCGCCCAAAGACGCAATGCCATCGCTTGGAGGTACTTGTGCCGGCGGGACCAGTGGACTACTATCAAGCAAGCGCATCACTATGTGACAACACCCGATGAGAGTGATGCCGTCCTTCCGACGAGACTACCTTGGCCGAGTGATGAAGGACTCTGTCCTAGGAGGAGGAGATTAGGCAGCTTTGCCTTCTGCCCTACTAACCTAAATCAGCTGTTCGACAAATCTTGCTGGCATGAAAAGCGGGCTAGCCACAAGAACAAGCCGCAGTGGGGGTGATGACTCCGAAGGAGATGCAGTGATACCGTCGGAACAAACAAAGGAGATCGAAAAACCGCACCTAGAGGGAGTGCTAAGGGAGTAGTAGCGACAAGAGAAGAGGGAAGGACGTAGCGGTTCGTGCCTCCGGAACGCCGCCTAGGCTCCTCGTTTGTTGCTGCAGCAATAGCGGCATTCAGGAATCCGCGGGCCTGATGATTGATAGAGAGGGCACAGTCGCCACCGTGTTCCATGTGTGCGATCATGGCACGCCTGGCAGCATCACGTACACCATCACACTCTCCACCGGGCACGTTTAGAACGCCAAGTACTGTGGGGAATCCAAGCAATTTGACGTTGCGGCGCTTGGGGAAAACGACCGGCCATCGCACAGCGCATTAATGTCGGCCAAGATCACGAAGTGGAACCAGAGGAGGATCCACCGTCGGGTGCAAAGCGGGCTTCCCTAGGAAGAGGCAGTGCCTTCGGAGATTGCTTCGGGAGACCTACGACACACCGACGGACTCAACCGACGGAGCGCCGCCAATGGGCCGCCACAGATGACGCGCCATGAACGGATTGGTACAGGAATGGAATGCAATGGACAAACTCATGCTATAGATGGACTGTCAAAGACGGATTGCCGTGGACACGGCATGAAGATATGAAGAATTTGTTGGGGGACAACCTCAAGAATCCTGCCCTTGATGATGCGGAGACGTTAACCCCATATATCATCGCGCTATTAAAGTTTTCCAGGGCGCCCACCCTACATGACCCGTCGCCACGAGCTAGTGCGTAACAATTGTTTTGCTATTTTGTGTTGCCGAAAGTCACTGCCAACAGCGGACTGCCGGTCGCGGACGAACATGGCCAGACCCCGTTGTAGTGTATCGATTGCCGTTCTCTTGTTGCACTCCATATGTGTCTCTCTGTAACAATCTGGTGGCCTTGTTTTGGTTGCAGTCCGTCCGTCGCAGCCCCCCTTTGATTGTTTATCGCTGGGAGTCTGTTGGTGGCAATGGCATCGCTGGCCATTCATTCATCCTAGTCCGTTGGTGGCAGTGTGGTGGGGCTGCGATGGAATGAGCCTTCAATAAGGGGGATTTGGGGCTCATGGCAAGGGCCCCAGGGTGAATACGGGTGCTTTTGTTGTGATGCAGAGCGGTTGCCTGACAGCTTTCGCGCTGGTTGAGGGGAGTTAGTTGTGATGTAGGGTGCTTCAAATGTGATCGAGGGGTGGCTTTATTCCGGGGCGTGTTGTCCACAGATGGCTCCAAACCGCCAGCGCGATTTGTTGCAGCCCCTGGATCATGATCACATCCTCGAGACCAATCTCGAGGGTCTTGTTAACTACGTGGCATGGATCCTACGCAAGAAGGCGCGCACGCCGAACACGCCAACGAGCAACGAGCGAGAGGCGGACGGTCGGGTGGTGACGGAGATCGTAGGCTCCTTTGCCACCATCTCGGACCCGCTCATGGCACAAAAAGCCCTTGAGGATCCGGGTGGACCATGGCTCACAAGGGAATTCGTCCCCGTTGCACCTAGGGCACCCCAGTAGATATGACAAATTAAAATATGTCCGCCCCGGCATACAAGCCTATGTGTGTGCTCCCATGTACACGTTCGCGGTTGGGACCATTCCACCGTGGCAAAAAAGTGTCGGTCTAGGTTCCCTAATAGATACCAACTCAGGTCTATCTGCCGCGGGGACATGTCTTGGCGTGGGCTTCCACATATAGGTTCCCTGTTGGGACTTTTCGAGCGGGGCCCATAAGTCTAAGTCCCCAGTAGGCTTAGCAAATTGACATTAGTGCGCCGCAGCAGACAACTGTAGGCGTGCGATCCCATATATAGGTCCCCAATTGGTTTCGGTTGCGTTTACGTTTCGGTTGCGGCACAAACGTATGCACCCAAGATGCGCCAATAGATATGACCATATCACATTTTTGCCCCGCAGCGGACATGTGTAGGCATGGGCCCCCATACACAGGTTCCGAGTTGGGACCTGTTGTAACTTCTTCCCCTGACACAGCTTTGGTTACCCCACTTACATAAGCTTGTGATGTAGAGAACTGGCGCTTCAACGCATAGGTCGTGTCCCCAATGCATTTTGGAAATAACACGGGGGGAAAAAAAGAGATGGACAAATGTTGTGATTGTAGTTTGTCCATAAACTTCAATTTTTCAGCCTTCCACAGGTATGCACGTTCTAAGGGGTCCCCAATATGAATTGTCTATGAGCCGTACTACGTTTGGCGGTTTTCAAGCACTTACTTCACGCATTGCAGTATACCTATGTGGGAGTTGGGGTGTGCCCTTATTGTTCTTTGACGGTTGGTTGCATTGGTGAAAATACACTACTACTCGTCGCCGTCACAGTACATTGTTTTTTTTTTGCCGCCAAAACTAGTTTGTGGTGCGCGAACTCATTACCAGTCATAACACCTCATGAAACAAGAAAAAAGAGACAAGAGCTGAAAAAAAAACTTAGAAGACGATTGAGTATAAGGGTTGCCACACAAAAAGGAAGTCTGCGGAGTAAAGGCCAAGGTAAGAATCAACCTGGAAACAGATTCGGCGGGTGGCTAAAGGGGTTCCGAAAGGTGCCAAATGACTACCCAACCAAGAAAGGAAATGTCACGGCGTAGCAAGGCCATCGGTCAAAGTGTAAGCCTACCACGGGCCATCCTCGAAAAGCTAATAACCACAAATATCGACGCTGCGAAGAACCTGGTGCTAAGGAGTCTGCTTCTATGACATGTTCACAGCTACGAACCATGAAAGTGCCCCATTTCAACGAGGACGCTGCTAAGGAGCCGGCTCCCTTGTTGGATCGCTGACAAGGAACCAGGTGTATGCAGCGCATGACGCATCAACTCTCCAACATTGTAGCCTCCTGGTCATGCTACAGCCCCGCCCTACCTCCGCCGCACTGTCGGGATACGTTTCCACTCACAAGCAGAGATGGTTCCGTGACTACCGCGTCGGATGGTGCCCAGATGCCCCACGCCATCCAGCACAACTGCGACGCGCAGTCAGGCTGCAGCGGGGGAAGATGCGCCTGTTGGCCAACACTGGGAAAAGAGGGACAACAGCCTTGCATTTGCTACCCCCGCTTATGTTATTCAGGAAGTGGTGGATTGCGTGCGCGCATTGGTATGTCATGTGCTTGCGCCTCTGTGGATGTGTGTGCATGTATGGACGGGCGGGGGCGCCATATCAGGCCGTGGACGAGAAGATTTAAATCCCCGTTGCCATTGCGCAAGAGCCACCTGGGAACTCGGTAGCCATGGGGTAAAAGAACAATATCGGACGGAGATGAGGGACTATGAGAGAGGACAGTTCAGTAGGAAGTAGAGAGAACACAGCTACGAACCATGAAAGTGCCCGATTTCAACGAGGACGCTGCTAAGGAGCCGGCTCCCTTGTTGGATCGCTGACAAGGAACCAGGTGTATGCAGCGCATGACGCATCAACTCTCCAACATTGTAGCCTCCTGGTCATGCTACAGCCCCGCCCTACCTCCGCCGCACTGCTCGGATACGTTTCCACTCACAAGCACAGATGGTTCCGTGACTACCGCGTCGGACGGTGCCCAGATGCCCCACGCCATCCAGCACAACTGCGACGCGCAGTCAGGCTGCAGCGGGGGAAGATGCGCCTGTTGGCCAACACTGGGAAAAGAGGGACAACAGCCTTGCATTTGCTACCCCCGCTTATGTTATTTAGGAAGTGGTGGATTGCGTGCGCGCATTGGTATGTCATGTGCTTGCGCCTTTGTGGATGTGTGTGCATCTATGGACGGGCGGGGGCGCCATATCAGGCCGTGGACGAGAAGATTTAAATCCCCGTTGCCATTGCGCAAGAGCCACCTGGGAACTCGGTAGCCATGGGGTAAAAGAACAATATCGGACGGAGATGAGGGACTATGAGAGAGGACAGTTCAGTAGGAAGTAGAGAGAACACAGCTACAAACCATGAAAGTGCCCGATTTCAACGAGGACGCTGCTAAGGAGCCGGCTCCCTTGTTGGATCGCTGACAAGGGACTAGGTGTATGCAGCGCATGACGCATCAACTCTCCAACATTGTAGCCTCCTGGTCATGCTACAGCCCCGCCCTACCTCCGCCGCACCGCTCGGATACGTTTCCACTCACAAGCACAGATGGTTCCGTGACTACCGCGTCGGATGGTGCCCAGATGCCCCACGCCATCCAGCACAACTGCGACGCGCAGTCAGGCTGCAGCGGGGGAAGATGCGCCTGTTGGCTCACACTGGGAAAAGAGGGACAACGGCCTTGCATTTGCTACCCCCGCTTATGTTATTTAGGAAGTGGTGGATTGCGTGCGCGCATTGGTATGTCATGTGCTTGCGCCTCTGTGGATGTGTGTGCATCTATGGACGGGCGGGGGCGCCATATCAGGCCGTGGACGAGAAGATTTCAACCCCCGTTGCCATTGCGCAAGAGCCACCTGGGAACTCGGTAGCCATGGGGTAAAAGAACAATATCGGACGGAGATGAGGGACTATGAGAGAGGACAGTTCAGTAGGAAGTAGAGAGAACACAGCTACGAACCATGAAAGTGCCCGATTTCAACGAGGACGCTGCTAAGGAGCCGGCTCCCTTGTTGGATCGCTGACAAGGGACTAGGTGTATGCAGCGCATGACGCATCAACTCTCCAACATTGTAGCCTCCTGGTCATGCTACAGCCCCGCCCTACCTCCGCCGCACTGTCGGGATACGTTTCCACTCACAAGCACAGATGGTTCCGTCACTACCGCGTCGGATGGTGCCCAGATGCCCCACGCCATCCAGCACAACTGCGACGCGCAGTCAGGCTGCAGCGGGGGAAGATGCGCCTGTTGGCCAACACTGGGAAAAGAGGGACAACGGCCTTGCATTTGCTACCCCCGCTTATGTTATTCAGGAAGTGGTGGATTGCGTGCGCGCATTGGTATGTCATGTGCTTGCGCCTCTGTGGATGTGTGTGCATCTATGGACGGGCGGGGGCACCATATCAGGCCGTGGACGAGAAGATTTAAATCCCCGTTGCCATTGCGCAAGAGCCACCTGGGAACTCGGTAGCCATGGGGTAAAAGAACAATATCGGACGGAGATGAGGGACTATGAGAGAGGACAGTTCAGTAGGAAGTAGAGAGAACACAGCTACGAACCATGAAAGTGCCCGATTTCAACGAGGACGCTGCTAAGGAGCCGGCTCCCTTGTTGGATCGCTGACAAGGGACTAGGTGTATGCAGCGCATGACGCATCAACTCTCCAACATTGTAGCCTCCTGGTCATGCTACAGCCCCGCCCTACCTCCGCCGCACTGCTCGGATACGTTTCCACTCACAAGCACAGATGGTTCCGTGACTACCGCGTCGGATGGTGCCCAGATGCCCCACGCCATCCAGCACAACTGCGACGCGCAGTCAGGCTGCAGCGGGGGAAGATGCGCCTGTTGGCTCACACTGGGAAAAGAGGGACAACAGCCTTGCATTTGCTACCCCCGCTTATGTTATTCAGGAAGTGGTGGATTGCGTGCGCGCATTGGTATGTCATGTGCTTGCGCCTCTGTGGATGTGTGTGCATCTATGGACGGGCGGGGGCGCCATATCAGGCCGTGGACGAGAAGATTTAAATCCCCGTTGCCATTGCGCAAGAGCCACCTGGGAACTCGGTAGCCATGGGGTAAAAGAACAATATCGGACGGAGATGAGGGACTATGAGAGAGGACAGTTCAGTAGGAAGTAGAGAGAACACAGCTACGAACCATGAAAGTGCCCGATTTCAACGAGGACGCTGCTAAGGAGCCGGCTCCCTTGTTGGATTGCTGACAAGGAACCAGGTGTATGCAGCGCATGACGCATCAACTCTCCAACATTGTAGCCTCCTGGTCATGCTACAGCCCCGCCCTACCTCCGCCGCACTGTCGGGATACGTTTCCACTCACAAGCACAGATGGTTCCGTGACTACCGCGTCGGATGGTGCCCAGATGCCCCACGCCATCCGACACAACTGCGACGCGCAGTCAGGCTGCAGCGGGGGAAGATGCGCCTGTTGGCCAACACTGGGAAAAGAGGGACAACGGCCTTGCATTTGCTACCCCCGCTTATGTTATTTAGGAAGTGGTGGATTGCGTGCGCGCATTGGTATGTCATGTGCTTGCGCCTCTGTGGATGTGTGTGCATCTATGGACGGGCGGGGGCGCCATATCAGGCCGTGGACGAGAAGATTTAAATCCCCGTTGCCATTGCGCAAGAGCCACCTGGGAACTCGGTAGCCATGGGGTAAAAGAACAATATCGGACGGAGATGAGGGACTATGAGAGAGGACAGTTCCGTAGGAAGTAGAGAGAACACAGCTACGAACCATGAAAGTGCCCGATTTCAACGAGGACGCTGCTAAGGAGCCGGCTCCCTTGTTGGATCGCTGACAAGGAACCAGGTGTATGCAGCGCATGACGCATCAACTCTCCAACATTGTAGCCTCCTGGTCATGCTACAGCCCCGCCCTACCTCCGCCGCACTGCTCGGATACGTTTCCACTCACAAGCACAGATGGTTCCGTGACTACCGCGTCGGATGGTGCCCAGATGCCCCACGCCATCCAGCACAACTGCGACGCGCAGTCAGGCTGCAGCGGGGGAAGATGCGCCTGTTGGCTCACACTGGGAAAAGAAGGACAACGGCCTTGCATTTGCTACCCCCGCTTATGTTATTTAGGAAGTGGTGGATTGCGTGCGCGCATTGGTATGTCATGTGCTTGCGCCTCTGTGGATGTGTGTGCATCTATGGACGGGCGGGGGCGCCATATCAGGCCGTGGACGAGAAGATTTAAATCCCCGTTGCCATTGCGCAAGAGCCACCTGGGAACTCGGTAGCCATGGGGTAAAAGAACAATATCGGACGGAGATGAGGGACTATGAGAGAGGACAGTTCAGTAGGAAGTAGAGAGAACACAGCTACGAACCATGAAAGTGCCCGATTTCAACGAGGACGCTGCTAAGGAGCCGGCTCCCTTGTTGGATCGCTGACAAGGGACTAGGTGTATGCAGCGCATGCCGCATCAACTCTCCAACATTGTAGCCTCCTGGTCATGCTACAGCCCCGCCCTACCTCCGCCGCACTGTCGGGATACGTTTCCACTCACAAGCACAGATGGTTCCGTCACTACCGCGTCGGATGGTGCCCAGATGCCCCACGCCATCCGACACAACTGCGACGCGCAGTCAGGCTGCAGCGGGGGAAGATGCGCCTGTTGGCCAACACTGGGAAAAGAGGGACAACGGCCTTGCATTTGCTACCCCCGCTTATGTTATTCAGGAAGTGGTGGATTGCGTGCGCGCATTGGTATGTCATGTGCTTGCGCCTCTGTGGATGTGTGTGCATCTATGGACGGGCGGGGGCGCCATATCAGGCCGTGGACGAGAAGATTTAAATCCCCGTTGCCATTGCGCAAGAGCCACCTGGGAAGTCGGTAGCCATGGGGTAAAAGAACAATATTGGACGGAGATGAGGGACTATGAGGGAGGACAGTTCAGTAGGAAGTAGAGAGAGTGAGTAAGGAATAGCATACACCTGATGCATGAACGTTTCTTAGGCACCCTCGTCGCAGGGACCAGGGCAGACTCAGCTCGCAGCGTATTCTTGGGATGCGTGGCGGATAAGGCATACCCTGATGGTTGCACGTACCACTACTGAAGTAGCGTTCTCCGTCCTCACACGAACAGGACAGCTCTCTGGGCCTTTCCGGTGCCGCTCCCCGCTCCTGCCCACTAGACTCTCGTGCTTCGTCCTCCTCGTACCATCGCCAAAAGCGGTTGTGCGCTGGCTCCGGCTCGTCGTGCATCTGCCCTAGGTGGCCGTGCATAGAGTTGGATTGGTGTTGCTCATATTCCTGTTTCGGTGCTGCCGGCGCGACCGATCCTCGAGACGAATCTCGAGGGTCTTGCTAACTACATGGCATGGATCCCACGCAAGAAGGAGCGCACGCCCTACAAGCCACCGAGCCAGGAGCGAGAGGCGAAAGGTCGGGTGGTGAAGGAGATCGTAGGCTTCTGCGCCACCATTCCGGACCCGCTCATGGAACAAAAAGCCCGTGAGGATCTAGGTAGACCATCGCTGACAAGGGAATTCATCTCCTCGTGCGTTTTAACTCCCCAACCCCCTTGCTAACTCTATGAGGAACCCAGCACAACAGGCTTTGATGACATTGTTTGCCTTCCCCCTTTGGAGGCCCCGGATATGGCAAAAGTGTGGGTGTTCTTTGTCTCCCCCTTTTGGGGGCCGTGCCATGGCAGAGGTGATGAAAATATCATTCCCCTAAGGTAGGGAGGGGCATAACCAACTGAACCACACTTTGCTTTCATATCGTCCTCTCTCCCCTCTTCACTCCGTCTAGTGTTACAAAATGCCTTGTAGAGTCTCTGTCTCGGTGGATTGGTACAAAAAGCACAATTTACCACTCAATGCTCTTGTGGAATCAACCGCATGCCCGGCAAGAGATTGTCACCAATGCCCGGCCCTCTATGGGTTAGTTCTAGTCGCACTCCGCGGCACGCATTGCTTCGGCTATGCCCGTAAGCCCCGACCACGCGCCTGCTCCTGCCACCATTGGCGCGGCGCTGCTAAGCGCTGCCCAAAGACGCAATGCCATCGCTTGGAGGTACTTGTGCCGGCGGGACCGCTGGAAGACTATCAAGCAAGCGCATCACTATGCGACAACACCCGATGAGAGTGATGCCGTCCTTCCGACAAGACTACCTTGGCCCAGCGATGAAGGACTCCGTCCTAGGAGGAGGAGATTAGGCATCTCTGCCTTCTGCCCTACGAACCTCAATGAGCTGTTCGACAAACCTTGCTGGCATGAAAAGCGGGCCAGCCACAAGAACAAGCCGCAGTGAGGGTGATGACTCCGAAGGAGATGCGGTGATACCGTCGGGACAAACAAAGGAGATCGAAAAACCACACCTAGAAGGGGTGCTAAGGGAGTAGTAACGACAAGAGGAGAGGGTAGGAGGTAGCGGTTCGAGCCTCAAAAAGCCGCCCAGGGGTGCCTGGGAAGAACGACCGGCCATTGTAGAGTGCATTGATGTCGGATGAGATCACGAAGTGGAACCACAGAAGGATCCACCGTCGGGAGCAAAGTGGGCGCCCTAGGGAGAGGCAGCGCCTTCGGAGATCGCTTCAGGAGACCTACGAGACAATTCACAACATGGAGGACAGCACCCGGTGACGTTTCCGGATGCGGCAGAGAACTCGCACCCCCTCGGTTGGCCATCTTGGCCCGGAGTGAAGCCCGTGCCCCCCCCCCCCCCCACCCCCCCCACCCGGTGGTGTGCCGCATGACGGCGGCGCTTAGCTATCATTACCGAGTGGCACGCTGTCCCGTGCTGGAAGTTCTACTACTTGTGGTGCTGGTGTTGTTGGTGCGTAGGCTGCCTATGTAGCAACAACGTGTGCTACACCACGGTCCGGGGCGGGGGGGGGGGGGGGGCGGGTCCATACGTCGACAACCTCCCATTGTGCAGCCAATTTCAAGGAGGGGGGTGGGGTGGGGTTGGGTGGTAGGGGGGGGGAGTCATGGGGTCAGCCGGAGGGGGGGGCGCGGTAAGCGGCAGCCCTGCATATATGGCTTAAAATGGCCGCATCATTGCTCTCATCGTTTTGTGGTATTTATGTTGAAAAAAATTGTAGGGGGGCGGCATGGTATGCAGTACATTTGCTTTAGGGCGTAGCACCTCCAAGTCAATTTGCGGCCACTGTTGCAAGTGGCGCCACCCCGAAAATGGGAACGTGGCTATGTGATCCTCGCCTTCCCCAGGGGCCAAATGTGGGCGGGAATGCTACATAACCCCTGCATTCTCGGGGGACCCCAACAAATGGGACAAAATGCAAAGTGGCTACATCACTCCATATGTCATGCATGTGTCATACATCACCCCCATTTTCCCCATTTTTCCATGGCCCTGCGGCTAGTCGGCTAGTTCGGTTGCGGCTAGCGCGGAGGCCTGCATAGGAGGAAGGGGGGTCCCCGAAACCCCCCGCCCCTCCTCTCTTCCTCCTCCACTCCACCCCGGGATCACGAGCAGCAGGGGGCTGCAGGGGGGCTTCGGGCTGGGCGGGGTCCTGGTGCCTCCCCACCCCTCAGCGATCAGGGGCAGCAGGATGCTGCAGGGCAGGATCTGGGGCAGCAGGATGCTGCAGGATGTTCTGTGGTGCAGGCATCTGGGTCAGGGGTGTCAGGGACAGGGCCAGGGTCAGGGACAAGGTGGTTTTCCTCACCCACCCGGCACGGCGCAGCCCCCCCCCCCCCTCCCTCCGTGGGCGGGCAGGGCAGGCACAGGAGCACGACAGTGCGGCACGCGAGGGCAGGGCAGCGCGTGGGGCAGACCGACAGCGGCGCCCCTCGCAGCACAGGGGTGCAGCAGCCCGTCTGCTGACCCGCGGGGGGGGGGGGGGGGGCTCTTGAGCCTGGGCTTCACTCGGCAAGTGCAGTCATCAGGAGGGGGAAGGGGGCGCCCAACCCACTACAGTCGCACCTGCACCTGCGGGCGCGGATGGGGGAGCGCACAGCCCGAGATCTGGGCAGGGTCGCTCCTCGGAGGATCCCACATAGGATGGAGGCCCAGGTCGTTCCGTCGCGCCGCGATACGCTGGGGGGGCAGGGGGGTAAGGGCCTTATATATCTGTGTACGGATGTATATAGATGAGCTCTCACCCGCTAACCCCCTGATCCCCTCAATCGCACTAGCGTCCAGGACGTGAAAAGGCGAATGCCTCCTCTCTTCCAATACATCCCTGCCCTATCCGGACTTTATTGTTACATACATTATTTCTTTTTGTTGGAAAGGTACAGACCAATGATTGGCTTCCGCCGGAGCAAGATTTGTGCTTGAAGTCGGACGTGTGGACGGTTGCGCTCATCATTTTGGAGATTGATCATCTGAAGCCACCCCCTATCCAGGCCGAGGAGCTTTTCTTCTTGCGGTATGCGGTAAAGAAGCACATTCAACCCGCAGTCGATCACATCACAGCCATACTGGATACCGCTATTGATGATAGCAGCGCCCCACTACAAGAGACTTTGCGTCGCATGTTTCGCGTGAACCCGAATGATCGCATCTCGGCTGAGGAGGCATATCAAGCAGTGCTGGAGAAGATGACAGCCGCACAAAGGGCTTGGTTTCAGGAGAATGGTGCGGACCTGCCTGACAACAAGGTGCCTGCTTACATAGTTACACCCGTGCCTTGGAAAAGTCGAGTCAGGATGAGTCGCTACGGAAAAAAGGGAAGAAACATTTCTTAGCCCCATGCCACAACTAGCACCTTGTGGCGCACTTTTGTCACAGCCGGGAAATGCCAGGGCTCCGAAAGTGCAGATGCACAGCTCCACCAACTACGGTAGTGGCCATTTTTTAAAACTAGCTAACTGAAAAGTGCCAATTGTTGCCCATTTTTTAATTCTGCTACTAATTCCGAGTATATTGAGCGTAGACACATGGGGTGAAAATTGTTTCACCCTATACCACATCAAGCGAATCTTGCTTACGGCGCCTTTGGCGCCGATGGGCCGGCACTTTCGAGGCAATTTCCATGTAGACGAGGGGGATGGACGTCAACTACCCGCCCCTCCCCCCCGTGTGTTACACGCAACTCAACTGTTCGAGGCCGGAAATGGGGCCCGCCGGCAGCCATGGGAGAAACATTTGCCTGTCCCCTTCCTGGCGCAGGTCATTTGCACGTCGGATGGTGGCCTAGACAACGGCGTGGTTGCTGGGCCAGCTCCACTACTAGTGAGACAGATACAAGCGGGAAAAACTGCCAAGTCACAACGCATGCTTTCACCTTCGGCATTCGTCTTGTGTGAAGGCATTGGGCTAGCGAGAGTCACCAAAAAAATTCGACTACTAGGTACCCTCCTGTATGGTTTGGAATTGTTGAGCCTCCGAGGTGGGTTTTGAAGGGGGGGTGCGAGCTACGACAAGGACATTCCT
The DNA here is from genome assembly GCA_964036045.1 of Eutreptiella sp. 'Long Island Sound 2002'. Lineage (NCBI taxonomy): Eukaryota > Euglenozoa > Euglenophyceae > Eutreptiales > Eutreptiaceae > Eutreptiella > Eutreptiella sp. 'Long Island Sound 2002'. The sequence continues at coordinate 15,378,258 of OZ038402.1, read as the reverse complement.
TGTGCAAAAGTCATTCTTGGTAATGTAAGGAGGATGCACCTTCCATTTGGGTGACCTCCAAACTCCGAACAAGAAGTGTGGGAGTGGGTGGCTCACAAGATTCTCGATGAGGACTTGGAATGTGAACTTGAGTGAAGCCAAGAATGAAACAAAGCGCTCACTCACATGCCCCCAAACCAAACCAGGGTCCTTCAATAGGCCAAGACGGGCCAAAACAAAAGGGAGAAACAAAAGAAGTGTCACTAAAAGAGTAGTTGGTGAAGTCTCCCTACCAGTATAAGTGGTTTGTCTCCGCATGCAAAGTGAAGAAAACCACAGACCGTGGAGGGGGCTGAGAGACAATCTCGTGAGACCATGGAAAAGGAGCACTTCAAGATCACCCGGAGCTGAGCGAAGACACGTGCTAGTAGTACAACACACAGTTGGCTGAAACTTGAGGGGCATGAGGCTAGTTTTGGTGTTGTACCCAATTGGTATCCTTGGGCCCAGAGGAGAAACGTGAGGTCACGTAAGGGTGAGGCTATGGGTTGTGGTCATCGACAAGCGTCGGCACCAAGAACAAGCGCACTGTTGCAAGAGCCGGCGTCTCCATTGGCTATGCCAAACACCGGTGCAAAGCCCTAGCACACCATTTATTGCGCCCTACACCATTGCCAAAACTTCGCTTGTCAGCGCCTAAACCAGCAGCCAACGGCAAGACCCAGGGTGGCATTGCACATGCCATACGACGACGTTAGTATGGGCCGCCTGTTCCTTCCTCCTTGTTTTGCTGGTCAATGGTACTAACGTCAGGACTTTGGTATTGCAAATTTGACTCAAAAAGGTTTTTTTGGCTGTGAGACGATGCTCCGCATGAGGCGGGGGAAGCCTTGTAACCTCCCTTGTTTGTGACAACTTTGGTGTTGTTATAGTTGGGAGTCACACTTCAACACTTCTTTTGTTGTAGGGATTTCCTTATGTGGCTTTGTGTTACCCACCTTGAAGGTTTGCTTTGCTCCTAGTACGCCCAACCCAACTTTCTGAGAATCGAGGCTCTTTCTGCAAAGGGTGGGAGTGGACGATAGCTTTTAATTTTAATTTGATTTTACACTTAACTATCATGACGGCAACATTCCATTGTGGTTTTCTATGCAGGTTTTGGTTGCCATGGCGCCAAGAAAAGGGCAATGCCCGAGCTGCAACTTTTTTGGCCAACTATGTCAACCATGACCATCAAAAAAAGCATGGCAATGCGGCATGGGAAGAACATAAAAGGACAAAGAAGATTAAGAGAGTGGAGGAGGAGGTGGTGGTGGAGGAGGAGGAGGAGGAGCGGGAGGAGGAGGAGGAGAGGGAGGAGGAGGGAGGATAACGATGAAGAGTGGCTAGCAAAGGATACGCGTCGTTCAAAGAGCGATGCAACGACAAGAGAAGGGAGGATGACGATGAAGACCGGCTAGCAAATTGTAGGCGTCGGTCAAAGAGCGATGCGACCACAACCACAACGAACATCGGCCACAACATCGTCCGCAACATTACGTGAGGGGATAATAAAGGGGGGAGGTCCAGCGGAAGGGGCGGAAGGAGAAGCGGCAGCTGCAAAACGAGCTGGTATACAAGCCGTGGAATAAGCCGTAAAGCCCGCTGGGAAACGAGCCGCAAGATCTGTTGCAGCATCACCTACAAAAGCAGCTGCAACGTCAAGTACAACATCACCAATGCACAATTGCCATAGGCCCCACCAGTGTACGCCAGCTTTGAGCACCAAAACCCTGCGGCGGGCATTGCCTTGCCAAATTACACCCTGTTGCTAGTCACGGGAGGGGGGGGTGGCAAACCTCAAGGAGACGGTGGCACGGCTCCAAAAAGTTGCCGGGGCTAATACGACCGCCATGCATTCCCAATTTGCTCTCTACTATGGTGTGCACCTACGCACTGATGGCGGTGTTGCACACTCCTGCCCATGTGTGGGCGCACTGCCTGGCAGGGGCCTAGACCCCAACGATTGGGGCAACGCGGTGCGGCCGTACACATATGCGACACACTCAAGGCTTGTTGGGTTGTCACCAACTTCAAAGGGTGCGTTCATGTAGACTTCCCAAAGCTAAAGCTTCGAGCCACCTTTTGATTGCTTGTATGACTAGGTAGGGCACTTGTTCTTTGACTATGATGAGAAGTTGCTAAGCATTGTTGCGGACAGCAAGTATGTAATGGTGGACATGGCGTGTGTGGTGTGTTTGATATTTTTGAGGTGCCAAAAATCAAACGAGGTGCGCTGCGACACGCAATCAAGCAACCACATACAAACCAAACCCGCCATTGCAAAAAGCAGTCGACCGACCAACGCCTGCCCACTGACAAATATGAGTTTGATGAAATTGAATGCAACCGGTTGCCTGGGCAATGTGCCATATCTTGAAAGCGGAATGCTGCAATCAATGATTGTTGTCACGGTGGGAATTTGCCTCCAATTTTCCGGGCTTGCGTGATTTGGCAATTTATGCTATTGCTTGCCTTGATTTCACCATTGACCACCACACTTGCTCAAATCACGATGGGCCTCGTGATATACCACCGCCGTAGCTCATGACACACAGCTGGGCTGCCTGTTGGCAATGTTCATGGAAACAGACGCATGTCATTGTGGTGCAACACACGTTGTGGGTGAGACGTTGGCGTGCATGTTAGGGAGAATCTTTTCTGCAACGTGTTGCATGTTGTGGTGTTTTCAGCTCCAGGGTCCCCTAGCATCTATGTGCACCATGAGAAAGGCACTGAAGGTTCATCCTCTCTTTTTGTCATGCAAAGGATAACCCCCCCCGCTTTTTTGCACATGTGTGTAAAGAATGTTGTCAACCTCCCCCATCCTACTAACCCTTGCTGCACCCACTTACAAAACCCCCCGCCTCCCTTGGCTAGGGCCTAACCCTGGTGGGGACCCACCTGAATCGGAGGGCAAGGGGGAATGAGGCCTCACAAGAGGCCAGCAGCCAGGCAGGAGGCGTCCGAAATAAACCAAGACAGTAGCAGCAAAATTGCACAACAAGTCCTTTTACCTAGAGAGATATTACAAAATGAAGAAAGCCCTGGTTTCTTCATTATTATGTCACATGTTGAGACTTTGAGTGGTGACGAGATGCGGGCTCATTCGGGTCCAGACAATATGAAGTTGATTGGGGCCATGCAGCAGCCACTGGATGCCCCCAATCATGAGAAGACAACCCCCTCAATCAGCGACCTCCGCAGCCTTGTAGACAAAATTCATGCACGGCGGCGCGACTCACTGCAGGGATTGTACCAGGTGTGTGGCCCCGCCCGCCTCCCTCTCGGGCCAAGCCGTGGCCGAATGAACAACAATGCAGCAAGACAACCTAAGCACAAAGCGGCAATCACCCATGAATCATGAGTCCCTCGGAGGCAGCGATGTGCCTATGTCTCGGCCCAACGGGAAGACAAGGAGGGTTGCTGCAGCTCCCTCTTCTTGCAAATTTGCTCTTCACGGGCTCTTGCATGTGAACTCATTAATTTAAGGAGTGCAGCCTCAGCAAACTCGGATTTCGGGTTATGGAGCCCCCTGCCCCTCCGTGATAGCACCTCCTTGGCCCATCTCAGGTCCAGTAGTGCGCCGGAGGGATTACAAGCAGCGGCCACACAAACAAACAAGCGGGCACACCTGTGCACGTGCAACCATTTCCGTCGACAGCAAATTGCATGCAAGAGCTCTGCTTCACACAGGACGAAATGGATGGTTGGTGTCAAGGGATGCTGTGTGCCACCCTTGCAGCCGAATCTTGAAACCGGGGACGGGCATCCCCTGGGAGACCGCCCTTGGCCAACTACTAGGAAGGGGGAAAGCTGTCCTTGGCCGACCGCTTGGCTGATTCCCAGGTTGGGGGGTTGTGTGAGGAACGGTGTGGCTCCTTGGGTAAAGATGTCACCTTTGGGCCCTCAGAATCCAGAGTGCAGGCCTATCATGACTGTTGGTCAAAGGCAGGGAAAGGAATCTATTTTTTAGCATGTGGATGATGAGCCCTGTTGTTGTCAATCATTGGGAGTCATTGTCATCACGTGTGGTGTCAGTGCCCACATTCCCCGCAAAGTATATTGTGCATACAAGCCGGGCTTTGACATGTGCCTTCAAGAACATGACCTTGGATCCACAACATGCGCACAATGGAGGGAGTTCAGAGAGAGGTGGGTTGTGCGGCTGGGCCGGCCCAAGAGAGTCAATGGTAGTTGAAGAATGGAGGATGCAGAGATGCGTGTGCACATAAACAAACGGTGCTTGTGTATGTTATATGTTCGCTCACCATCAAGTACTATTCTTGTGAGGCTCCAACATGTCGGGGCGTGCCTTCCACTCAATCATGCCAGAGCCCGCTCCAACCGCCTCTCCAGCCGGGGTAGGGAATAGAAGGGGGGCAGGGGGGGGAGGAGAAGAAAAGGAGACAACGAAAAACGAAGTTGCACGAGAGAAATGAGAAGGGAGACATAGCGACAAAAGGAGCAACAAGGGAGAGGTGAGCAAGAACAACGACTGAGAACGGAGAGGGAGTGCGAGCAAAGCCGGAGAGGAGGAGATGACCGCGAGCACGGAACGGAGTGCCCCCCCCCCCCCCACCCATGTGGTTCATGGGGTCACTACACAAGATTTTCTAGTCACACCTCCGTGTGTGCATTGTGGTGGGGGGCTGTAGGTTGTGTTGCTAGTGCATTTTGTAAACAATGCGGAACAAACGATAGGAAGACTGTACTTGTGCCTTTTCTATGAATTTTTCAATCCTTCTATGTCATAGGGCCTCACATGCATCTAGCATATATAGGGGATTCCCAACATGAAATGTGTATGAACCGTACCATGGTCAGTGAAGGTCAAGGCGTTATTTGTCGCTTTGGAGCATGCCTATGTGGGACACCGTTGTTTGTTGTTTGACCGCCAGAACAACTTTGTGGTGCAGGTACTCATTGCTAAAAAGAAAAAATCCAGAAACAAGCAACGCGAAACGAAAGCAAAGTATAAAAATCTGACACCTTTCCCCCACGGCAAAAGAGTTTGGGCTTGGCTTCCCCAAAAGATATGACCAATTGAAATAGGTCCGCTGCAGCGGACAAGTCTAGGGCCGGGCTCCCATGTACAACTTCCAAGTTGGGACATATGCGCCCCGGTGGGAAAGTATGGGTATGGGTTCCCAAATAGATCTCACCACCTGACATCTGACCACCGCGGAGGACATGACTAGGCGTGGGCTTCCATGTACAAGTACCCGGTGGGGACCTTTCTGCCGCGGCACAAAAGTCCAGGCCTGTGTTCCCCAACAGATGTGACCACCGTAGGCATGGGCCACCATAAATAGTTTACCAATCAAGACTTTTTCGACGCGGCGCAAACGTTTGGGTTCGGGTTCCCCAGTCAATATGACCAATTGCAAGTTGTTTACCGCAGCGGACAAGGCTACCCGTACAAGCGCATATACACCTTCCTAGTTGGGGCCTTTCCACCGCGGCGAAAAGATGTACAACTCGGTCCCCCAATGGCTTTAGTCAATTGAGACAAGTCCGCCTCACATTCCAAGATGGGCACTTTCCGCCGTGGCGGCAAAGTCTGCACCTAGGGTACTCCAAGAGATATGACCAATTCAGATATGAGCGCCCCGGCATACAAGCCTATGCGTGTCCTCCTATGCACAGGTTCGTGGTTGCAACCATTCCATGTGTGGGTCTAGGTTCCCTCTACATATGACCAATTGACATCTATCCACCGCAAGGGACATGCCTTGGCGTGGCTTCCACATAAAGGTTGCCCGTTGGCACCTTTCGGGATCAATAAATCTAAGCATGGGTTCCCCATTAGATTTAGCCAATGGATATTAGCGCGTCGAGGCGGACAACTCTGGGTGTGGAATGCCATATACACCTTCCTAGTTGGAACCTTTCGGCTGTGGCACAACAGCAAAATAGCATGCACGTCAATTGCCCCAATAGATATCACCACATCAGATTGTTGCACCTTGGCGGACAATTCTAGGTGTGCGCCCCCATACACAATTTCCCAAGTGTATGCTCTTGTAAGTTCTCTGACTTACAAAGCTTTGTTAGCCACTTACATAAGGTTATGGTGCAAGGACTTTACTGCTTTAGCGCATTGGCCGTGTCCCCGGTGCATTTTGTAAATAACGCAAAACAAAAAATATGAGGAGGACAATGTTTGTGATTCTCAAAACCTTAGTCACAATCTCACTGTCTTTTCTTTTGTCACTCCGTCTACTAAATATGGAGAAGTACAGGGGGAATAGTAAGACCTACTATTGCATTATGGAGGACGGACACACACAGGTACTTGAAATGACAACGTAAGACCCCCCAAGCACAATGCAGCCTTCCACACATGCAAACCAAGGCACTCAAAACCTCAAATCTGCTCTGAAATGGTGTAAAAGTTGGACAATAGAGGCTTCGACCCCCTTTGCTGCACCACCACCCCCACCTCTTTTTTTGAGTGATGGAAGCGCCTCCCCCCGGCCCACTTCAATGTGCAATCTGCCCAGCCTTGTGCCCTCAACCCATGCCTATCCATACCAAGTCCATGCATTGCAACTCACAATCCTCAAGTGCCCCTTCATCCAGCCTCAACTTTTCTAGCTGATGTGTTGCCAGCACAGTCTGCACGTACTCCTTCTTTGATGGAATCTTTGGTTCTGTACTGCATGTCAAGTGTTGCACACAAGGGTCATTGGTTTTCATTGACGATGGTTGAGGCACTTTCTGGGTTCTGAGCGGGCAACATGTTACACAAAAAAAAGCTTCTTAGCATGGGGTTGGTAAGAGGTTTGAGACATGGGCTTCTTAGCGGTTTGAGGGGGTCTCCCGGTACATTAAACGAGTATGAGCGCTTTTGGAATGCTCAGCATTTACATCTTTATTTTTGTGTATGCATGCTCATCTTGGCAGTGACGACTAATGCCATGGTCCAAGAGCAGTCGGAGCTCAGGAAGCAGGTCACGGTGTTGATGGGAGATCACAGGGAGTCACCAACTGCGCAACTCGTCTTGTGGCCTTGGATATCAAGTTTGAGGTTGCTGTATGCAAGGCAAAAATTACTCGTGCAACCGCTGCTGAACTGCGTAGAATGTGGAACCTTAAAACATGTGGAACTCATTAGCCAAAAGACCAAGTCCAACATGGACAGCTAAAATGGGTAGGATTGGTGAACTTGACATGGGTAAACTGCGTCGGAATGAATACCAAAGTTCCCGTGGTGTCATGGTAGTCGCTGAAATGAGCAGCATTGGGCCTTGGGACAAGTGGATCGCGTTGAACTGAAAGCCAACATCCCTATACCAAGCCTACGAGCCAAACGGCCGATAGCGACCTATCACAAAGCCACAAACGGCAGTTTGAGTGGTATTTGCACGGTTTTTGGTCCTTTGTACTCACTGGACCTTCGAGCCCGATAAGAACGGGGGAGGTCTCGGGCACGGGGGGGGGGGGGGGGCATCGGGACATACGCCAACTCCCTCCTACCTTCCGGCCTATTTCAGGGCGGCGAGGGGGGCGGATCTGGGGGGGGGGGGGGTATGAAGGGGAGGGGGGCACCCGGACGCCAAAATATATGGCTTAAAATGACCCCTCATCCTGCTAAACATTTTTGCGGTATGCATGTTGGCAAACAAAAATTGCAACAGGGGGGGGGGGCATGGTAGGTGGTACTTGTGGTTAAGGACACAGCACCCCGGTGTAAATTCCCCGCCATTGCTAGGTAGCAAGCATGGCAATATGCATTAATGTCTTGTTCAAGAGTGGAAGAGGGAGAAAATCACAATTGGTTGCCTCACTCCAGCCTTCTTGGGGGCGGAAACGTGGGGGGGAATGCTACATCAACCCTGCATTCTCAGGGGTCTCCAACAAAGGGGACGAAATCAGAATTGGCTGCTTCACCCTTGCCTTCTCAAGGGCCCAAAAGTAGGCGGAAATGCTACATCACCCCTGCATTCTCGGGGATCTCCATCAAAGGGGACAAAATCAGAGCACAAAAAAAAAACAAAAAAAACAAAAAATTTTCCAGTGTGCCCCTGATCCTGCCTAGGGTTCTGCAGTTTGCCCCGACTGGGGTCTGAACCCATGAAATTTCAGTTGTAGTGGCACTGCTTTACCCACTAGGGTATGGGCGATCTCTAATATACCTCTGCACATGTGTGGCATTGATATTTGGTCCAATGTGGTTTTCATACATAAGTGGGTTCTGCAAAAAAAGTTGAGTACTTCGAGTAAAGACAGATGGGGTGAAAACCCATTTTTTCACCCCCTACTAGTTCAAGCTTAGGGCCCCTTCGGCACCCATGGTCGAGGAGAGTGAGGAGGAGGAATCAATTGGGGGGTTTTGAAATCCTTAATTATGGTGCGAATTGGTCGTTGCGCACCATTGGCCCGGACAACGATTCCATCGTCTCCCTTCTTCGATGAGAGTGACCGTAGCAAGCCCTAGAGCACCTCTCTTCTGTTCTATATTTCACCCTACCTTGTGAAATGCGACTTGAAGCACTGAACCAACGTACCACGTTGACGAATTTCACACCCCCTGAATTTGCGGCCCGAAACGCGCAGCGTGGACCAACGCCTTTGGGACAAAGGCAAACTTGGCGCCAAACTTCATGCGGGCGAACACCATCTGCAACTAAAGCGGGACAATGTTGTCGATGGCATAGTCCCACACACTCTGCACAAACGACGGGGCGTCTCCGAGCACCTACAACACGGCGTTTAGATAGCCGGTGTTTGCGATGTTCTCGAGCCTAGCTTGATGGATGAGGAGAGGTGTGTTGACAGAGAAACCTAAAGCAGAGGGCCCTGAAAACAGCCAAACAACCACAATTTGTCAAGCCAGCACAGGCAGATAAAAACCAATCAAGCCTAGCCGGTACCACGGGGGGGGGGGGGGGGTGGCGGGACCCGACCCATTACCCCGACCCCCCCCCCTTGCTAGTTTTTGGCCAGAAAGTGCCGGAAGCCTTCCTGCAGGACATTCTGGATCCGAACAAATCCGAACAACGGATTTTCAGTTCTTGCATGCTCCTTGAAAGCAGCGCCTCTCAAATTATTCACCCACAAAGAGCGGTCACCGACAAAGGCAAAGAAGATAAAACACAAGAAGGTGACAAGGTGGTGTCGGGTCCGCCCGCCTCCCTCCACCTCTCCCTCCCTTTCTCCCTCCACCTACTAGCAAGCCGTCTAGGAAATGGGGTTGAGAGAGTCCCCAAGCGCTCAATGCGGCCCTAAGAAGGCCAACAGCGTGTGGGGCACCTTGCGGCCGAGGGAGGGAGGATGGGGGGCCGAAGGGGGGGCGGGGGGCACCCAGAGAGCAAAGGACAGGCGCAAGCCTCATAACATGTTTGGTTCGCTGGGTCACTACCACCAGGACACTCTAAGGAGTGGCGGCCGGAGGAGACACACGTGGTAGTAGCTAGGCGGTGGAGAGGTCCCCCTAGCGTCATTCCCCCTCCCAGTGTCTACCTTGATAGGATTTTTTTAGTTTGATTGCTTGAAAAGGTGGATATCATCAGTGTTGATGGAGAATGTTTTTTTTCAGCCTCTTGGCCCCGAGACAATAGGCAACGGGGAGAACCCCTAACACCTCTGATGCTGCCCACCCTATTTCCTTGTTGGGCCGGCAACAAAGAGCCAGCGAACTGCCGAAGTCTAGGTGTGGGCACGACATGAAGTCATTCCAAATTCATGGGGTTTATCACCACGCACGGCCGCCAACTGTATGAGGACCCCAATATGGCGGGCTAAGCGAACATGGTTAGCGTTCCCTCTTTGGTGGACCGCGATATCGCAGGGCGATGGGCATTCTTTGTCCTCCCTTTTGGCAGCTATGCCATGGCGGAGGTGATCAAAATATAATTCTTCTAAGGCAGAGAGGGGCATCGTCAAATGTACCACATTTTGCGTTCATAGCATCCAATGCCCCCTTACCCAGCCATGCAGACAAAAAAGGTGTCATGTAAAATCTATTTCCCGGTGAATTGATACACGAAGCACAGATTGGCATTTGATGCACTTTTGGAACCGGCCGCATGCACGCATCATCAAATGGTCACCTATGCCCAGCCCCTCATGGGCTAGGTCAAGTGGCAATATGCGGCAAGCATTGCCGCGGCTATGCCTGAGGAGCCCGTCCACCTGCAACCATTGGCGCAGCACTGCCTGGCGCCACGGTGGTGCGCCGCATGACGACAGTGCTTCACTATGAGTAGTGGCTGGTCCGTTGGCCAATGCTGTTGGTGTTGCTAGGGGTGCTGCTAGTGTAGATGGTGCATGCGATGAAGGTGAGCTGGAAATGAAAATCAAGTATGGGGGAACGGGGTCAATTGAGCTATTATTTGAAGAGCACTAAGACAAGGTGCTATCTCTTAATCGTTGTGGCCACACATGCCACAAGCGAAAAACACCTGTCATGGCCTTTGCTAATCCGAGTCCATGCGATCTATGCCTGCCACGAGGATCGCGCACTCCCCGAAAGAATGGGTGCACAAATAGATTGTGCTGCAGGCACTTCGGCACTTGGAGGCCGAAAATGGCATGTGCAGGGCCGACAAAAGGCTGATATTGGGAAAATGTTTGCCCGTGCCTTGCCTTGAGTAGGTTGTTTGAGTGATGCTTGCTGGGACAACGCCGTGCCAGAATTTGATCCGCTCTCCGGCATCTTGGGTCGTGCCTTCCACTCCCCCATGGCTGTTTTGGCGGCCGAACAACAACACTTAGTTTAGTGTCACCGATCAAAGCACGTTAGAGGCATGCCCAAAGTCACACTTTGGCACACTCCAATGTGACAAATCGGTCCTTGAACTTAATTGGCCGTAGTATTGCTCGTAGACATTTCATGTTGACCCCTCGGATCTACCAGAATCCGGGAAGGGCTTAGAAATAAAGGGAATCAAAAACTTTTGGACCGCCGCTTGTTCCAACCGCCTCTCCATCCGGCAAAGAGAAGTGCAGGGGTGAGGACGAAGGAGAACCGAGGAGACTGACAAAAGGAGCAATAATGGAGAAGTGAGCAGGAGCAATGAGAGGGAACCTAGAGGGAGTGCGAGCGCGAAGCAGAGAGCAAGACCCAAAGCCCCGAGGGGAGGGGATGAACGGAAGTATGGAGCAAAGTGCTCGCCGAGCTGCCCGCCCCTGCTGTTCATGGGCTCGCTACGTGTGGTTTTCCGGCCACGGCTCCCTATGTGCATTCTAGTGGGGGGAGGGGGGGGGGGGTATAGGTTGCCTCACAACGACAACCAATGGGAACAAGACAACTGATGTGATTGTGTTTTGTTTGGTGCACGAACTCATTGCCAATCATAGCAGCCCCTGAAACAAGAAAAACGAAATAGAAGCAAAGTACAACAATTTTACACCTTTGCGCATGACGCCGCCAATTAATTTATTTCTTGCGCTTTTTTTATTCGGACAAAAGCACCTTGTGGCTGGAAGTAAATACTTTCTCCAATCTTTAGGATTTGTACCGCACATAACCCGTGCCGTCTAAGGGGTCGCCGATGCTTCGGGTCCGGGGAGAAAGTCACAAGTGACCCGGAAATGGGCCTAGTGGCTACATAACCCCAGCCTTTTGGGGGGTCCAGGATGCTTCAGAGCGGGGGAAAAATCATAAATAGCCCAGAAATTGGCCCAAAAAGGCTGAGGCCTAATTTTTTTTTCACGGGGGGGTCTGAAACATATTCATAAAAAACGTTTTTTATGCTGTTGTTCTCTTTTTGGATTTTTCATACAAAGTAAAAACCAGCAAACCAAGTAATTTGTTACGTGCTAAAAAAAACTTCCACAGCTCCATCAGCACTTGTTACACACACATCAATGAGATGCTCATCAAGAGCGAAGTCATACTTTGGGGGAGAGCGCACGCTGACAATCTCACCGTGGCCTCAACCATTTTCCTAGCTTGCCAAAAAACTGTGCACTGTTGGCATCAGATTTTTGTAGTGTGGCCTCCCAACTATCAGCCACTGCTTTTGACTATGGCGTACATCTTTCAATTGGTCATACGTATTGGGGAAAATGAGCCGGGAATTTTTTTTCCGCCGCGGAGGAAAACATCAGTACCCATCACCCGGCAAATCTACACCACCGGAGTGCTACGGACATGCACTCGGTGTTCTCTAACTTCTGTGTTGTGGTGTTCGCCAAGGCTGCCACGGTTGTGCTTGAGGGGGAGGGCAGCTGTCGGGAAGTCAAGAGCAGCTGATTTCATTGACGACGCTGGCGGTTGCAAAGCGGTTCTTCGATGGTTTACCCCCCATCACACGCACCCCCCCCCGAAAAATAAAGAGTATACTCCGGGCATGGATTCCGGCAGGACACCCAATAAGCCGAGGGGGGTAAAAAATGGGCCAGGGTGCTGCATGTTCTTTGTCGCTTGTCATTCATTTCTGCTTTGTGTTGGTGAGATTGTAATGTTCCATGAATTTTCCGATACTTCTATTTTCCAGCCTTGCTTTGGAGTATGCCTACATGGGACTTAGGGTGTGCCCGTGGCATGCGCTGACAGTTGGTGGCATTGGTGAAAATGCACTACTATTCGCCGCCGCGACAATACACTAGTATGTGTTGTTTGGCCGCCAAAACAATTTTGTGGTGCACGAAGTAAATGCCAATCACAAGCTCGCGAAAAAAGAAACAAGAAGCAAACACAAAAAACACACCAGTGAAAAGAGGATTCATTATGGCAGCTGCTAGGCAACGAGACATCCAAATGAAGTTCGCTAAGATCAACGGTCAAGCCAACAATTAGCTCAGGCTCTGACTAGCTAACCATTGAACGAAATGACACGGCGGAACAAAGCTAGCAGTTTGGATCTGTGACATTTCCATGGCTAGGAACCATTAAAGTGCCCGGTTTCGACCAAGGTGCTGCCTGCGACCCTATTTCCTTGTTGGATCGGCGGACAAGTTTAGGGGCGTACTCCGGTGTACAACTTCCAAGTATGGACCTTTGCCACGGCGGGAAAGTGTGGGCCTAGGTTCCTGAATAGATCTCATCACTTAAGATTTGTTTGCCGTGGCACATATAACTTGGCCGAGGCTCCCATATACGAGTTCCCAATTGCAACTTTTCTTCTGCCGCGGCACAAAAGTCTAAGCCTCGGTTCACCGATAGATATTACCACTCTAGCCATGCGCCACTATATACAGGGTACCGCTGGAGCTTTTTTCACGCGGCGAAAATGATTGTGTCTGGGTTCCCCAAAGAATGTGACCAACTGCAAGCTATTCACCACGACGGACAAGTGTAGCCGCACGATCCCACATACACCTTCCTAGTTGCGACCTTTCCGCCACGTCGAAAAAGTGTACGCCTCGGTGTTCCAATGGATCTAAACAATTGAGATAAGTCCGCCGCAATGAACAACTCTTGGTATCTGCTTATAGTTCCAAGATGGAACCTTTCTGCCCTAGCCGCAAAGTCTGCACATGGGGTACCTCAATAGATATGACCAACTAAGATTAGTCAACCCCAGCATACAAGCCTATACTTGTCCTCCCATATACAGGTCCGCGCTTCGGATCTTTTTGCCGCGGCGAAAAGTCTAGGTCTAGGTTCCCTAATAGATATGACCAGGTAAGATCTATCAACACCCGGGGGAATGTCTTGGCATGGGCTTCCACCTCCTCCCCTTGACACAGTTCTCGCTGATTCACTTACATACGGTTGTGCCGTAGAGACTTAGCGCGATAGCACGTAGGTTACGCCCCAAGTGCATTTTGTAAATAACGCAAAAACAAGAGATAGGAGTAGCACAATCGCTGAGATTGTAATGTTCCATGCATTTTCCAATACTTCCGTTGTTCCAACCTCTTGCTCCGGAGTACACCTACGTGGGACTTAGGTTGTGCCTCTGGCATGCTCTGACAGTTGTTTGCATTGGTGAAAATACCCTACTATTCGCCGCCGCGACAATACACCAGCATGTGTCGTTTGGCCGCCAAAACAAGTTTGTGGTGCAGGAAGTCAATGCCAATCACAAGCTCGCCAAAAAAGAAACAAGATGCAAACGCCAAAAAAAAAACACCAGTGAAAAGACGATTCATTATGACCACTACTCGGTACCGAGACACCCAAATGAAGTTTGCTGAGAACAACGGCCAAGCCAGCCATTAGCTCAGAGAGGTATTCGAAAGGTGGCGCAAGAGATTATCAAGATTACCAAATGACTAGCTAACCAACGAACGAAATTTCACGGCGAAACAAGGTTGGCAATCAAAGTTGAAGCCTTCTGGGAGCCACCCTCCAACCACTAAGAACTCCATGTCTCAAATCTCTCACGAACCCTACGGTAAGAAGCTTGTTTTTGTGACATGTCGGCGGCTTGGAACCATTAAAGTGCCCGGTTTCGACGAAGCTGCTGCGCAGCATCCTATTTCCTTGTTGGATTGGCAACAAGGAGCCATCCGAATGCCCAAGTCTAGGTTCCGGTACGGCATGAGGCATCAACTCATCTTGGGGTTTACCGCCACCCTCGCCGCCTGCTATATGAGGACCCTAATATGGCGGGCTATGGTAATGTGGTTTGCCTTCCCTCTTTGGAGGACCCTGATATGGCAGGGGTGTGGGCATTGGGGGCTGTGCCATGGCACAGGCCATGACAATAGCACTCTTCACACGTAGGGAGGAGCATCCTCCACTGTGCCACCTTTCGCCTTCAAATTGCCCTCCCCCCCCTTCCCCATCCATGCACCATTACCAAGTGTCATGTAAAATCTATTTCTCGGTGCCTTGATACAAAAAGCAGAGATGCGCTTTTGGAACCAGTTCAATGCACACAGCGCCCCAAATCAGCACTAATTGGTCATGAATGCCTAGTTCTTCATGGGCTCGGTCGAAGCATTATCGCGGCTATGCCCGAGGGGCCCAAACCCGCACCCGCTCCTGCCATTGCACCACCCCAGGGGCACCAAGATGGCGGTGTGCCACATGACGGGGGAGCTTCACGATGAGTACCAAGTGGCCCATTGGCCCGTGCCCCCATTGATGCTTTGGTGCTAGCGATACTCCCGCCGGCGCCCTGGTGATGATGGTGCATGTTCTAGATGTGCACGAACAACGTGCACTACCTGCCATTCGGCATGTGGCGGCCAAAAATGGTGTGCGGAAGGCCAACAAGGAGGCCGCTCAACCCCTGCAAGCGGTGTGTGAGAAGCGTTTACCCGTCCCCTGCCTCGAGCAGCTTGTTTGGAGGCCGGATGCCCGGATACAGAACACCGTCGCTGATGAGCCCCATTCTACTACTGCCGAGAAACATACAAGCAAAAAACTCCCAAGTCACAATGCATGCCTTCACCATCGGCATGTGTCTTGTGTGGTGGCCTTGGGCTAGCGAGAGTCATGAGAAAAGTTAGACTACTAGCTACCCTTGTGTATGATTTAACTCTTGAGCCTCCGAGGTGGGTGCTCAAGGGTGTCCGCAAGCTAGGACAAGGACATTCCTTGCACAAAAATCACTCTCGGTAATGTAAGAAAGATACACCCTCCCTATGGGTGAACTCCAAACTTGGAAGAAATGTGGGAGTGGCTGGCTCACAAGATTCTTGGTGAGGACTGTCAACTTGAGTGAAGCCAACAATCAGACAAAGCGCTTGCTAACATGCCCCCAAACCAAACGAAGTCCTTCAAAAGGCCAAGACAAGGGGGAACAAAAGTGGGAAACACAAAACGCGTCAGTAAAAAAAGCAGTTGGTGAAGTCTCCCTACCTCTCTAAGTGGTTTGTCTCCGCATGAAAAGCGCGGACCGTGGAGGAGGCTCAGAGACAAGCTCGTGAGGCCATAGCAAAGGACCGTTTCAAGATCACCGAGTGCCAACACTGAGCCCGTCATTGCCTATACCCAGCGCCGGTGCCAAGGCCCAGCATGGCATGGCACATACCAAGAGACCACGGCGTACCGCACCACCTGCGCTACTATGGGTAGCCTCTTCCGTCCTCCTTGTTTGGTATTCAAAGCTACGAAGTTAGGACTGTGTTGTTGCAATTGCAACCATAAATCTTTGTCTGGCCGTGGGACGAATGTCCGTTTGTGGTGGGAGAAGCCTTGTTACCTCCCTTGTGTCCAACAACGTTGGTGTGTGTTATAGTTGGGAGTCAAACTTTTACATTCCTTTTGTTCTAGAGAGTTACATATGTGGCTGTGTGTTCGCCACTCTCCAGGTTAACTTTGCTCGTTGTGCGTCCACCTCAACTTTGTCACAATTGAGGCATTTTGGCAAAGAGTGAAAATGGGCGGCGGTCTTAGGTTTTACACTACCCTATTATGACCACTGCATGGCACAACACCAGATTTCCACCACAAAGAAACATGTACCAACCTCAAAGCTTGTTGGGTTGTCACCAATTTCAAAGGCTGTGTAGGGCACATTCATGGCGACCTCGCAAGTGTGAAGCTTAGAGCTGCCTGTTCATTGCTTGTACTAGGTAGGGCGCTTGTCAATTGACTACGATGAGTAGTTGCCTAGCAATCATGTGGCTAGGCAACCACAATATGTATGTGACATTGTAAACAACCTATCAGGTGTGTTTGCACATTTGGGGGGTGCACAAAAATAATTGAGGCCTGCTGAGCCGCACAAGCAAGTGAAGACATACAAGCCACGCATGCCCAGCCCCTCATGGGCTCGGTCAAGTGGCAATCCGCGGCAAGCATTGCCGCGGCTATGCCTGAGGAGCGCGACCCGCCGCCCACTCCTGCAACCCTTGGCGCAGCACTGCCAAGCACCGCCCAAGGGCCTCGCGCCACGGTGGTGCGCCGCATGACGACAGTGCTTCACTATGAGTAGCGGCTGGTCCGTTGGCCAGTGCTGTTGGTGTTGCTCGGGGTGCTGCTAGTGCAGATGGTGCATGTGATGAAGGTGAGCTGGAAATGAAAATCAAGTATGGAGGAACGGGGTCAATTGAGCTATTATTTGAAGAGCACTAAGACAAGATGCTATCTCTTAATCGTTGTGGCCACACATGCCACAAACCAAAAACACCAGTCATGGCCTTTGCTAATCCGAGTCCATGCGATCTATGCCTGCCACGAGGATCGCGCACTCCCCGAAAGAATGGGTGCACAAATAGATTGTGCTGCAGGCACTTCGGCACTTGGAGGCTGAAAATGCCATGTGCAGGGCCGACAAAAGGCTAACGTTGGGAAAACGTTTGCCCGTGCCTTGCCTTGAGTAGGTTGTTTGCGCGTTGGATGCTTGCTGAGACAACGCCGTTCCAGAACTTGATCCGCTCTCCGGCATCTTGGATCGTGCCTTCCACTCCCCCATGGCTGTTTTGGCGGCCGAACAACAACATTTAGTTTAGTGTCACCGATCAAAGCACGTTAGAGGCATGCCCAAAAGCACATTTTGGCACACTCTAATGTGACAAATCGGTCCTTGAACTCAATTGGCCGTAGTATTGCTCGTAGACATTTCATGTTGACCCCTCGGATCTACCAGAATCGCGGAAGGGCTTAGAAATAAAGGGAGTCAAAAACTTTTGGACCGCCGCTTGTTCCAACCGCCTCTCCATCCGGCAAAGAGAAGTGCAGGGGTGAGGACGAAGGAGAACCGAGGAGACTGACAAAAGGAGCAATAATGGAGAAGTGAGCAGGAGCAATGAGAGGGAACCTAGAGGGAGTGCGAGCGCGAAGCAGAGAGCAAGACCCAAAGCCCCGAGAGGAGGGGATGAACGGAAGTATGGAGCAAAGTGCTCGCCGAGCTGCCCGCCCCTGCTGTTCATGGGCTCGCTGCGTGTGGTTTTCCAGCCACAGCTCCCTATGTGCATTCTAGTGGGGGGAGGGGGGGGTGGGTATAGGTTGCCTCACAACGACAACCAATGGGAACAAAACAACTGATGTGATTGTGTTTTGTGTGGTGCACGAACTCATTGCCAATCATAGCAGCCCCTGAAACAAGAAAAACGAAATAGAAGCAAAGTACAACAATCTTACACCTTTCCGAATGACGCCGCCGATTCATTTATTTCTTGCGCTTTTTTTTTTCGGACAAAAGCACCTTGTGGCTGGAAGTAAATACTTTCTCCAATCTTTAGGATTTGTACCGCACATAACCCCTGCCGTCTAAGGGGTCGCCGATGCTTCAGCTCCGGGGAGAACGTCACAAGTGACCCATAAATGGGCCCAGTGGCTACATAACCCTGCCTTTTGGGGGGTACCGGATGCTTCAAAGCGGGGGAAAAATCGGAAATAGCCCAGAAATGGCCCAAAAAGGCTGGGGCCTAATTTTTTTTTGGAGGGGGGGTCTGAAACATAGTAAAAAAAAACGTTTTTTATGCTGTTGTTTTCTTTTTGGGTTTTTCATAGAAAATAAAAACTAGCAAACCAAAGCTCGCGAAAAAAGAAACAAGAAGCAAACACAAAAAACACACCACTGAAAAGAGGATTCATTATGACGGCTGCTAGGCAAGGAGACATCCAAATGAAGTTCGCTAAGATCAACGGTCAAGCCAACAATTAGCTCAGGCTCTGACTAGCTGACCATTGAACGAAATGTCACGGCGGAACAAAGCTAGCAGTTTGGATCTGTGACATTTCGATGGCTAGGAACCATCAAACTGCCCGGTTTCGACCAAGGTGCTGCCTACGACCCTATTTCCTTGTTGGATCGGCGGACAAGTTTAGGGGTGTACTCCGGTGTACAACTTCCAAGTATGGACCTTTGCCACGGCGGGAAAGTGTGGGCCTAGGTTCCTGAATAGATCTCATCACTTAAGATTTGTTTGCCGTGGCACATATAACTTGGCCGAGGCTTCCATATACGAGTTCCCAATTGCAACTTTTGTTCTGCCGCGGCACAAAAGTCTAGGCCTCGGTTCACCTATAGATATTACCACTCTAGCCATGCGCCACTATATACAGGGTACCGCTGGAGCTTTTTTCAAGCGGCGAAAATGATTGTGTCTGGGTTCCCCAAAGAATGTGACCAACTGCAAGCTATTCACCACAGTGGACAAGTGTAGCCGCACGATCCCACATACACCTTCCTAGTTGCGACCTTTCCGCCACGTCGAAAAAGTGTACGCCTCGGTGTTCCAATGGATCTAAACAATTGATATAAGTCCGCCGCAATGAACAACTCTTGGTATCTGCTTATAGTTCCAAGATGGAACCTTTCTGCCCTAGCCGCAAAGTCTGCACATGGGGTACCTCAATAGATATGACCAACTAAGATTAGTCAACCCCAGCATACAAGCCTATACTTGTCCTCGCATATACAGGTCCGCGCTTGGGATCTTTTTGCCGCGGCGAAAAGTCTAGGTCTAGGTTCACTCATAGATATGACCAGGTAAGATCTATCAACACCCGGGGGAATGTCTTGGCATGGGCTTCCACCTCCTCCCCTTGACACAGTTCTCGCTGATTCACTTACATACAGTTGTGCCGTAGAGACTTAGCGCGATAGCACGAAGGTCACGTCCCAAGTGCATTTTGTAAATAACGCAAAAACAAGAGATAGGAGTAGCACAATCGCTGAGATTGTAATGTTCCATGCATTTTCCAATACTTCCGTTGTTCCAACCTCTTGCTCCGCAGTACACCTACGCGAGACTTAGGGTGTGCCTCTGGCATGCTCTGACAGTTGTTTGCATTGGTGAAAATACCCTACTATTCGCCGCCGCGACAATACACCAGTATGTGTCGTTTGGCCGCCAACACAATTTTGTGGTGCAGGAAGTCAATGCCAATCACAAGCTCGCCAAAAAAGAAACAAGATGCAAACGCCAAAAAACAACACACCAGTGAAAAGACGATTCATTATGACCACTACTCGGTACCGAGACACCCAAATGAAGTTTGCTGAGAACAACGGCCAAGCCAGCCATTAGCTCGGAGAGGTATTCGAAAGGTGGCGCAGTAGATTATCAAGATTACCAAATGACTAGCTAACCAACGAACGAAATTTCACGGCGAAACAAGGTTGGCAATCAAAGTTGAAGCCTGCTGGGAGCCACCCTCCAACTACTAAGAAGTCCATGTGTGAAATCTCTCACAAACCCTACGGTAAGAAGCTTGTTTTTGTGACATGTCGGCGGCTTGGAACCATTAAAGTGCCCGGTTTCGACGAAGCTGCTGCGCAGCATCCTATTTCCTTGTTGGATTGGCAACAAGGAGCCATCCGAATGCCCAAGTCTAGGTTCCGGTACGGCATGAAGCATCACCTCATCTTAGGGTTTACCCCCCCACCTCGCCGCCTGCTATATGAGGACCCTAATATGGCGGTGTATGGTAATGTGGTTTGCCTTCCCTCTTTGGAGGACCCTGATATGGCAGGGGTGTGGGCATTGGGGGCTGTGCCATGGCACAGGCCATGAAAATAGCACTCTTCACACGTAGGGAGGAGCATCCTCCACTGTGCCACCTTTCGCCTTCAAATTGCCCTCCCCCCCGTTCCCCATCCATGCACCATTACCAAGTGTCATGTAAAATCTATTTCTCGGTGCCTTGATACAAAAAGCAGAGATGCGCTTTTGGAACCAGTTCAATGCACGCACCGCCCCAAATCAGCACTAATTGGTCATGAATGCCTAGCTCTTCATGGGCTCGGTCGAAGCATTGTCGCGGCTATGCCCGAGGGGCCCAAACCCGCACCCGCTCCTGCCATTGCACCACCCCAGGGGCACCAAGATGGCGGTGTGCCGCATGACGGGGGAGCTTCACGATGAGTACCAAGTGGCCCATTGGCCCGTGCCCCCATTGATGCTTTGGTGCTAGCGATACTCCCGCCGGCGCCCTGGTGATGATGGTGCATGTTCTAGATGTGCACGAACAACGTGCACTACCTGCCTTTCGGCATGTGGCGGCCAAAAATGGTGTGCGGAAGGCCAACAAGGAGGCCGCTCAACCCCTGCAAGCGGTGTGTGAGAAGCGTTTACCCGTCCCCTGCCTCGAGCAGCTTGTTTGGAGGCCGGATGCCCGGATACAGAACACCGTCGCTGATGAGCCCCATTCTACTACTGCCGAGAAACATACAAGCAAAAAACTCCCAAGTCACAATGCATGCCTTCACCATCGGCATGTGTCTTGTGTGGTGGCCTTGGGCTAGCGAGAGTCATGAGAAAAGTTAGACTACTAGCTACCCTTGTGTATGATTTAACTCTTGAGCCTCCAAGGTGGGTGCTCAAGGGTGTCCGCAAGCTAGGACAAGGACATTCCTTGCACAAAAATCACTCTCGGTAATGTAAGAAAGATACACCTTCCCTATGGGTGAACTCCAAACTTGGGAGAAATGTGGGAGTGGCTGGCTCACAAGATTCTTGGTGAGGACTGTCAACTTGAGTGAAGCCAACAATCAGACAAAGCGCTTGCTAACATGCCCCCAAACCAAACGAAGTCCTTCAAAAGGCCAAGACATGGGGGAAAAAAAGGGGGAAACACAAAACGCGTCAGTAAAAAAAGCAGTTGGTGAAGTCTCCCTACCTCTCTAAGTGGTTTGTCTCCGCATGAAAAGCGCGGACCGTGGAGGAGGCTCAGAGACAAGCTCGTGAGGCCATAGCAAAGGACCGTTTCAAGATCACCGAGTGCCAACACTGAGCCCGTCATTGCCTATACCCAGCGCCGGTGCCAAGGCCCAGCATGGCATGGCACATACCAAGAGACCACGGTGTACCGCACCACCTGCGCTACTATGGGTAGCCTCTTCCGTCCTCCTTGTTTGGTATTCAAAGCTACGAAGTTAGGACTGTGTTGTTGCAATTGCAACCATCAATCTTTGTCTGGTTGTGGGACGAATGTCCGTTTGTGGTGGGAGAAGCCTTGTTACCTCCCTTGTGTCCAACAACTTTGGTGTGTGTTATAGTTGGGAGTCAAACTTTTACATTCCTTTTGTTCTAGAGAGTTACATATGTGGCTGTGTGTTCGCAACTCTCAAGGTTAACTTTGCTCGTTGTGCGTCCACCTCAACTTTGTCACAATTGAGGCATTTTGGCAAAGAGGGAAAATGGGCGGCGGTCTTAGGTTTTACACTACCCTATTATGACCACTGCATGGCACAACACCAGATTTCCACCACAAAGAAACATGTACCAACCTCAAGGCTTGTTGGGTTGTCACCAATTTCAAAGGCTGTGTAGGGCACATTCATGGCGACCTCGCAAGTGTGAAGCTTAGAGCTGCCTGTTCATTGCTTGTACTAGGTAGGGCGCTTGTCAATTGACTACGATTAATAGTTGCCGAGCAATCATGTGGCTAGGCAACCACAATATGTATGTGACACTGTACACAACCTATCAGGTGTGTTTGGAGATTTGGGGGGTGCACAAAAATAATTGAGGCCTGCTAAGCCGCACAATCACGTGAAGACATACAAGCCAAACCTGCAATAGCCAAAAGAAGGACGCCAACAACGGCAAACAAAATGACCTTGGAGTGACATCACACACAAAGTGGAAACAGTTAACAGAGACATGGGTTGTGCGGATGGGAAGCCCCAAGAGAGTCAATGGCATATGAGGAGTGCAAAATTGGAAGATGGGTGTGCACATAAACAAACCATGGTGGTGCATGCTACAGTTTCCACCCCCCTCAGGCACTATTGTTGTGACCATTCTTGCCAGTGGGCTTCGCGCTCCGGCATGTACGGGAGTGCCTTCCACTCTCTCGTGCAACCCCCCACTCCAACTTCCTCTCAACTTGCAGTACGGAAGAGTAGGGGGGAACAAGAAGGAGAACAGGGGGAAGCAACAAAGGGAGCAACAAGGGAGAGGTGAGCGAGAGCAACGAGTGGAACAACAGAGGGAGTGGGAACCATGGAAGGAGAGAGCGAGACCAAAAGCCCCGAGAGGAGAGGATGACCGGGAGTAAGGAACCAAATAGGCCCCGAGCCGCCCACCCATGTTGGTGACGGGCCTGCTACGCATTGTTTTCCAGCCACACCTCCCTCGGTGCATTCTAGTGGGTGGGTGGGTTGTGTGGGGGGCGAACGTCGCAAGAACAGCCAATGGGAACCAAACAATTGATGTGATGGTGTATTTGTCCATGAACTTTTCAATCTTTCTTTTTTTCAACGTTTCACACGTACGTACATCCCAGTGACAGGTTAATGCCCACCCGGGGCTGCCCGCGGCCATGATCAGCGCGCGCGCGATCGCGTCTTGTAAATGTAGATTTTTGAGTGAAGAAAAGCTCTGTTTGCAATTGTGGAATTTGCTGAAAAATGGTTTTTTTGTATTATGTATTATTTTCTGGACACGGTTTTCTAATGTAGAGCCGGGCGAACAAGTTTGACAGTTTGTGAAGATTATGAAGATAGTATCTGAGTTCAGTGCTTCGCTGTCGAGGGCCATGGGATTGGTGCGTTGAGGACATCCACAACACGGAAGAATTCTGATAACAAAACTGTCACTGTTCATGGGCGGCGAAGGAGTGGACACTCAAACAAAATTGGTCAACCTTCTACGAATGGAAGAGGAGAATCCGACGGAATCTTCGCTGCGGCAGAAGGAGCTGATAACACGAGTTCGAGCAGCCTGTGTTTCATCTCCGTTCTAGCCTTTGAAAAATTTGACCAAAACCGAGCAAAAGCAGGTCTTTCACGATAAGGGGTATGCGGCGGAATTTGTGCTGTGGCATTGTGCTCCGCAGCGTTCGGCATTCTGCTCAGCGGCGCTGTATTTTCAAATCCAACGTGCTTACACATACGCCTAGAGGGAGCATTGAGGGGAGGTCAGGTGCTGAGCCACTGGACGTGCAACCTAGTCGACAGTGGAGAAACATTCTACGCCAAAGTAAAAATTTGCAACATGCGTCGTGTGACGTGGAACACGGGCGACGGGAATAGTTGAAAAAAGCAAGCATGAAAAAGGTTCGGGACATTTGTGCTGTGGAGTCAATGCTTTCCTGCAAGAGTGTTCGCTTTTGCTGGGCTCTTTCGCTGCCGAGGGCCATGGGATTGGTGCATTGAGGACATCCACAACACAGAAGAGTTCCAATAACAATCCCAGGGGTTGTCAACATTAATCGCCCATGAGGCATACCATGGTTAGTGGAGTTGAAGGATTTGTCCAACTCCAATATGCCTGCACGGGACTTTGCGTGTGTTTTTATTCTGCTGTGATAATCGTTTGCATTTGTTAAATTGCACTCTAAAACAAAAACTATTCGGCATCGCTAAATATATAGTATATACCATTTGTCCTTTGGCCGCCAAAACAATTATGTGCTGCCGGAAGTCCGTGCCAATCACATCACAAAAAAGTTTGGGCTTGGTTTCGCCAATAGATATCAACCATTGAAATTTGTCCCAAAAGGAAAAGGACAAGAAGAAAAGAAGGAGGGATCATAAGAAGAGGCAAAAGAATAGGAAGGCCCGGACGGAAATAGGGGAGGACGATGTAAGCGCCGATAGCATCTCACCAAAAGTAAATCGAGTACCTCAAGCAGCAGCTCCGAAGACCAACCCCCTCCACCGACCATGTCGGAAAGCATTGAGCTACAAGCAGTGGTGTGGGGGCAACCACTAGCCCTCCAGGGTGCGGCTCTTTAGGCTTGTGGCTTTGCCCCCATTGAGGCCCCTGCGTGCAAGCGTGGCATCATAGTGGTGGCCGGCAGCGGAAGGCCGTGTTTTCAAGTCTCGCTTGCTGACTGGCACCACCTAGAGAGAATGCTGAGGCTTTTCTTTGGTGGGGCTGAAGCTCTAGTGGCCGTTGAAACTGGAGGGTGGCATGTACGCTGCAGGGCCAGGGCCCAATCTGGTGGCATCGCTCCCAATCTTTTTGTCTTGGGTTTGTAGGGGCTGTAAGGAGCGAGGGTTGCAGCTAAAGCCACTGATCTGTGCTCAAAATCAGAGATTGAGAACATCTAAGGAAAAACAGTGCGATGCTGCATAACATAACCACACCAGCCGCGGCGGCGGAGGCAGTGGCAGCTTTCGTAACCGGCTCAGTTTGATCCCGAGCTTGGGTACAACAACCATGAATAGGACTGCACTAACATATAAATACCAACTGACCTGCTCGTGTGGAGCTGTCTCATTGTTCTCGCTGGTGCTATCGCCTGTGTCCATGGATGTTGCTTTAGGTCTTCTCTTCTATGTGCAGATCCTTGGCAGTCCTCTTCAGCCTGGTACTCAAGTCTGGCCACGATGACGAGCACACCAGTGCAATGACAAGGGTAGAACAAGTGCAATACAACACATGTGATAGCAGCTTTCCGGATCTTGCCTTTACCAAACCTGTGTTCACCTTCAGGACTGCCCATAAATTCACCATCACCTCAAGAAGCATTTACTAACAAGTGCACTCGTGTGGGCTCCTATATACATGTTTAAAGTTGGTAACTTTGCGCCCAGGTAGAAAAATGTGGGCCTACGCAACCAAATAGAGCTTACCAAATGGGATTTGTCCACCGCGGCGAACATGTGTAGACACGGGCTTCCAGAACCAATTTCCCGGTGGGGATGTTTTTGCCGCCATAGGGACTATGAGGGACTATGACTATGAGCGCCCCTTAGCGTGCCATGTGTGATAAACAACCATGTTCGATGTGTATGCCGCCCGCGGTGGGGAGGAACATGGGTTGCCTCCATGCCCGATGGGAGTTAACCGAAGGATGAAATAATGCGACCTTTGAAGGTTTGCGTGCATTGTGGGGGGGGAGCACCTGACGTGCCGCACGTGGCACCATCATTCAACCGTTTTGGCCCCACCAAGTAGCTGTAACTTCTGCTCCGGGGGCCCCTTGTACAGGGGTTTTGAGCATAGTCCGTGATACTCTTGAGCTAATGTACTACGTTGTTCCATCAAACCGTCCATGCTTTGAGCCCCAG
This sequence comes from Eutreptiella sp. 'Long Island Sound 2002', assembly GCA_964036045.1. Taxonomy (NCBI): domain Eukaryota; phylum Euglenozoa; class Euglenophyceae; order Eutreptiales; family Eutreptiaceae; genus Eutreptiella; species Eutreptiella sp. 'Long Island Sound 2002'. Next base: position 15,352,474 of record OZ038402.1, on the reverse strand, counting down.
ATCATGCAAGACGAGGTGTAAAACAAATTTCGTTTGTTGCTCTTTGAATGTCCCGACCTCGACACTGAGTGCCGTTGTGTGGTACCCAAGGGTTATCGCTCCTGAGGGGGCATTTTGGGAGGTGTATCAAAGCCAGCCCCTTACCGTTAAACACGTTGCAAAGGTTTTGCACGGCGCAGATACTCCCCCAAGGCGTCACTGAAGAAGGATAGTTTAGGAAAACGGAGCTAGCGGGAATAGAGAAGGGGAAAGAAAAAGATCTTGGAATTACCAGCCCATTGCATGCATAGGCCTAGACTTGTCTGCCATGGTGCACAAGTCTCAAGTGGTCATATCTATTGGGAAACCCAGGCATAGACTTTTTCGCCATGGGATAAAGGTCCCCATTGCGAACCTGAATATGAAATCCCACGCCTAGACATGTTCTCCACGGCGGGCAAGTCTTAAGTGGTGAGACCTATTGCGGAACCCAGATATTGTTTGCGGCAGCACACGTGTAGACTTGTCCACCGCCGTGGACAGATCTCTAGGTCATACCAATTGGCGTAACCCAATTGCTTTGCCAGCGCCGAAATATCCAAAACTACAAAGTTGTTTATGGCAGCCCACGCCTAGACTTGTGTGCCGCAACTCACATATCTCAATTGGTCATATCTATTGGCGAACATGCGCCTCCACTTAAGTGCTCGCCTCTCAAACCTTGACTTGTTGCAGCCAAAGGCTCCACACAAACCGCATCCTTCCGCTAAATGCCTACCGCCTGCCACCCAAGGCACCCTATAAGCTACAAACTTCCCATCCTGGCAGGCTGCCGGACCAATCCGCAACACGGTTGCTCTGCCACTTGTGCTAACGGCACTCAAGCTGCACGTTTCGCTTCGGGAAAGGCCCCATCACACGCTATGATGTGTGGAGCCGGAGGGATTTCTCTTGCCTATGGCTATTGTCTTGGGTATAAAAAAACGTGAACCCACGCATCCATGCGCTCCGTGTGTTCCATGTACAAGAGATGGTGCACTGCAAGCGCTAGGTATAGGCGGTTTAGGCAAACACCTAGCTCAGTTGAGACACCCTCGGCCCTCGCAATCCCCAACCGCTTGCCGTCATTCATCTGCATTCGGGCCCGAGAGGAGAGGGAGAGGGCGGGGGTCGCATATGGAACCGAAGAGGTCGCCCCCACGCGTGCATGTGTGCCTCGGCTTATGAGGACGAGGCAAGTGCAGTCCTACCGCCCATCTACCCAAATGAGCCTCCGCTTCCGGAGCAAAATGGTCTAAAAAAAATTGATAGGAGGCGGGTGTGTTGTGTGTGTGGGAGGGGGGGGGCTCAACAGTGAGGTTCATAATGGTGTGCAACATTCTGTCACCAAGGTTACCCTTGGCCAAGTGGTATCCTGCTAAAAGGCTAGAAAATCGATCTGTACACCAGTCTCCAGGTCCAAGTCCCCGGCCCCATCGACTTCTGCCCTCCTTACTTAACAAGACGATGGCGGAGGACTTGGTGGCATTGTGAATGTGGAGGCAGACACCTTCCTCAAAGACCAACAAGACAAATGTGGCGAAAACCCATGACGGGTGTGCATTGTTCTGTGCAACGGCATGGGAATTTATTAAACACCCAGACGGTACCCATGCTCGAAAAGGTGCTTCACATGAATATTGATGTTGTTGTGAGTATAATGAAAGAGGGTCAGGAGCCTAAGACAAAACCGTCCACTACCCATGCATAGCACACCCGTTCGGTAAGACACAAGAGAGTGCGGTAAGGGATTGTGCACTTTGCACATCTCAAATGTCATGCAATCTACACCGTGCTTCTGGAGTCAATGAGCATGACATGAACCGGGAGGGCAAAAAACCGGCAAACAACTGGGGATGTGGTGTCCGCACACACCACTATCAAGTTGGGAGTTCACTTAGAAATAATTATTGTGGTCAGGTGCCGAGGGGGCTGATTTAAAAAAAATTGGCGTAGCCCGTGAAAGAACCCTAGTTGACAAAAATTGGGTCCACTCCAATTGTGTTGAATTTGGCGGGATGGTGATGAGGCAACTGCTACACAATCGAAGGAACCAATTTGGTCATCTTCGGTCTATGCCATAGGCAACTGCACTCGTGCAATGAAGCAATACGAAATGGTATGCAAATTACCACGGACTACTTTTTGAAACCCCCAAGGACCGATTCTCTGCTACCGCTACGAGCAGTGGAAAAGATAAACTTCTTGGTAAGTCCCCGTATCAAAATGCTTCAATCTAGATTGGAGCGGCAGAACAACCGATGATGCACAGCTTACTTACGGGTTCACATGTGGTGTTGATGATAACAATGTAGGTTTGTGGCATGAACTAAGCAGCTAGGTCATGTTCATTAGTAGACGTTGTACCACCATGGAACACTTTCCTTTTGCCCCCCACAATGTGTTGCCTGAACTTGTGGTTCTCGGTGCTTGACCGCTAGCCTGATGAAGAGGGAAGCCTCTTGAACAAAGGAACATTGCAATAAATACAATTGTGTACAACTTCGCAATTTTGAAAACAAATCACAACTCTCAACATTTGACAAGAATGCACCAAGCTCTAAATACATGGCGCTTAGCACGTTGAGCGCGCAGATTGTGGTGGCCTTTGACGACTAATTGGACCAATAGGGATGTGTTCTTCTACCTCTCTCCCACCCTAAGAGATACAACACTAAGTGAAGGACCAAGTATACAAGATGCCGATACCTATGACCACATCATACAACGTCACAAAGGACGAGGTGCAACATGCTGTCTTCGGCAAAACCAGTCCCAGTGTGATTCACCGAACAGAGCTCATAGTACAAACGCCTATCTTTAGCCTAGAAAGTGGTGGGCAAGGGACATTGGAACACAAGCTCGGAAAGGCGCAGCTCCCGCAGCCCCATGCCCCGTGCCCACGCAAAGTACGTAAACCAGACATACGGCATGCAGCAAGGATCCCTGAATCAGAAATGGCTACTTCACCCTTGTTGTCTCCATGAGCCACAAAATGGCAAAACGACGACATCACCCCTCGTGTAGGGCGTTGCGTGGTTGCTCAGGGCGGGACACAACACTACTTTTAGTGCGTAGACGATCCGTCAATTGAGTACACACGCATGTGCGACGAGTGGCAAGATGGTATGCACAGTAAGTACAGAGCAGCGTTGCAGTTGCTTTGCTGCTTGGGTCGTCACAATGCACTACCCGTCTCGATGGTCCCCAATGGTCCAACCTCGGGGCCCGCCCACAAATGGGCAAAGTGGCTACAAAACTCATGCCATCTCGTGGGTCAAGAAGGCTCTACGAGAAACATGACTCCGAGAAGGTTACGCCACCCCTGCCGTCTCGAGCGGCCACGTGTGGGCAAAATGGCAAAATCACCCCTGCTATCTCCAAAGTGCCCCACGCCGGGCGGGGGGACAACAGGACAATGACAAATGGTGACCTCACCCTTGGCGTCTTGGGGGCCCAAAGATGGACTAAGCGATTGCATCACCTATTGGGTGGCGCGGTGGAGGTGCTCCGCAGAAACCCGCTCTTTGGGACTCGTGGTAAGTGGTGGTTACCATTAGGGGAGTATCTACGCCGCGTGCTACTGTACCAACGTGTTTACCCGGAAGGGGCAAGCTTTCACACAACTCCCCAAATGCCCCCTAAGGAGAGATAACCCTTGGGTACCACACAATAGGGCTGAGCGTCAAGGTTGGGATCCTCAAAGAGCAACAAACAAAATTTGTATAGTGTTGCGCCTTGCACAATCCGGCGCTCAAAGCATGGATGGTTTGATGGAACGCCCTGCTGCAATTTTTACCCTCAAGAGTATCACGGACTAGGCTACAAACCCCTAGACAAGCCCCCCCCCCCCCCCCCCCCGAGCACAAGCTGCAGCTGCCTAGTCAACCTGGTGAATATCCGCGCCGCGCGCACCGTGCGCGCGCTGCGCCACGTGCTCCCCCTTGGACGCTCCTTTGGTGAACAAATAGAAGGCATCGTGTGCACTGGTAGTGCAAAAAGGCTATAGACGGTTGCTCGACTTAAGGTGATTTCAATAGTGTTGGTGCCCTTGCTAGAACCACTTCTCTGGCGGTCGAAGGAGGTGGGGGGGGGGGGGGGGTTCCGGCACCCTGGTGGTCACAGGCAATATCGGTGGCAAAGTGGGCTCCCAGCCGATTACATAGCCACCGACAGCCTTCAATGCAGAAGAATGAAACACTTGGAAGGCGTGGAGCGTTTCATTAGAAATGGCTACCTCATTGGTGCGGTTCGGGGTGCCCACTAGTTGGCAAAGTGGCTACATAACGCATGCTATCTCGGAGGTCCCGAACGCTGACCTAGGGAAAGAATGTAAAATGGCAACGTGCCGCCTCGAAGGCCCACATGTGGGCACATTGGCTAAAGGACCCATGCACTCTCGCGGTAGGTGAATGAGAAAGGCTACCTTATCCTTACCTTTTTGCGAGCCCACGTGTGGGATCTTCGGTAGCCAAGGTCCCCACCGCCCACCACGGGAACATGAATAATAAATGGCCATTTGGACCGTGGCGACTGAGGGGGAGTGGGTAAAACAGCTGAAAAATATTGACGCCTTGAGGGTCGTGATTGCTTAGGATGCAAAATTCGGAAGTAGCTACCTTAGCCTTGTGCTCTCACAAGCCCACATGTGGGCAAAATGAATACCTTAAGCATGCCCTCTTTTTCGCCATTTGTCCACAAAGTGGCCACATCATCCCATTTGCGAGGGCAACACTACATGCGGGGACATGAATTTGGAATGGCTACATCACCCTTGCCGTCCCAAGCCCACATGTGGGTAAAGTGGCAGCATCACCCCTCACATTGGGTGTCCAAAGTATATTGCGGGAACAGGAATCACAAATGGCTACTTCACCCTTGCCGTCTCCAGGGACCTTGACACCAAGCGAGGAGGTGGAATTCAGAACTGCGTACCTCACGGATGCCGTCTTGGGGGACCACTTGTGCGCAAAGTGGCTACATCACCCATGCCGTCTTGATGGTAGCAAATGTCCTTTAGCTCACACAATGCACTGATGCGGGCCTTGCCGCAAGAGGCCCGACTTGTCATCCCCCTTTACGGGGCCTACAGTAATTACTGTATTGTCTCCACAAAAAATGGGACTCTCGCTATCTACTGAGGGATGCATTAAGCAGGCCTAGATTAGAAATGGCGACCTCACGCCTGTTGTTCGGCACGCGACATCCCTCCTTACCGAACGCGCAAACAAAACTAGCTTCAGTCAAGCCACAATGCCTCTCCTACCATGCCACAAAGCGCGCGAAGTGTGTATATCACCCATGCCATCTGCGGGTACCACAACACTGAACAAGGATGTAAAACTCCGGAATTTGCTACCACAGGCTTGCAGTCTTGAGGAACAACTTGCGGTAAAATGGCTATTTTGCCCGTGCTCCATGGGTCCCCCATAGGCAGCCGGGGGATAAATATAAAAAATGGATAGCTCCACCGTTGATCACCTCGAGAGTCCCCGATGCTCAGATCGGGGAGAAGAATCGGAAATGGGTACCTCACCCAAGCCCTCCTAGAAGCCGAGGCGCGAGCAAAATGCCTACTTGGGCCCTTCCCACTAGGGGGGGCAGGGGGGCACATAAGGGGAAAGTTGCCACATAACCCCTCTTTTCCCCAGGGGGACGAACACTTCGCGCTACGACAAAGGTCAGACATGGCTACCTCACCCTTGCCTTCACCCTCACCTTTGCCACGTGCCGGCAAACTGGTTACCTCGCCCATGCCATCTAGAGGCACTTGTGGGCAAAGTGTCTTCATTGCCCTTGTTGTCTCTAGGATCAGCAACACGCAGCGCGACGATGTGAACTAGAAATTGACGGGTTGTGCTTGCCGTTTCGGTGGCCCGGACGGAAGCAAAGGGGCTACAAACCCCATGTCGGGTGCATGGTCCCTCCCCAGAACAGTAGGCGTGATTGGCGACATGCAAGATGGCAAGGGTGAGGTAGCAATTTCTAATTTTGGTCCTCTAGTTGTGCATTGGGGACCTTGTGGACAGTAGGGGGTATGTAGCCCCTTTACCAACACGTGGGCCATTTTTGAGTCGTCCCCACGGCGCAGCGGGCGGCCAAAAATCAGGAATTGCGCCCTACTCATGTTGGGGATCCAAAAATGGGCAAAATCTTCAAACAACCCTTGCCATGGTGGGGGCTCCCAATGCTTAGCAGGTGGACAAAATGACACGTGGCTATTTAACCATTGCCGTCATCATGCCCCAATGGCCAAGTGGCTACATGACCCATAATGTCTTGGGAGTGCCCAATGTGCAAACAAAAGAAGAAATGGCTACTTAAACCATGCTACCCAATGTGCAAGCAAAACAAGAAGAAGCTGTTTAAACCCCGCTAGCTTGGGTGCCCAAACGGAGGGGACAATGGCTATAAAACCCCCGCCGTCTCGGGTCCCGAGCAAAGCACACGAAAACATTGAACGTAGAGTGGGGAGAACATTGAATACCATGCAACACACAGTCCCTGAGCTGCCTTTGGGGGTTGCCCTGGGTGTATAAAAACGGGGGATAAGAAGGAGAACCTTATTCCATGTTCAATATTTGTTTGCCACTGTTCGAACATTTTCATGACAATGAGAATTGCTTGCCCCTCCAAAATGGTGAGTAAGAGCATATGTGATATTTGTGGAAGAAGAAGGTTGAGGGGCAAATCATGCGGTTTGAACCTTATAGATGTGAAGATAACACTAAAGACCGGGATAGTGAACTTGCTATGCTGAACACACTCCGATGATTCAATTGTAGCTCACTGGTACACCAAAAGGAATTTGGAAAACAACACATAGGTCTAGCACCCTTGGAAGAACCAAGTGATACGAAGGTTTGCCCCCAAAATTTTGCAGCCATAGACAACTTTGCTGAAGGTCCTCGCAATAGGCCAAGAATTAAAGGCCTAAGATCGCCTACTTGCTATTTTGGACTGTCGACAAAAGCCAACACGGGAGTGCCAAGATGCATATGCAATGCCATTCGCCCATAACATGTGTGGCAATGTGGGCTACGCCCCCAATTTACTCTGTGATGCAAAGCACACTGCCGTTTCTTCCCGACTAGTCGTCATGGCAGTACTATGTCCGAAGTGGTGTCTCGTGCACCGCCCCCAAGGTCCCATTACTGCCCTACCGACGCCCTTGTGCCCCCAGAGCACCAGCGGTGCTGCTTTCGTCGGCATCAGGACCGCAGACTGCCCCCAGTTCGTCAACATCCACACCTTCAAGCACTCGTGGGATTTTCCTGGTCGGCTTTGATGACGCTGGTGCCGTGCACTTAATGTGTGGACATGCGTATCACCATGAGGGCATGGCAAATATCCAAGCACATGGCGACACCCGCTGTTCAATATGCTGGAGCCACATTGCGGTGTGTGACTATCATATATGGTCTTACAATGGGCAAACAATGCTTGCATGCAATAGGGACGCAAGATTGTGCGGGTGTGTGCTGCTTGGCTTTTGTTGAGTTTGGTCTAGCAGCCTTGATATATGGCTATTCGCAAACGACAAGAGCCTCCTCTTGCGCCATGCGGAGTCTGCGGGAGGGCATCCAGGGTATGATGCCGTGGGTTTGGGGGGGGACAACGAACAAGAGCGGGTGATGTGCGACACGGAGCAATGTGCACGCGGAGCGGGAGGCGGGACAGTGCGAATACGGGGGCACCCGAGGTGGGCAGATGGTGAGGGTGAGATAGGCTGTCCGCTTGACCACGTCCATGTGCAGATATTGGAATCATGCGACACCCACTAGTGGGATGGCAAGGGGTAGGGCGGCGCAAGTGGCCATGTTTGGTGTGGCTGCGGGTGATGCAGGGCCACGCGGCGGTCACGGATAAGAGGGACATCATGACACAGTCGAGAGATGTAGAGGGTGATTACGACTTTTGTGAGGTAGCACATTCATGATGGAACAAGTAGTTGGTAGTGCCAATGAACCCAGCAATATGAGAGAGAAATCCCCCTTGGCCTTAAGAGCGTGCAAACACGCAATCTAGCTGCTTGAAAAGAATCATCTTGAAGAGGTGACAAATTGGAAGTATGCTCCTACTAGTACCACCATGGGATGGTCAGAAACATGTCGCATTGCCTTTTTGCACAAGTGCCGAAGAGACCACTTAGCTTCTGTCAACCGGAGTTCCATCTCCTTATGGGCAAACAGCAGAACAATCATGACCACCAAAACAAACCCTTCCATGGAGTGTGCTCCCTATGCCACACCTCATAGAGGGCACCATAGGAACGTGACTTTAACTTAGGGAGTGAGCGGAGGGCGTTAGCCCTCAATTCCCAATTGCCAATCCATTGATTTCATTCCGGGGAGACAACTTTATGGGCCCTAAGACTATGCAATGGAGAAAAGGTATTTGACAGAGGGCAATGTTATGTTTCGGTGTGAGTCTTTTTGTTTGCTTTTTTTACATGTGCCGCTTTACTTACATGTGCCGTTTTACTTAGATGTGCCGTGGAAGTAGTAATGTCTGCTCATTGGAGAGTAGCACAGGCACATTGAGCCTTGTCCAGTCTCTCGCGTATTTCAGCATGGACGGGGCGGTGGGAAAAGCCCTCCTACAAGATCTGCAGCAATGCCGTCCGCCGGGGCGCCGTTTGTTGCCAACTCCCTGCAGGCTTTCACCATGCTCACGGCGTCACAACTTGCTATTCCTACTCTGGAAACCCATTTGCTCTACCCTTGCTCATGGCATGGGCTCCTTGATGACATGGATCAATTGACTTTGCAGGGATTGGTCGAGGGAGTTGAGTGAATGCATTTTTTCATCAAGGAGCACTTTTGCGCAATCCCCGGAACGCAATTCCAAAGTCTCTCAGAATCGTTTGTGCACTTTGATAGTGCATGCAAGAAAGACAATGATCAAGATCATTGCTACTACAAATGTGGGTGGTGAACAAAACGTGCACGCGGCGAAGCTGGTTGGGCGGCAAACAACATGGAACAAGAGGACTAAAAAAAAAAGCAGCTAAAAATGACATATTGTAGTACGTAAGCATATGAGCGTACGCAATATGTAAATGGTTGCAATCTTCATGAGGACTGCCATTAGCCTACAATGTGTTCCACTTCTGCCCGGGTTTCGAAACCTTCAAGCTGTTGCATAAACGGCTGGGCACCGTGTTATGGCTACCTCTTGAACCTAGCACTCTGTCCGAACAAATGCGTTTTGGAGCCAATGTCATTTTGGACACAACCACTTGGGAACACACACTTTTGCCGGATCAGGTGACAAAGGCACATGTGGTGTTTGGGCACCATCATCTTCAATTTTTGACGCAAAAGGAAAAAACCGGAAAACCACATTGTGTTTCACCCAATCTGCCGAAACTAAAAGTAGAAGGAAGGAAAATTGAAAACACCACTCGCAATGAAAAACACAATTTTTGCACGGCATCTAGCAATCATCCGGGAAAATGAATGCTTCCCTACTCGCAGCCCGTTCCCGTCCCCCTTTGTACATTTTTTTTGTTCCTGGCGCTCAAGGTGTCATTGAGTGTACTCGTGAGAAACCCAGAAAGTTGAAGGTCCATTTGTGTACAGCATAGGTGCACTCAGTAATTGAGCAGACCAGAGGTCCATGGCACATGCTGATCACGCGGTAGTGTGGACGATCTGCCCCGCCTGACTGGCAATTGCTCAATGTTCCATTCCCATCCCGACTTGTACATTAAGACCACCAAGCTAAAACCTGAGGGTGAACAAATGGCCCGAATGATTGATTCAAGCACCACACACACAAAGGAGGATAAAGACAACTAGCAGGTCCTGTGTATCACCCGCACACATACAATGTTGGAATCCAACCAAGAAGGTACTACATATCAGTATAGGCAACGACGAAACTTATAGTATATAGTATCTGTATATAGGGGGGAGTATCTGCACCGCATGCTACTTTTCCAACGTGTGCGCCTTGCATTCGTGATGTTTCCGAGGACAATAGCGCGGTTCATGGTGCAGACAATATGGTAAGAATGTGCTGCTCATAACCCACAGCCCAATGGGCATTGGATAACGACAAAAAGGAACCAACTAGTTGAAGTGCAAGACACCCAGTGATATGGAAATACCTTCCCTTGCATGTCGTGGCAGCCCATTGAGACACAAGAGGGTAAAATTGAATGACACAGAAAGTTTGCACGAGGAAATGATTCCAATGCACCTCACGGGGGAAGAAAACTGCATAGAAAGGATTCTCTCATTGACTATGAAGCGACATTTTAGCAAGGTGCCACAAGGGGGTCATGCTTGTGCTATGCAAAGAGAGGGTTGGTACCATTTTGGGGGCAAACAAGTGTACACTCTTTACTATTTTGCTCTCCTCCCCTTTTTTAGATGGCTCATTATTTTCCCAGAAATCACCAGCTCCAGTGGGGGGAGCAATATCTGGTAGTCCGGCTAACCAACGATGGTTCGTGGTGCGTGCCTTGTGGCGTCGGGTGGCAAGGCATGGCCATTGAACAAGGCCGCGGGCAACCTCGCCGATGCTACATGCCTCCGGGCTTCCGGGAGCTTTTAGATCAACATGTTCCAAATTGCCCGATATGCCTGAGGATACATGACTTCGCGCATTGCAACTTGTAGCCCATGCCACGAAAGGTGAGCTCATAGTACAAGTGCATGAAACAAGAGAAGAGCTATGGAACAAGAACCCCACCTCGGAAAGGGAGAGGGTGCACACGTGATGAACATTAGAGGGGTTCACGACAAGAGCGCAACTTCTAGTTGTGTGAAAGATTACATTGCGTATGAGATTGTCCGGGCCGCAATAAATGTGGCGTAATTTAGATGGCTACATTGCACATCCCAATACTCCTTTGCCTAGGGTTGAGCCATCCTATAGCCAATGCTTGAGGTCACGCAAGGTTGCGGTCATACATCACCTTTGCCTTCTAGGGGGCCCAAAAGTGGGCGGAACTCCTACGTAACAAATGCGTCCTCGGGGCTCCGCAGCAGAGCGGACAAAATCAGATGTGTCTACATCACCCTTGCCTTCCACGGGTCCCAAAAGAGGCCCCTACATTCTAGGGGTCCCCGGAAGAGGAATGAAAATGACAAGAGGCTACGCCAGTGCTACCCTGTTGGGCGCCCAAAACTGGGCATATTGGCTACCTAACCCTTGCGTTCTAGGGAATCCCCAAAAGAGGAGACAAAATAAAATGTGGCTACATAACCGTTGCCTTCTCGGGGCCCAAAAGGGGGGGGGGGGATCCTACGTAACCCCTGCCCTCTCGGGGGTCTTAGCAAAAAGGGACAAAATGAGAGGTGGCTACATCACCATTGCCTTCCCGGGGGCTAGAAGTGGGCGGAATCGGTACGCGACCCCTCTTGTGTTCTTGGTGTTCCCTAGCAAAGGGGACAAAATCAGAAAGGGCTAAATCACCCTTGCCTTCTTGGGGCCCAATAGTGGGCGCAATTGCCACGTAACGCAAGCATTCTCACGGGGTCCCCGGAAAAAGGGCCACAATTGGAGGTGGTCACATCATCCCTACCTTCTCGTGTGCCCAAAGTGGGCGGAAATGCACCGTAACCCTTGTGTTCTTGGGGTTCCCCAGCACGGGGGACAAAGCCAGAAGTGGCTACATCACATCTGCCCACTCGGGGGCCAGAACTTGGCGGAATTCCCACATAACCCTTGCGTTCCCGGGGGTTCCCCCCCAAATAGGGACAATATCAGAAGTGGTTGCATCACCCCTGCTTTCTCGAGGGCGGAATTGCTACGTAACACTTGATTTGTCGAGGTTACCCTGAGAGGGGACAAAATGAGGAGTGCCTGAATCACCTTTGCCTTATGGTGGCCCAAAGGAGGGCGCAATTGCCATGTAATAGCTACCTTCTCAGGGCTTCCCAGAAAAAAGGACAAAACCAGAAGTGGCCACATCACCCATGTTTTCTCGGGGGGCCAAAAGAGGGCGCAATTGCTATGTAACCCCTCCGTTCTCATGGGTCCCGGCTAAGCGGACAAAATCATAAGTGCATACATCACCTTTGCCTTCTAGGGGGCCAAAAAGTGGGCGGAACTCCTGCGTGACAACTGCGTACTTGGGGCTGCCCTATAGAGCGGACTAAATTAGATGTGCCTACATCACCCTTACCTTCCCTGTGGGCCGAAAAGAGGGTGCAATTGCTACGTAACCCCTACATTGTAGGGGTCCCCGGTAAACAAGTGAAAATCGAAAGGGGCTACACCACTGCTACCCTCTTGGCAGCCCAAAACTAGGCATATTGACCACCTGACCCTTGCGTTCTAGGGAATCCCCAAAAGAGGGGACAAAACGAGATGTGGCTTCATCACCCTTGCCCTCCCGGGGGGGCCCAAAAGTGAGGGGGGGAGAGTCTTGCGCACCCCCTGCCCTCTCGGGGGGGCCGGTAAAGGGGGACAAAATGTGAGGTGGCTATGTCACCATTGCCCTCCCGGGGGCTAGAAGTGGGCGGAATTGGTACGCAACCCCTGCGTTCTCGTGAATCCCCGGAAAAGGGGGCAAAATGAGAAATGGCTTGATCACCCTTGCCTTCTTGGGGCCCAGAATTGGGCGGGGTGCTACCTCCCTTGTGTTCTTGGTGTTCCCTAGCAAAGGGGGCGAATCAGAAAGGACTACATCACCCTTGCCTTCTTGGGGCCCAATGGTGGGCGCAATTGCCACGCAACCCGCGCATTCTCAGGGGGTCCCCGTAAAAGGGGACAAAATTAGAGGTGGCTACAACATCCCTCCCTTTTCGTGCTCCCAAAATGGGCGGTATTGCAACGTAGCCCTGGTGTTGTTGGGGTTCCCCAACACGGGGGACGAAGAGAGAAGTGGCTACATCACCCTTGCCTTCTTGGGGCCCAATAGTGGGCGCAATTGCCACGTAACGCAAGCATTCTCAGGGGGGCCCCGGAAAAAGGGCCCAAAATGGAGGTGGTTACATCATCCCTACCTTCTCGTGTGCCCAAAAGTGGGCGGAATCGCAATGTAAGCTCTGTGTTCTTGGGGTTCCCCAAAAGGGGGGACAAAGCCAGAAGTGGCTACATCACATCTCCCCACTTGGGGGCAAGAACTTGGCGGAAATCCTACATAACCCTGCATTCCCCGGGTTCCCCCCAAATAGGGACAATATCAGAAGTGGTTGCATCAGCCCTGCTTTCTCGAGGGCGGAATTGCTACGTAACACTTGATTTGTCGAGGCTAACCTGAGAGGGGACAAAATGAGGAGTGCCTGAATCACCTTTGCCTTATGGGGGCCCAAAAGTGGGCGCAATTGCCATGTAATACGTGCCTTCATATGCATTTTCGAAAAAAAGGACAAAATCAGGAGTGTCCACATCACCCATGTTTCCTCGGGGGGCCAAAAGAGGGCGCAATTGCTACGTAACCCGTGTGTTCTCGTGGGTCCCAGTCTAGACAGACAAAATCATAAATGCATACATCACCTTTGCCTTCTAGGGGGCCCAAAAGTGGGCGGAACTCTTACGTAACAACTGCGTACTCGGGGCTCCCCTGCAGAGCGGACAAAATGACATGTGCCTACATCACCCTTGCCTTCCACGGGCCCAAAAGAGGGTGCAATTGCTACGCAACCCCACGTTCTTGGGGTCCTTGGTAAAGGAGTGAAAAATCAAAAGAGGCTATGCCAGTGCTACCCTCTGGGGAGCCCAAAACTAGGCATATTGGCCACCTAACCCTTGCGGTCTAGGGAATCCCTAGAAGAGGGGTCACAAATAGATGCGGCTGCATCACCCTTGCCTTCTCGGGGGCCTAAAAGGGGGGCTGGCAGAATCGTATGTAACCCCTGCCTTCTCAGGGGTCCTCGGAAAAGGGGGCAAAATGAGAAGTGGCTATATTATTGCCTTCTAGGGGCCGAAAAAAAAGGCGCAATTGCTACGTAACACCTATCGTGTCGGGGTTTCTAGAAGAGGTGACACAATCAGAAGTGGCTACCTCAGCAGTTTCTTCTTGGGGGGCCAAAAGTAGGCGGAATTGGTACTAGACCCTTGCGTTCTTGGGGATCCGCGGACAAGGGGGACAAAATCAGAAGTGCCTATAGTGCCCTTACCTTCTTGGAGGGGCACTAGTGGGCGAAGTTGTTATGTAACCCCTGCGTTCTTGAATGTCTGCTAGTAAAGCGGACAAAATCAGAAGTGGCAACATCACACCCTGTCAGGGGCCCAAAGGTGGGCGGAATGGATGTGATACACTTATGTCTCTGGGGACCCTAGAAAAGGGGACACAAGCACAAGTGGCTACATCAGCCTTGCCTTCTCGAAGGGCCCAAGAGTGGGCGGAAGACCTACATAACCCTGCGTTATCAGGCGGCTCCCCAAAGAGGGCACCAACTCAAAAGTGGATCTGCCACCCGTGCCTTCTCGGGTGCGCAAAAGTGAGACAATTCCTACGCAAGGTGTGCGCTCTCGGGGGTCCCTAGAAAAGGGGACAGAATTGGAAATGGCTACATCACCCTTGCCTTCTCGAGAGTCCACAATAGCGCCAAATTGCTACCTCACCCCTGTGTTCTTGGGGGTCCCCAAACGGGGGGATAAATTTAAAAGTGACTACATCACCTTTGCCTTCTAGGGGGCCAAAAGTGGGCGCAAATGCTATATAACCCTTGCGTTCTCGGGGTCCCCTGCAGGGGGGGGGGGGGGTCAGAAGTGGATACATCACCCCTGTCTTCTTGGGGCCCAAAAGAGGGCTGAATTGTTGCATAGTGCCTCTGTTCTCGGTGGTCCCTAGAAAAGGGGACAAAATCAGAAGTGCCTGATCACCCTTGCCTTCTCGGCGGCCAGAACTGGGCGGAAATCCTACATAACCCCTCCGTTGCCGGGGCCCCCCAAAAGAGGGGACAAAATCGTAAGTGGCTACATCCCTTTGCCTTCTGGGGGGCTTGAAAGTGGGCGGAACTGCTAACGAACCCCTGTGGTACTGGAAGTCCCCAAAAAAGGGGACAAAATGAGAAAAGGCTACATCACCTTCTCGAGGGCCCAGAGGTGGGCGGAGTTGCTGCGTAAGACCTGATTTCTCGATGGTCTCCAAAAAGGGGGAACAAAAAGAGAGGTACTTGGATCACCTTTGCCTTCCAGGGGCCCAAAAGTGGCCGCAATTGCAAAATCATACCTAGCTTCTCGGGGGGGGGGGATGCGACAAAATCCGAGGTGGCTACATAACCCCTGCTTTCTCTAGGGCCCAAAAATGAGCGCAATTGCTATGTACCCGTTGTGTTCTCGAGGGTCTCTTGAAGAAAGGACAAAGTAAGAAGTGGCTACATCACCCTCGTTTTCTTAGGAGCCCCAAAGAGGGCGGAATTGCTACATAAACCCTGCGTTCTTGTGGTTCCCCGTCAAAGCGGAAAAAAGCACAAGTGCCTACATCACCTTTGCCTTCTTGGGGGGCTAAAAGTGGGCGGAACTCGACGTAACACCTACGTTCTCCGGGGTTCCCTATAGAGGTGACAAAATAAAAAGTGCCTACATCACCGCTACCCTCCGAGGGGCCCAAGGCAGCGGAATTTTTTGCTACCCAACCCTTGCGTTCTTGTGGGTCCTCATCACAGGGGACAAAGTCACAAGCTACATCATCCTTGCCTTCTCGAGGGCTAGAAGTGGGCGAAATTGCTACCGAACGCCTAGGCTCTCGAGGATCCCCCAAAAACATTGGATATGTCACCGGTCTCTTTCAGGGGGCGCAAACAGGGGACAATTGCCAACTAACACCCTGTTCTCAAGGGTCCCCGGAAAAGGGGGAAAAATCAGAAGTGGCTACATCATCTTTGCCTTCTCCGGGGCCAAAAGTGGGCAGAATTCCTACCTAACCCCTTTGTTCTTGGGGGACCCCAAAAGAGGGGTCAGAGTGAGAAATGCCTACCTAACCTTTGCCTTCCCGGGGGCACATAATTGGGCGGAACTCCTACGTAACACCTGTGTTCTTGAGGGTCCCTAGAAAATGGGACAAAAAGTGGTTGCACCACCCCTGTCTTCTCGGGGACCCAAAGTGGGCATAAATCCTGCATAACATCTGCATTCTCAAGGCTCCCCGGAAAAGCGGATAAGATTTGAGGTGCCTATATTGCCCCTGCCTTCTTGGGGGGAATCTTTGCACTGAACGCGCACTGTGCGCTACTTTTAGACCATGTTCCCCCCAAAGAGCCCCCAAGCACACCCCTTGGAAACGGGCTTAGCATTAGGTGACCCAAGCTGCCCCAGCCCAAGAAAGTTGCAAACTGGGGTACATAGCACCACTCTCGCTCCTTTAAGGGCGATCTTGGTCAACACCTTAGCAAGTTGGGAGAATGGGGTTTTAGCATAGCACAACCCCATCGATCTCCAATAGAAGCGATAGGCGTTATTGAGGTATCGCGAACAGTAAAGCTGCATCATATGCTGCTCCTTACACACGAACAACTCCACGTGAACTTCATTAAGGTCTACCACCCCTGCATTCTCGGGGGTCCCCAACAAAGGGGGACAAAATCAGAAGTCAAAACCTCTGCTAGGGGTCACCATGATGCCCCTAGGGGCCCTAGTATCTCAAAGTATGGGTCTCTAGTACGGCCAGGCGCCCAAATATTTGCACCGCGCGCGCGCTGCGCTTAAGGCTCCCCCTTGCAGGCCCGCAAGTGGGGGGACTGGTTATGCAACCCCTGCGTTCACGCATGCCCACGGAAGAGCGGACAAAATATGAAGGGGGAACATCACCCCTACCATCTCGGGGGCCTAGAAGAGGGGGGGGGGGGGCTTGCTACATAACTCCTTCGTTCCCATGGGTCTGCGGAAAAGGGGACCAAATGTGATGTGGCTACATCACCCCTACGTTCTCGGCAGCCTAGAAGTAGGCGGAATTGCTACACAACCCCTGCGTTCTCGGGGTACGCAGCAGAGGGGACAAAATCAGAAGTGATTACATCACCCTCGGGGGGCCGAAAACGGGCGGAATCACTACCTAACCCCTATGCTCTCACGTGTACCGGAAAGGGAGACGAAATTGGAAGTGGCAACATCATCCCTGCCTTCTAAGCGGCATAGAAGTGGGCGGAGTCGGAACCTCACCCCTGTGTTCTTGGTAGTCCCCAAAAGGGGGGACAAAATCAAAAGCGCCAACACCACCTCTGCCTACTCCGGGGCCAAAACATGGCGGAATTGCTACGTAAGCCTAACGTTCTTGGGGGTCCCCAAAGGGGGACAAATCGGAAATGGCTACATCACCACTGCCTTCTTGGGGTCCCAAAGAGGGCAGAATTGCTACAGAACCCCTGTGTCCCAGTCTTTGGACAGAATGAATAACTCAGGGATTTCTAGGGTGTTTTCCCCCCCTTCCCCCGATACGAGGGAGATGGGGCAGTGTTGGGTTGCCCCCCCCAACCCTACGGAGACTTGTGGGCGTCAAGAGGAGGCACCCAACACTAGCACGACACGATCCGCATCAGTGGTATCATAGGCGCCTTTCAGCTCTGCGGACCGGTCGGGCGCCCATGGGGAGGAGACGAAGAGGAGAGCCTCCGCCATGATGCTGAACCGGAATGGGCCTGCGGTCAGTGTCCTCCTCATCGATCGCCGGTCCAGATTGGTGGGGGCCGGCAAGCACCATGGGGTTGGCAAGCAGATGCGCCCCACCAGGGGACTGCATCTCCTCCTCCTCCTCCGTCATTGCTTGGATGAGCATATGTGTGTGCGCCCAAGTGTGCGTGTGCGTGGATGTGTGCATGTATGTACGTGTGAGCACACGCGGGCGCGCGGTTTGTGTGAGAGGCCGTGCGTGTGCACGGTCGCGTGTGAGGGTGCGTGTGCAGGCGGCGTCATCGTGCCATGCCATCTGCAGGGCGTGCTCAGGTGTTGGTGTGTCCCCATACTGTGTGTGTGTGTGTGTCTGTGTTTGTGTTTGTGTTTGTGTGTATGTGTGTCTGTGTATGTGTGAGTGAGTGTATGTGTGTGTGTGTGTGTGTGTGT
Organism: Eutreptiella sp. 'Long Island Sound 2002'; assembly: GCA_964036045.1. Lineage (NCBI taxonomy): Eukaryota > Euglenozoa > Euglenophyceae > Eutreptiales > Eutreptiaceae > Eutreptiella > Eutreptiella sp. 'Long Island Sound 2002'. Next base: position 15,334,495 of record OZ038402.1, on the reverse strand, counting down.
GTTTTTGGCGCGTAGCAAACCGGGTACGGTGTGCTTTTTGCAAGTGAATTGTATGCGATTGGACCCCTGGTGCAGCGGCCCACCCCTTCAAGAAACTGGAGATGTCAGTGAGACGTCACACCAAGGTGCTCGCTGATGGAGAGGGATGACTTGGGTGAACCCAGGTTGGTGGCTCTCGTGACCAAGCACACCCCCACAAGACTGCAGCATCTCAGTAGCAGTACACAGAATGCAATGCAAAGATACTGCAATGCCAAACAAACGATCATTCAACTTGCACCAAACGCTGCATGGTGCCAAATGAATACAAACGTAACTTGTCACGACACACACCAGTACTACGATATAAAGCACATAGCTGTGGATTGGGCTCAGCTATGGATGACTGGCAATTGATGGGTGCCCCCCCCCCGCCACAGAGACTTGCGAAGTGCAAGCGTCATGTAACAATAGCACAACAAAATCCTCATCTTTGCACCCCTACCTCCCCAAGACGACGCTCCTGACCAAAAGAAGGCAAAAAAAATCTGGCATCTCAGCAGTGAGTACACAGAAGCATGAAATAAACTTCAACGCCAACAACTGTCAGTTTGCAATTCAATGTACAGCACGTGCTGGTGGCAACAGCACTTGGCGTGTTACCAAATGAATCGGAATGCAACGTGTCACAACACATATGAGTACCACCGTACGCATAGTGCCTCAATAATAATTGCGCTACACACATATGCGCAGGAAAGAGAGCTGAGCCGGTCACACACGTGGACCAGTCTCTACATACATATGCGTACACATTATACATGGGGCGGCCCTCAGTACCTGTGGTTACAGGGGCAGTGCCAGTGGCACAGCAAAGCCATGACACAACGAATGCAAGCAGTCGCGGCACCGCAGGGACGGCACACCACATTGTGGTGCCATCGGACGGTGATATAAATATCAATGTGTTATGACATACGGATCTCAGCGGTCGTCAGCAAGACAAATGGCACTCAGTGCGTGAGTGTGTCAAATCGCATACGAGAATGCCATACAAACAATGGCACGGAGCATAAAATTGTACATTTGTGTGCAGGCACTGTGCGGGACTGGGCACAGTGTCTGGCAACAGGTGTGTACATAAGTGTTGCCTCTCAGGAAAGCTCGATCATCTTTATCCAGTACACACATACACAGGCACTATGCACGAAGATCCAACACAACAACCCTGAAGGCACCAGGGCACTGCACTGGACCGCTTCAAAACTTCGTCAGGCCACAGCACATGGAGTGAAAGAACAGACCATGGATGGCCAGGCGCCTTTCATACACACACACACACACACACACACACACACACTTCGTCATGACCAAAACAGAAGTGCCAAAAAAGACCGATTCTCACTCTAGAACAGATGCTCCAGAGCACAGGGGATGTAGTCAGCAGCATGCAACGCACCATGCAAGACCCGACCGTGTGTTGCGGGTACCACTCAAGCTCCCTGACTGGGAACTTGGCAAGAGCCAGGTCCACGCCTGGCTGGCAGCCAACCCCCCAAGGCGCGTGGACACACGCGTTGGGTGTGAGCCTGTAGCCCGGTGTTTTTGAAGGGCGGCTTTTGGCCGGTGGGCCACAGGGGCCTAGTCCGACGCTCGGTCCCACCGCCTCCCACACGTAGGGCCCGGGCCCACGTCCGGCCTTGGTAGCTCGGTTGCACCGCCCACTGAATGCTGGCGCCCACACCAGTACTCTCACTCAGTGGCACCTACTAGTGGTCTCGTACACCGGAGGAGAGCCCATTCCTCTTGGGGCTGTCTCCTTTGCTCCGGCAGGGCTGCCCCCCGGCAGGGCTGCCCCGCCACAGTCCGCCCCACCCTGTGGCGGCAGGCAGGGATGGGAGGGTCGCCTATGCCCCCTTTGCACCCACGTGATGACACCCGCCAACCACTGCGGATGCACACGGAAGCATACACGGAAGCACGAAAGCATGCACACACACGTTGGGAACCGCGAGACAAGAACGAAGCAAGAAAAGCGGTTGAAAGAAAACTCCTTAGGAACAGCAGAGCTGTCCTAGACGTCTTTCGGTCTGTTGGTAGAGAATGAGCAAGTGCAGTTCCGGACAGTGGACCTTTCCTATCCCAATTCAGTTCTGCCTTGCCCAACAGACCACAAAAATCGCCCGCGGAGGAGCTCGTGCACTACCGTTGCCATCGCCTAGATTTATCGTGTGCTGGGTGCCACCACCCCGCCACACACACACAAGAAAACATTCAGGGAGGGCGGGGATTGCGCAGCGTGGTACAGCAGCCGTGCAGCCGGCTTGTACCTTGAAGACCCGAGTTCGAGTCCTCCTCCGCCGGCAAGCAGAGGAGGACTACGAGGAGGAAATGCGCCACCCGGCGGACGCCGGTACCGGTGACGGGGCGCGCCGCTGCAGGTGTGCCGTGCTTGGTGTCTCGCTTTTTCGTGTTTTATCGCAGACATACAAGATGAACATTCATGGAGGGGGAGGCAGGGAGGAAGCAGGGGTAGGGGAACCAGACTTTCGCCGGGTTTTGCGCAGCGTGGTGGAGCGGTTGCGCAGCAGACCCCCGCCCTGAAGACCCCGGTTCGAGTCCTCTTCCGCGGGCAAGCGGAAGAGGAATATGAGGAGGACATGCGCCACCCGGCGGACGGCGGTAGCAGTGACGGAGCGCGCTGCTGCAGGTGTGCTGTGCTTGGTGCCTCGTTTTTTGTGTGTGTGTGGGCCTGAACTCCGGGGGGTGGGTGGGGAGGGGGTGGGTGGGTTGGGAAAAAATGGAGGAGACACGCCACCCGTCGCACCGGCGGTACCGGTGGTGGAGCGGGATGTTGAAGGGGGCGGTGGCGGGGGCCTCACCGACGGGCCCCTGGACGGACGGACGGACGAACCGGGGTTCGAACCCCCGACCACGACGAGCGCCAGCCATGGCGCATACCACTAGACCGTCCATGCCTCTTGCCAGTTTGGGTGCAAAGATGGTATTCAGAAAAATTCGGACAGGCATGTTGTGCTCCCCCACCTCCCTGCGTGTTATCGGTGATGCACACACACACACACACACACACACATACACCAAGATAACAACACATGCACACACAAAGCACCAATGTAAGCAAGAGACGAGTCTCAACAAAAGAGCATTCTTCAACCTTCAACCTTCAAACCTTCAAATCTTCAAAAGGTAGCGGTGTTATTGGTCATTTAGTTCAAGAGAATCAGTTGTAATCAATAAATTGACTGAAGTAGCTGCCATTGGTGCACCGTGATAGCCAAACAAAGGCACAAAGCAACCGTGCATACAGTTTAATTGGTTGAACCATCAAACAAGCGGCTACAATTTGAACTAGCTTTCTCGTACACTCCATTAAGCGCTTACATGTGGTGATGCCAGTTGCACACAAGTCCGGCATAATGCAATCGACTACCAATCATGTAAATCAGAAATGGATGTAGATGGACGCGCCCACTTATCGAAGAGCAAAGAGGTAGAAAATAGAAAAAGAGGAAAAAGAAGAAAAGGAAGAGCTCAAAGGAAAAAACGGAGATGGCAATCAAATGAAAAATCCCATAGCAAAAGGATTTGCTTTCACCCCCCCCCCCGCACACACACACACACACACACACACACACACACACACACACACACAAATCCCCTGTATCACGCCTGATGGCAACGCCGTTTGGGGAGTGGATGTTCAGCCATATACTACAAAGTCTGGAATTTATGTTACAGCTAGCGTGTGAGTGGCAATGTGTGAGGTGTCAACAAACCGACAACACTTTGCAGAGCAGTGGCCAACTTTATGTAACATTCGAACATACGAGGCTCCTCGTGTGGTTTTTGAAGTTTCACGCAAGCGAGGCTCTGCTGCAACTCCTCCTTCCACCGTGTAAACAGTGCACAAGACCGAGAAATGCCCCCGTTTGACCGTAATGTACAGCAACAACAAACAGAGAAAAAAACAGGCATACAGCCACTGACCGAAAAAGCCAAGGCCCTTATGGCCCGTCCAATCAATTTGTCCAAGGAGAGGAATGTGGGGAAACGGAGCATAGGGCAATACTGGGATACACCGAAAAAAGGATGGTTTAATAACATCCCAGGCATGTGATCGGTTAAGATGGCGAAAAGCATCGGCATGAACAGTCTGCTTAGCGTGCCATACAATCCAAAAAAAAATTTACTATCGTATGGTGGGATATATCGCGGGATACAAGTGTACTCCGTGAGAGGATACGAAATGGGTAGGGTTGAGGGAGAATACAGTACACGCGTGTAGATGAGGCAGCCCTCTGGCGGCAACGGTAGAATACGATGAGAAATTTGCTTGAGGGAGGCACTCAGAAGAGTCGACACTACGGAAAAATTAATGCCATAGAATAGCTGAGAGATCCAAAATCGCCGATCACTAGAATCAGTGGGCAAGGTCAACACATATACAAAACGATCAAAACACCATAATGGAAGATGTAAAAAAGCAGAGGGATGCATTAATAAGGCAAATCACATTGGCACGCCGGGATGCAAAAGGCATTTGAGCATTGACGGAAAAATGTTGTAACCATCAAAACCAATGTACGGTTGGTACGATAGAAAAGAGAAATAACCTTTTTTGTGACAGAAATGACCACGGGGATGTGAACTAGCTCTCATGAGAGAATGGCATAAGTGCATATGGTAGAGGGTGACGTCGATGCACGGGCGCATTCAGCTGAACAACGGTACAAAGTCAACACTTAAAGAACATGTTTTCCAACATCACGGTTTACTTGCGATATTGTTGTGAACACCCTTAATCTTACTGTGACCAACAAGCACTCTAGTGTCATCAACCTCAATAGACTCAAACTCAAGACCTTGAGCTTCCTTGACACGGCCTTGGCACGGCACCAACGGCTCTAGGGGGAGCACTTGACGCGGCGCGGAGATTTAGCGGTCTGGCCTCATCGAGCAGTTGTAGCTTCTGCCACCGGGGCCCCCTCTCTAGGGGTTTTGAGCCTAGTCTGTGATACTCTAGAGTTGAACTAATGCAATAAGTTGTTCCATCAAACCGTCCATGCAAGACGAGGCACTATACAAATGTCATTTGTTGCTCTTTGAAGATCCCGCCCTCGAAGCTCAACCCCGGCGTGTGGTACCCAAGGGGCTCAATGGTCGGCACTGATTGACTGAATGTCCCCGCCATAGACACTTTCAGCCGTTAGTTCGAATGTTCATGTGTTCCGGGCAATTGCAAATGCAAAGTGTCCCCTTCTTGGTTGGGGTGCTCCACTATCTATGTACAAGGGTTATGTCTCCTTAGAGGGCATGTTGGGAGGTGTGTCAAAGCCAGCTCCTTACCGGTAAACACGTTGGAAAGTTGAACGTTGAAAAGTAGCGTGCGGTGAGCAGGCAGTTCAGATACTCCCCCCTAGGGCGGACCTTTGAACGTGAAGTATATCCATTCACCCTTATGCGGGAATTCCGAAAATTCCATAGTCTCAAGCTTAGACTATTGCCTCATGTTTCCCGCCATTTTCATCTTAAGGCACCGTCAATACTTTTGCCAAAATCCCTGTGTCACACCAAATGATGCCTTTCTCAATCATTCGTGCATATCACCATGTTACCCGAACCCTTAAAACAGTAGCTGGTGCAAGCACTTATTGTACCCGTCACCCATCCTAAAAAAGTTGCGACTTTTTTTTTTGGTGATCGCTCGCAGTTGTCGTCGCCAAATTATGCTTTGTATGTACAACAACATCAAGTTCAACCCAATTCTAGAAGTATGGGTCTTGAACTCTTGTCTCAAGTCACTCGTGAGTTGCATGATTTGTTGAATGCAACTCTCAACATAATTGTTGCACCTATCTCGTACCCTGCCCATTGTGTATTGGCAGCGCTGCTACAATCAGCAAGAGATCACCTTCCAAAATCTAAGCTTTTCCCGGTTCCTACCTTTGCGTCTACGGCACATAAAATTACAAAAGGTCACCTCCATTCTTCACGTGTCCATGATGCATGTGTAACCAAGAGGGCTATTCGTGATTTTCACGTGCAATTGCCCGGGAAAGCACACATGCAGGTAGCACCATTGTTACATTCTATATGCCGATACAACTTTTCCAACAAGCTGTGAACTACCGCATCATTTCTTTTGAACCATCTCCTGATCGGGAACTCCACATTTTGCTGTGTTATTACCATTTTCTTGAAATGTGTGGCGGAATATGCCATTCCACCTTTTGTTGAAAGCCATGCAGTCCCTACTCCACCGGGTGGTAAAGGTAGGCGGACGCCTTTTTGCCATTGTCCATCAGGCAGCTTCCGTTGTTTCTAGCAGATAAAGTGGAACAAATAATGATTGCTTAGAAGGTACCGAATGGCAATCACAAAAAGCGCGGTGAGTGAGCCCTTTTGCGATGGGTGATCCCGCACAAAATGCTACGTTCCAAGCACTGCCATGCAGATGAAGGGCCCTCGGTATTGGGATCAATAATTGACTGTTTTGCGGCTACCATTTTCCGGTGTTGATGCACTCAAGACTTTGGTACAGACCCACGGTAAGGCACTTGCATGCCCGCCTCTGCCTTTGACAAAATGTGTGTCAAAGGCGAGTGACACTGCTGATCGAATGCACAAGGGATCATCAGAAGGACAAGTCCTAGATGGAACACACCATGGTGGGTTCCAAGGACACCTCTTGCGCCCGGATGGCCGAGGTCATGACGCACGAAGCTGAGGGAGCAGTGTCAGACGCATTGTGATGTTGCAGGTGCCCACTCTTTGTCAAGAAATACATAGAGTTCAATTTTCTGACCAGCAAGAGTCGTGATCATCGTTTCACCCAACGTATTGACCGTTTGACGAATTTTCGGCTTGAAATTATGGTCGCCCCTTTTTAAAGTCATCATTCGTTGGCTCAACGGGTCAATAGGGTCCACAAACATAGGAGCAGCCAACGAAGCAAAAAGAGTTTTGAAATGAATTTTGTGACCATTGAGCGTCTTGAAGTCCACGAGCTCTAACCGAAACAATATGCTACTAGGATTGGGGCTGTTGATGCACAGGGGTGGGACTAGCGACCGCAGCAGCAAGAGCCAGTTGCGCCTATGGCGAGGAATGAGGTTGGTGGATATTCACCACTTGACAACCGGTGGTGATAGGGGCAATAGACTCCACTTCCCGTCGTAGACCCTGAAACGTTTCGAACGGAATCGGTTGATCTCCATCACACCCATCACGCCGCAGGCGCATAGTGTCCTCACGGTGCTCATTGGTTTCGAAACCAATCATAACATCAGTGTCCTTCGTATAGAGACATATTGGCAACGACTTGGAAAGAATTTCCTTGTTCAAGGCACTGCAAGTGGATAATGAGACCCCATTTGTGATTTCACACAAGCAAAGTGTTAGCAAAGTCGGGAAACACAGCTGCAAGAATTTCAGCAATAATGTGGGCCAACGCATTGGGCTTGATGTGGGGTTGTTGCATAGCCTTCGCTCCCAAAATAGTCAAAAGACAAGCAGATGGCTGGTGACCGAACAAGCACTTGTGATCTTCACACCAATAATAAGGCTGTTCAGTAGACGAAACGCTAATGGGCTCTTCTCCGGATTTGTAGTTGTCGGGCCTCTTGGACAACGCCGCTTTTTCAAGGCAGTCTCCAGAAAAATGGCGAGGCTTGTGGCACTTAAAACAAGTCACGGACAACCAAAAAGAGACGAACAAAAAAATAGAGGAAATATGTAGACTGGTAGACGAGCAAAGTGTTGGTACAATGAGAGAAAGTGCTAGCAGTTCACTCACTATGCGTTCAAGTAGCTAATCCCATCGCACACAAAGCACCAATGTAAGCAAGAGACGGGTCTCAACATTAGAGCATTCTGTAAGCCTCAAAAGGTAGCGGTGTTGCTTGTGATTTAGTTCAACGGAATTATTTGTAATTAATGAATTGCACACACAACATTGGCTGCCATTGGTGCAATCCATTGTGCTAGCAAAAAAAAGAACTAGCAACCGCGCATACACTTCGACTCGCTGAACTATGAAACAATTGGTCACAATTTGAACTACCTTTCTCGTACTTGCATTGTGGAGGCACTTTGTCGTACACAGTCATAGGCACATGCATTGCTCTTGTATCATGAGCATTGCGTATACCCTTCTGGCAACAGAGTACAAAGCCCCTGATGCACAATGTCCCATGTGCCATGAAGGCCGTTAAGGGTATTCACCAGGACCGGGGATGGCAATACTGGGTGACTATGCATCAGAGGACTGCAGCAGGGCTATGTGCATGTGTGGGGGCAATGAGAGGCAACACTCCACAGACGAATCCCTGCAACACAGGAAAACGACTTGAACAATGTGCCCACAGGCAACAGACACCCTTCCTTAGTCAACAGAAAAGGAGAATGACATGTCCAGCGGATGTCAGCGGTATAAAGAGCGGCCATACCCTTTGTAAACGTCCTGGGACACACCATTACCACGTGCAATATGATGGCAGGGCACGTAGCATGCAGCGTCTGACTGCCCCAAAGGTACCATCACAGCCGCTGGTGGGGACCGCATGCACTAAAGCGGACGTCGGTGATCAATGTTGACAGATGCACCCCAGACATGACATCGGCAGTGCAATCCTCAACACAAAGCCCACTTGGCCCGGGCCAACGGGGGGCGCCTTATGGGGTCACCTAAAAGGCATATAAAAGTGGTGCAGACCGCACACGGCAGTGCACAATGGTCAACTACGGTGTGCATTGCTGCAGATGTCTGTCGCTTCCAGGTCTCCCCAAACCAGTGACAATGTATATTCAGACTGTTCCACTCAGAATGTGCTTCAACAGAAAAACACTGAGTTCGTCCGGTGATCAGCCAAATGCGCCTCATCACTTTGCTGCACGCAGTTCTAACAAGCAGAGTTTCGTGGAAAGGATCTGGTGCGCAGGTGTGTGTTTGTGGATGTGTGTGGGTATGTGGGCATGTTGGTGTGGGCAGGGCCCATGGCCCATTGCAACTCTGGGGAGGGGGGGCCTTTGGCTAAGTGTTTGCACTGCGTGCGCACTGCGTGTGCACTGCGTGCGCACTGCGTGCGCACTGCGTGCGCACTGCGTGCATATTGTGCACGCAGAGGCTAGGATACTCACCCAAGAATACCTGTCACCTGTTTACTAGGGGGAAGACTGAAAGGTGTCAATACCATAGGGTTGGCCAGGTGTCCATCGATACTTCTGGTTGTAGTTATAACCAACAGCATCGTCGAAGAAGAACTGTCCGGTCCTGGTGTCGACTCGCCACCATCAAGTATCGGCGATCGAGAGCCTTCGAGCGACGATGACCACGTGGACTTCTTTGCAGTTGTGGACGTGGCCATACCGATCGATGATCTTGAGCATCTTGGTTCGAGAATCACCTTGAAGTCGACCAAGGTTTTGGTGCACGTACTATCTGTCCGGAAGAGTACTCTGCAGGGCGAATCGAACCGCCTCTACGGATACGAGGCTCGCTGCAGTGTCGACAATGACGACGTCGAGATCCGGGTCGTGTCGACTGTGTACACTTTGTCGATGGGCCTCTTCTAGGGGGAAATGGTTGACAATTCAAATATGCCACATCCCAAATGCTTGAGAAGCCAAAAAAACCCTGGTACGGAACCAAAAACTTGTGAAAAGGGGCCAAAACTAGGGTTCGAGTATTTGCCGACATCCAAAACTTTGCACTGCGTGCGCACTGCGTGCGCACTGCGTGCGCACTGCGTGCGCACTGCGTGCATGGCATTCCCTTTGAGCCTCTCTCCAGACCCCTCCCCCCTAATTTGGCTCGAAGGGCCGGGCCCACTACAAGCACTGCAGGACGCCTGAAATTGCTGAAACACACGATTTTACGCATAAATTTGGCACATCCGGTTCACCACCATTTTTTCGGCACTGGAGACAAATAAGGTCCGGCCCTTCGAGCATGTTTTCGAGACCCCGCATCCACTAATTCACAGCGGCTCCAAGGGCCCCCCTCCCCGGAGTTGCAATGGACTGCTGGCCCAGACACACCGGCGCGGGTCAGTGGGGTCAGCTTGCATGCAGGATCACAGGCTACACAGGGTCTGGCAGCCAGGGTGCCAGAAAGGTCAGATCCTTGGATCCGGATTTCATTGTAAGAACCTCCCAAGGGTTGTGTGACCTCCATCCCTGTGCACCCATGACATCAATGGTGTATTAAAAGAGAGGGAGGGGGGGTTGAGGGTTGAGGGGGGATGTTGCCTTGGCATGTTGTTCTCGTCTGCAGCTGGTGGCGCCTACTGGCTGAGCGCCATTCGCTGCCCTTCCCTTGAACCATCTTCCTCCGCAGGCGGTGGTGCCCATCGGCCCCTCGGCCCCTTGTGTCCTTCCTCTCCCTCCTTGCCCTATCCTTCCCTCTCTACTTCCCTTTCCTTTACCTTGTCCTTTCCCTCCATAGGCCGTGGTGCCCATCAGCCTCTCACCGCCCCGTGTCCTGTGGGGGCGGGGCGGGGGGGGAGGGGGGTGGTTGGGCCGGACCCCCCTCCTTCTGTGGTCTGTGCCGCAGGCGCCGAAAACATTTTTTTGGCCTACATTCTCTTATGCCGAAAGCGCGGAAGAGAAATTCTATTGCCTTCGGCAGTGCACCTCGCAGAGAGGCTGACAGTCAACCAATCAGTCACTTAGTCGGGCAAGCAGTCAGTGAGACAATCAGTCGGACAAGCAAGTAGGCAGACAGAAACACACAGTTTGGGGTTTTTCAGTAGCAGACTCGGCTACAAGCAACCGGGAGAGCAACGGCTGTCAGAACAAGGATTGGTGGAATGGAAATGCAGACAACCATGGAAATACGTGTCGGCGGACTGATTCCCGGCCGCCGGCTGACCTGTCAGCTCTGCCCTCGTTGAAATCCTTCCGTGCACACTTTTGCCCCCCCCCCCCCCCCGCCACCCCTCCCCTCCCCCAAAAAAAGCGATATCCCGTTTCAGGGGATAGAGGCCTCAGAATCCAAAAATCCATTGGGGGATTGTCTTATTGGGCAAAGTAATGATTTTACAAGGGGTTGGACATCAAATATCATGCCTTGGGGTATGCTACGTGAATGACCCCTCAAAGGGGGGGGTATACGATGCCCGCGCCTGTGCTTGATCTAACAACCTCTCTTCGAGGTGATTTAACTGGGCTACATGGGTCATGCCACGGAGGTAGGACCCCAAATGCCTAAAAATTGGCAGAGGAGGGGGGGGGATTTAGGCAGGGGGATATTCTAATTCGAACATTCTAATACACCCTTACATGACATGCCATGCCTTGCAGGGGTTGGTTATGTGCGGGTGTGTAGGTGTGTTGGAGTCTAAGTGGAAACGTGCGCAGTGCGCACCGTTTGGGGCAATTACACAGTTTTCATCCCCCCCCCAATCGGACCCTCACAGAAAGGTACTCCACAGCAACATTGGCACCTAGAAAACAGCCAGGTTAGGGTATCACATGAGTTTCTTGCCATCCTAATCGAATCTCGATTGTACACAGCAAAACGATTGATGCACAACATATAGATATCCAAGGGGGGGGCGTCCTCACCATCCACGGAAGCATGCGGTTCCTCAAGCTCCTGGGGTCTGTCCTGACCATTGGGTTCAGGTTTGGAGCACGTTCAAGGTGATGGGGATGGGCTCCAAATGTGGAACTCGAGGCGGTGCAATGCAGCAACATCATGAATTGCCGCCTTCCCATTCACCTCATATTGTATGCGTAGGGCGTTACTAGGGTATTACCAGGGCGTTGCTAGGGACCCAGAATAGTAGCGGGAACCCGCTCAGTTGCACTACTGCAGTTGTAGAAGACAAGGGTACCGGCTCGAACCCAAGACAAAGACATTGTGTTGCTGAGCTATCAACCAAGGGATAGCATGTACAATGCATTCCTCAGGTAGGGCATGCAAGGTGGGGCACTAGCTCAGCAACACGGCACCTCACAACGCAACAACAAAGCAAAAAAAGGGCGCCGGGTAAATTATTTAAATAAAAAAGATGCACGGTGCGTGCACGGTGCATGCCGCTCCCGCTCGAAGTCTATGAAGAAAGGTGTGCGGGTCTATGGGTGTATGGGTGCGTAGGTTGTTGAAAAAGGAGAAACATGTTGGAAACCCCCATTTCAAAACAAAAAGAAAAAAGTGATACCCCCCCCCAAAAAGGCCTTTTCCTCAACATCATGGTTCTCCGGAAGGGTGCACACATTGACCCGGAGAGTTGCCTTGGTACCACCGAGGGTCTCCTGGGGTTTCTTCAAGGGCTTGTTTTGGGGGGGTCTTTTACAAGGCTCTTCTAAGGCAGTCCTTTGGAGGGTCACTCAAGGTGTCCTCTACACCGATTCCCCAAGGAGTCATTTGGCAGGGTTCCCATCCGTGCAGTCAAACTGGTGTACATCATGGTGACACCTATCGAGGCACTGCAGCACATAGTTTGGGTGACTCTCCCACAGCAAGCAAAATGTAGTGGTGCATACACACAGGCACTTTTTCGGCAATTATTCCTGTGGGGGCTACTCTCGCACCCCGCAGGCGCAGCAGGGCATGGGTGAGTGCCTGAAGACGCAAAACCAGTGAAACCTGCAAAAATAACTAACACCCATGTCCATGGCCATTTGGGGACCTGTCTACAAAACACCTCCGTAGCGAGGGGTGTACATTGATCTGTTGACACCATAGCTCTCTAGAAACGAGGTACCCCCCCCCCCCTTGTAGTAGCTCCAAATTAATACGGTCCCTACGCCTACTGTAGCTTGGACAGGGCCGTAGCTTGTGCGTACCACATACATGGTGAGCTGGTGCGAGAAAGGGGAATATAATGCACAGATATCCCCAAATGAGAGCTATGTGCGTTGAAGTGGGTAACCACTCAGAACAAATGTGTCAACGACGCCATGTAACTAGCAAATTTGTCACCAAACCCATGTCTTATGTGGCGGCACTACATTCATACCGAATCAAATTAAGTACCAAATTAATGTGGTCCCTACGCCCGCTGTAGCTTGGACAAGGGCGTAGCTATTACAAAGGGAGGGGCTGGGGGGTACTATGGGGGGGGGGGGGGTGGCGGCCGTGGTGGTAAATTGCCATAGTGCCGTCAGCGCCGCAAAACGAGAGGAAGCCCCCTAAACCTCAATGAATGCACAAACATGCACAAGTATTGTTCTTTTGAGGAATTCCCCGGGTGTTGGCAAAGAACTTTGATTTCAAACCATTTTTGGGGAATCACGTTCTTTGGCCCCGGTTGCGGGAAACCCACCCAGGACCGGGCGCCCTGAATGGACTGCACATGCGCTGTGTGCACGCTGGGCACCAACCCCCCTGTGGAGCATACATTGCCGTGAAAACGAAAGCAAAGATTGGGCACTGCAACGGAGATCCAAAGAGGCAAATGGGCTGCGGAGCGTTGGTGCAGAACTGGCGAGCGCGAGGCCTCAGAGCATGCGGCATGCAACCCGTGCACGGGACATCGTGCACGTGGAGAAGGCAGTGTACAGGAGACGGCCATACCTACGCCCTTGCCAGGGGTCCTCAGACATTCTCACATGCACGTGCCTGCCCGGCTGCAAACCCTTTCTCGTAGCCCCTCCGGTATCCCGAGGATCCGGGCACCGGCTGAGCCGGCGCGGCGGCGAAGCGCCTCTCAGGCCCTCGTGCCGCCTGCAAGCAACCTTCTCTCACGCCGTCACGGTAACCATCCCTGAACCCACGGCTGAAATCCTTGTCGTACGAATGGGTGCGGGGTCGGGTGGTGGGGGGCTTCCACAGGCACCGGCGCCGCATTTGGTACCGGGGGCGGCCGTGGCGGTACCCGATCAAGATGCGGCGCCATTCGCAACTCCAGCGCTGCGGCTGCATGTACCGTCCCTGGACCTCCTCGTCGTCCTCCATCAGCGGCCTCAACAGGTCGAGCATGCCCGGCCCGGGCACCTCTGCTTCGTCCTCCAGCAGCATGTCCAGCCCGGGCACATAGTCAGTGGCACGGACGTGGCATAATGTGCACCAGATCAGCAGCGCAGCCAACAACGGATTCATGTCAGAAGGCGGGGCTGCGGAAAAGCGGGGCAGCCCGCATTCGCCAAAGCCCTGGTCTCGTGCTGGTGGTGGGACTGGGTAGGGGGAGGACAGGGGGGCATGAAGCAATGCCATCCAATGAAGGGGACTGTAACGAGGGCCCTCTAGGGCACAGCAGTCTCGAAATGCAGGTGCTCAGTCCCACACGTGCATCACAACCAGCCAACCCGGCGCTATGCAAAGGGGCTCTGTAATGCATTGGCAAATTGCTGGGTCACAATATTCCCTCAATCAGGCTATTGCTTAAGGACCCCCCCCCCCCCCCCGGGGGGGGGGGGCATGAAGCAACGGATGCTTAGCGACCGAAAAATGCCAAACGGTCATCGCTCTTTCATTGTCCGAGGGTACTGCTGTCCAATTCGGTTGCATGTGTTTTGACTCCACATTTGGGGCCCTGGCCAGCCCCGGCCGACCCACCCACCCCCATTACAAAAATTTTCCTCGGGGAAAAACAAGATTGATTAAAGAGGCCGGAAGTTTGAGGCCGATTTTAGGCACACAAACTGTTTTTCGGCCTTTGGCCAAGTTCTTGCTTGCACTGCGTGTGCACTGCGTGTGCACTACGTGCATACTGCGCACGCAGAGGCTGTGATACTCACCCAAGAATACCTGTCACCTGTCTAGTAGCACGGCGAAGCAGCAAAGCCCACATGAGAACAACGGAACAGCCTTCAACTTGGTAATCAACCGTCGTTATGCACAAGCCACTTAGCCTTGTAAAGTACAACTATGCAAGGGCATGCAAGATGCACGCATGTACTTGTTCGAAACAGCGCAGGATACCGGGCATTCCCGAAAACCACATGTGGTGATACCCCCTGGCCTGGCTGGCGGAAACGGAAACTGACCTCCGTCCGCCTGGGGTTGGAACAATCAGGGAGACCTCCCAATCAAAGTCGTGAAGTTGCAATGTGGGTTTGCGGATCCACCTTACCAGCATGTTCAGATCACCCCGTGCGCTGACGCCCATGTGGGGGAGGAAATCGGGGGAAATGGTTGAAAATGGGCAAAAATGGTTGACAATTCAAATATGCCACATCCTAAATGCTTAGGAACCTAAAAAAAACCCTGGTACAGAACCAAAAACTTGTGAAAAGGGGCCGAAACTAGGGTTCGAGTATTTGCTGACATCCAAAAATTCGCACGTGTGCGCACTGCGTGCATGGCATTCCCTTTGACCCATCCACCCCCCCCCCCCCTGGGGAGGGGAAGGTTCTCCTCAATGCCTTAGAGACTTGTATTGGGGCGGGTTACAGCGCACATGTCTTTTTTTTGACACAGCTGCATCAGTGCTGCAACAGTACGAGGCCATTCCTGAGAACCCCAACTAGTTGTGCTTCACGCTGCTGCCCTCCAACCGATCTAGCCCTCCAGCCCAGCCCAAATATCGCGCACTGACCGGTCCTCCCTCATCCGCCATAAACCTACCCCCACTCCCTTGGATGCTTGCCCACCGGCTCTGTCGCTGCCCCACCCCCCGTATGACAGCATGTGACGGCAGGGGGAGGGACCAGGGCAGGGGAGGGGAGGCAGGGTGGTGGGGTTGTGGCAGTGGTGGTGCCTGTGGCAGCTGTGGCACTGGCAGCGTTGGTGGTGGTGGTGGTGGTGGTGGTGGTGATGCAATGACACTCTTCCAATAACAGCTGCATGCACACCGTCTGTCTACGATCATCGCCAGCTTAAGCAACCATTAATGCAACAATGCAACACGCCAGCCCGGATGCCATGCTGCACTTTTTTTGTGGGATGTTACTTGGACAAAAGGTGTCCATTGCAAAACGACCTTCGAATTCCTATACTTATCTTGCTAATGATACTGTGGCCTGGTGCGTTGTGTGTTTCTCATGCTTTCCTTTCGATGTGCTGGGGCTTGCCCCAGGACGGCAAGGGCTGAAAGCAACACTTGTTGTCGGGTTGAATGTTGTTCCTTCCCTTCTTTCCTTTGGCACAACTCTACCCATCAACATGGGTACCCGTGCCATTGCAAAAGCCTCGCTAAGAGCAGAACACAAGACA
Organism: Eutreptiella sp. 'Long Island Sound 2002'; assembly: GCA_964036045.1. Lineage (NCBI taxonomy): Eukaryota > Euglenozoa > Euglenophyceae > Eutreptiales > Eutreptiaceae > Eutreptiella > Eutreptiella sp. 'Long Island Sound 2002'. Next base: position 15,318,393 of record OZ038402.1, on the reverse strand, counting down.
CAATTCTGCCTGTTTGACCGCAATTGCCTGCCAAATGTGAGATCAACACCGGGTCAGCACTGGTTGAATTCGGCGGGGGAAGGAGTGGCACATGTGGATTAGGTGGCCATGAGTGTGCAACAGGCCCTCCGCGCAGCGGACAGCGAGACATACATGCCACCCGACGCCGCTGTCACTACAATGCCCTCGTTGCACACACGCATGGCCTCCAACAGGAGAGAGATTGTGCGGCACTGGGTGCCTAGCTCATGTTTTGAGGTTTGCAAAGCCTGATGTGCTCCCCCCTCCCCCATGTCCAACAAACAATTTTGTCCAATTCTGCCCTTGAGAAATACGGTCCGAACAGGAGTGCACAAGTTACCCAGCCCATTCAAAGCACAATGCGATGGGGGCCTCCGATTGGCACTTTTCAGAGTAGAAGCCCTTGTTGTGGTCCCGCTTCATGCAGAAAAGTTGCACATGCTCCCCGGGCTTGGGGTCCTTCTTGTTCTTGGCACGGACCTAGTGGTGGTACCGATTGTATAGCACCCCCTGGCCATGTGCAAGCAGAGAATCAGTCATGGTGGGCAATAGAGGTCCTGTAGTTGAGGGACACCATTCCCTCACAACCCGCTTTAGAAATTTGCCCACCATTACTGCAAGATACATCACAACAGCCCCTCATTTCCCCAATCCTTTCGCCTGAAACCGCAGTTCTGGAGCATGGTACCTAAGTAAGTACCTAATTGATGAGGTCCTCAAAAAATACGGTCCGAACGGAAGTGTTCGTTGGACACGGGAGGGTGGTACAGGTACAGTTTAGATAGGTCCTGTGTGTGCAGGAGTCCTTGGGCTAGTGAAGGGCAACATCCACTCCACTTTCATCGGCTGCAACACCGCAAGCGCGACTCTAGTATAACGCCAGGTAGCGGCAATGGGCGTCAGCCACAGGCAAGATGGATGTCCGGTGGTCAATGTCCAAGGCAGTCCACAGCCGCACCGTTTCCGGGGCTCATGGGAGCATGTCCGTGGGTGGCCTCGAGCAGTCTACCGCGGTGGCGCCGGGGTCATGTCCGGTGCCATAGGCAGAGGAAGATGTTGCCCTTTGCAGAGAGAGTCAACAATCTGCTGTTGAATCTCTGGGGGCTGCTGCGGCAGTTGACAGGGCAAGAGATTGGCATTGGTATGTGTGTATGGGGTGCTGAGGGTTTGTGTCACCGCTGGCGCCTGTTTCCTGGGCAGCTTGCCTCCCAGCGGTGGTTCGAACCCCTCTGGGGAATCTGGTAGTGGACTCGTTCACACAAACTATGCTCCGTAGGCAACGGTTTGCTATCTCAGTGGGGAAATACCCGGGGCCCTCATTGGGCCACACACAAAAAAGGGGGCGTACAACGCCGCCTTTGGGGGGATAACCCCCCCCCACCCTTGAGGGTGATAAAACCCCCCAAACGGGCCTTAGACCCCCCCCCCCCTAAGAGGCCCACCAAGGCCAATAAACACGGAGGGGTATCCCCACTTTGGGCAGGAGGGGCTTTGCCCTTCCCCCCCCAAAAATTGGCTCTCGCGACCAAAACAAACCCAAACTCTCTCATCTCAGCAGCAGTGCACAGAAGCATGATGCACGCAACAAACTTCAATGCCAAGAAATGTCAGTTTGCAATTCAATGTACAGCAGGTGCTTGTGGTCACATCACTCGGCGAGTTACCACATGAATCGGAATGCAACGTGTCACAACACATATGAGTATCACCGTCCGCACAGTGCTTCAATCATGACTGTACATTGCGCAGCTGCACACTTGTGCACAGAAAGAGAGCTGAGCCGGTCACAGACATGGACCAGTCTCTGCATGCGTATGTGTACACATGTGTATATACAGGATCGTACTTTTTGGAAATCTGTAGGAAAAGGCCTTTGTATGGGTCATGGCAGGGATATGTGACAATATTATTTCATCCCAGTCCACTGAAGTTCGACGTTTCAGGGTCCTGTCTGTGTTTATCGACTTGTGTCCACGAATATGTCCTGCTGCTTGGCTCATCATGTCCCCAGCCAATGGTTTCTCACGACAGGTAACAGCCCCCACCCCCCCCCCCTATGGTGACGTGGGAGCTGTCACGTGTGTGGTATTGGTGTTGGTTGGCGAGATGTCAGCACAACAGGCAGCACACGCAGTTCAGCCCCCCGCCACCCCCCCTACAGAAAATTCATTTTTAGAGAACTGCGAAATCTGAAACAAAAACCAAGTTTGTGTTGCAATCATCCCCCCCTCCCCCCCCGGAAACGCGCATTATGGGTTGGCCCTCAGTACCTGTGGTTACAGGGGCAGTGCCAGTGGCACAGCAAAGCCATGACACAACGAATGCAAGCAGTCGCGGCACCGCAGGGACGGCACACCACATTGTGGTGCCATCGGACGGTGATATAAATATCAATGTGTTATGACATACGGATCTCAGCGGTCGTCAGCAAGACAAATGGCACTCAGTGCGTGAGTGTGTCAAGTCGCATACGAGAATGCCATACAAACAATGGCACGGAGCATAAAATTGTACATTTGTGTGCAGGCACTGTGCGGGACTCATGAGTGTTGGCTCTCAGTAGTGCTCGGTCACATTTGTGTAGTCCCCGAGAGTGTCTGGGAGTGGGTGTTTGGGCTTGTGGACAACGCTCTGGTGACCGCGGAATGTTTGGTAGTGTAACCACTGAGCACCGCTTTTTTTTAGGTTTGTTGATGTTCGTGAAATTTTTGCCCTCGGTGTCCCCGTGGCTGAAGAGGTGTGGCATGGTTGGCTCCTCCTTGAGTTCCGGGAGTAGGAGAATTCGGTACACCCTTTTGGCAACGGAGTACGAAGCCCCCTGATGCGCCATGTCGCATGCGCCACGAACACACGAACACACAAACACAGACACAAACACACAAAAACACATACAGACATGCACTCAGCCAAACTTACGCACCCACACATGGGTCCTTGGTGTGCTTGCAAGGGCACTGTTCCCAGTAACCGGGCTTCCCAAGGAGGATCCCCTTTGCATTGTGGAGGCACTTCGTCGTACACAGTCATAGGCACTTGCATTGCTCTTGTATCATGAGCATTGCGTATACCCTTCTGGCAACAGAGTACAAAGCCCCCTGATGCACAATGTCCCATGCGCCATGAAGGCCGTTAAGGGTATTCACCAGGACCGGGGATGGCAATACTGGGTGACTATGCATCACAGGACTGCAGCAGGGCTATGTGCATGTGTGGGGGCAATGAGAGGCAACACTCCACACACGAATCCCTGCAACACAGCAAAACGACTTGAACAATGTGCCCACAGGCAACAGACACCATTCCTTAGTCAACAGAAAAGGAGAATGACATGTCCAGCGGATGTCGGCGGTATAAAGAGCGGCCATACCCTTTGTAAACGTCCTGGGACACATCATTACCGCGTGCAATATGATGGCAGGGCACGTAGCATGCAGCGTCTGACTGCCCCAAAGGTACCATCACAGCCGCTGGTGGGGACCGCATGCACCAAAGTGGACGTCGGTGATCAATGTTGACAGATGCACCCCAGACATGACATCGGCAGTGCAATCCTCAACACAAAGCCCACTTGGCCCGGGCCAACGGGGGGGGCTTATGGGGTCACCTAAAAGGCATATAAAAGTGGTGCAGACCGCACACGGCAGTGCACAATGGTCAACTACGGTGTGCGTTGCTGCAGATGTCTGTCGCTTCCAGGTCTCCCCAAACCAGTGACAATGTATATTCAAACTGTTCCACTCAGAATGTGCTTCAACAGAAAAACACTGAGTTCGTCCGGTGATCAGCCAAATGCGCCTCATCACTTTGCTGCACGCAGTTCTAGCGCGTGTAGGACCATGGCTGTGCAGGTGCGTTGGTGCGTAGGTGTGTTGGTGTCCTGGTGACAGACGGCCTTTGGGCAAAGGCTTCGAGCTGCCCCCACACGTGTATCCCTATCAGATGGCCACCCTTTTGGACGCCATGTCGGACAAGGTCAATGTGGTAGCGAAGGGCCAGAATCTGGGGTCCCGGCCGGGATGGAGCCAGGGGCTACAGGGCCCGCAGATGTTGCTTCACCGTGACGGGCTGCCGGCTCTGGAACAACGGGTCTTCAATTGGAACATTCCAACGAGTGATATTGTGTGCGGTGCTCTAAACGGCGCCAAGAAAACGAACGTACGATAGATGTTGTCGTGAAAGCAAAGATTGGGCACTGCAACGGAGATCAACAGAGGCAAACGGGCTGCAGAGCGTTGGTGCAGAACTGGCGTGCGCGCGGCCTCAGAGCATGCGACAATGCGGCGTGCGCCTCGTGCACTGGTCCGGTCCGGGACTGAGCTCGACAACACACAGCGGAGGTGGGGAAGAGCCTCGCTCGGTTGCCGTGGCGCAGGACCCAAGAAGTGAAAAACCACGCCATCGGACCCTGGCAAGATTCCTCTTATACCTGCGGCCGCCGCAGCTGCCAAACCAGGGACTTATGCCTGCGGCCTCCGCGGGTGCCTGACCAGGGAGCACTGCTCTCAGTAGGCGATGGGGGGCTACACGTGCGCACACAAGAACTCACTCACTCACGCTGCCGACTCCTGGCTTCGAACCAGAGATCCCCGTGCTGCAGTCCCAGAGCTCTGACCGCTGAGCTAAGCCGACACCTGCCGCTGCGTGGGGTTCGGCGGTATAGGGCGTGTCCCCGATATGATTCCACGCGACCCTACACGGACAGTTTTGGGTTCACAAAGCACACACACACACACACATACACACACACACACGCCTCACGCCTCACGGTTGTGTTGTTGCATGTCTGAGCTCGGCGGCGAAAGCGGAGTGGGGAAGAGCCTCGCTCGGTTGCCGTGGCGCAGCACCCAAGAAATGAAAAGCCCAAGAAATGAAAAACTCGCCGTCGGACCCTGGCAGCGGTACTCTCGAACCTGCTGCCACCGTAGCTGCCAGACCAGGGAGTTCCTGCACTGCACGCAGTTGCGATGGGGGGCCACACGCGCGCACGCACTCACACATACACACACTGCCGTCTCCCGGACTAGAACCAGGGACACCCGTGCTGCAGTCCCAGGGCTCTAACCGCTGGGTCAAGCCGGCACCTAGAAATATACGGGGTTCGGCGGTCATGCAGAACGCGGTGTACAGGAGACGGCCATACCTACGACCATGTCAGCGTCCTCAGAGCCGCGCTCCCCGACACGCACGCGCTTGTCCGGCTGAATACCCCTTCGCGTAGCCTTTACGGTATCCCGCGGATCCGGGCACCGGCTCCGGCGGCGGTGCCCCATAGCCCCTCGCGACAGGCGCTGCCATCATGCAACCGTCTCTCAGTGCGTCACGGAAACCTTGCCTATACCCGCGGTTGTAGTCTCTTTTGTAGGTACTGTCGGGCTGGCGAGGGGCACACACCCGCACCCAGCGGTACCGCGGGCCGCCGTACCATGTGTGTTCGCGAGGGACGCGGCGCCATGTGCACCGCCTGCGCTGGGGCTGCATGTACCGCTCTTGGACTCCAACTTCGTGCTCCGTCAGAGGCGTCCACGGCACAAGCATGCGCCGCACGGGCACGTCGTCAGCGGCACGGACGTGGCAGAACGCGCACCAGATCAGCAGCACCGCCAACAACGGATTCATGTCAGAGGCTGCGGACACAAAAACCAGAACGGTGTCGTACGGGTGGGGGGTGTTCGGGACCAAGCCCTCAGATGTTGCTGCTCTCCGAGAAATTGGAGGTGTCGATGGACTTCTCCCTGGCCATAGAACGACAATGGCCGGCACCCTCCGGAAGCACTCCGGGCACTCTCACAGTACATTGACGTCTTCCCGGTGGAGGGTGGGGGTTGGCATGATGCCCGTGTGGATTGCCGTCCGGAGCTGGCGGCCCGCATTGACTTCTTGCCCCTTACCCTTGTCCTTTCCTTTGAACCCTTTCCCTCCATAGGTAGCAGTGCCCATTGGCCTCTCACCACCCAGTGCCCTTGTTCCACCACTCTGGCCTATCCGTACCACCCCGGTATGACCTCCGCGCTCTCCCTCCACCCACACCTCTCCCTCCAGCCACGTCCTGACTCCCTCCTTCATTGTGCAAGCTCTGTCTTTGTTCCTCTACTCTCTCAACTGCTTCCCGCCATATGCTGTCTCTTTCTCCTCCTGGGATTTCCAGCCCCAATGATGGCCGTGCCCGAAGAAGCTTCGGCTTCGGGAGATCGACACATTCTGTTGCGCTTTGCACTGTGCACATTGCCACTCATGTGAAAAATACATAAAGAAGGCCCAAAACATGCTTTACATCAGATATTTGATCCTTGTGAGTGGTCACAATATCCAAAAGATCTCTTTTGTAAAATTTTCATTTTTGTGCTGGTGTGGCCGCCGTGATACCACCGAGGTGGACACCGACCCCCTGCCCTGTAAAGGTTTTGCTCATCCTCCAGTGGCGTGGCTACACATTACAGACATGGGGGACATGGGTGGATGTAAGAAAATCCCGTGGTGCGCTAACAAATTAATCTGTCGATTCTCGATCATGGAACAATACAAGTGCACCAAGGTTCTAGCACGAAAAACTGGGACCATTGAGATATGTTGGTAGTAGTGTAGAGGGTGAATCTAACAGCGGTGGCATACCAATAATGTGTGTGACTTGGCAGCACCTTCTGCCCATTTGGGACAATCTGGTGGGTGGATCCGACAGGAGTCCATGGTGCATGAACAGATTCATCACTTGATTCTCCCCCATTGAACCACCACCGCTCACTATAGCTTAGCCGAGGACAGCTCGGGAATTGAGAACCCCTTAAGAGTCTGTGGCTCGTGTTCCCTGGGAATGAAGTTGCCATATTTGAAAAAAAGCCCGAGTGCCGAATGATGGAGTGAGTGACTTTGATTGCCCCCAACACCTGCATACGCTTTGTTCATTTCTCATGGTCAAACGTGGCAGAATACGAAGAATATTTCCATGATCGCGCATGCAAAGCAAGCAGACAGCACAGCAGACAATTGGCCGCTGCACCTCCGGCTCTCGATCCTCACTGCATTGTGATGAAGCCATGTGGCGCCAGAGGCGTGCACGTTGAATGGAATGCAACGGCTGCTGTGCGCTATGCAATCTGTGCTTCATAAACACGGGAGAAACCGTCAAGTTGTGTGCCGCTGAGCAGAGATTGGGTGGAGAAAACAGGTCAAATACATACGGGGCGTGGTCGCAGGTGGTCTGTATGAACTACCTGCCCATGATCACCCGGCCCTTCATCAAACACAGAGTCTACAGGCGTCAGAGGAAACATGCCACGAGGGAGGGGGTGCAGGATAATGCCAGGCCCAGACCTGTCGGGGCACCGGGCCATACCCAGGTTGGTACCATGAGCCTTGGCGGACATCCAGGAGACAGATACTCCACGCAGGAAAGTGGGAGTCATCAGCTTGGGTACTGTGCAGGATACTGTGTAGTGTTCCGAATGTGGGGTTGCAGCAAACCAAATGCCCTGGAGTGCTTGCATGCACTGAGTAAGAGTCGCCCAAACGTGCAGCAAACCACATGCCCCGAAGTGCTTGCATGCACTGAGTAAGAGTCGCCCAAACGTGCAGCAAACCACATGCCCCGAAGTGCTTGCATGCATTGAGCAAGAGTTTCCCAAACGTGCCAGCCCGTTGTCAAATGATACTTGCATGTGCTAAAACCCATCGTGTGCTTGCTTCCAAACGCTCGCCTACCAACACCTTCGGCATGCCCATTGATTTCCTTATCTTTCGCTTCAGCGCAATGGGACAATGGGGGCCCTGTGATGGGCTGGGTTGTGTCGGGGAGGACGATCATGATTGTGATGACGAGAACTATGACCACCATGACGATGAAAACAACGAGGACAATGACGACGACGACGGCGACGACGTCCCTAATGCAGAACTTGCATCGCTTTGGTGTGTGGAAAAAGGCCCAGGAAACACCCCGGAACACATACCGCCATGTGTTGTGGGGAGGGAACGTGGGCGGTATCTCTGAACCCACCCAAAACCTTGCACCAAAAGGGGCGAGGGTGCATTGGGACAGAGCGTGGGGCCCAGGAAGCAGGTGGGGCAGGGGCTTGAAATTGTACCCGGGGCGTCCCTGTTCGGCCCCTTGGCAACGTGTGGAAGAGCCCCGCAAACGGGACAAGCACAACATGTGGCACACGGCTGCAGGTGTAGACATCCTTTCCAGGCGTGTCGCCTGTTTGGGTGCAGCTCTGGGAACTCTGCAGCACGCGCTGTTGAATGCCAAATACAACAGAGCAATAGCGTGTGGCACGCAACGTTCACCTATTGCAATCTGGCTGATCCGTGTGTGTGTGTGCGCGCGTGCGTGTCCGTTTGTGCGTCTTCAGATCGACTGAATAGTGTTCACTATCAACATCAGCTCTCTATAGCTCTGTCCGCAACATGTGGATGGATTCCGCTCGGAGCAAAACGTCAAATTAAATGCCGCTGCGCAATGTGGGGTCGAGTGGCCATGATAATGCTGCAGCACAAAAGCCGGGGGCCACCGGTTCACAATAATGCGGCCGCACGACGTGGGAGCGCCTGTTCGTAACGTTCGGATGTGAAAGGCCCCACTCCCGCGGACTCGCCGTGCGGACCCTCAGGGGGCCCAATTGCAAACAGGGGCACGGGCGTGATCCGCCTTTGTGGAAGCGGGACGGTGTGCGGGATCAGTTCCAGGGAAAATTTCGCCACCTTCCTTCGAGACGAAAGTTTCCCACGAAATTGTCCCCCACGAAAACCCCCCCCCCCTGTACCATTCCTTGGGGTATGCTACGTGAATGACCCCCCAAAAGGGGGTTATACGACGCCCACGCCTGCGCTTGAGGCAACATCGATCCCATTTTTCACAGCCTCGCCACCTTTGCCTCTAGTTCCTTTCATGAATTTTGCTAGCCGAACTAACCGATTGGGAAATTGAGAATTCGGCGACTAACCAACGCTACCCAAATTTTCAGCGAGCGCGGAGGCTTGCAAACACCACCGATGAATGCCCCCCCTTCACCCCCACACACCCCGTTGTCGACGGTGCAGCAGGCCCAGCGTCCGCCACAGTCAAGATCCCGACTTTGTCGCAAAGTGCCGCTACCGCCCTGCCCGGCACCGGACAGCGCCCTTGTGGCACCGCGGCCCAGCATGCATGTCTTGGAGCTGGGTGGGTGGCAGTGGTATTGGGAGCGGTGGCAGTGAAACCGTCGCGGCCGGCAGTGCAACCCACTCCGCAGCTGGCATGTAGGGGAAGGGACGGAAGTGGCATGGCAAGGGTGCAGCGCAGCAGCCCTGAAACAGTCGAAGGGGTGGCGTAAGGGGAAGCGGGTGGGAAGACAGTGGTAGCGAGGACATGGCACCGTTCGAAAGCACACACCCAAACACCCACACCCACAGCACAGCCCTGACACATATGTGGGAGTTTGGCGGTACGGGGGGGGGGGGTGCACGCAGGGACCTTGGATGCATTGCACGAAAATGCACACCAATGCTTAAGACATGCTCAAGACAAATATAAGAGACAGGGTCCTGTGTGACTTGGGATTTTAGGGTGTCCTGTGTGAGTAGGTGCTCGGGGCTTTGTCGTGTGAGTGGGTGTTTGGGGGTGTGCGGTGTGAGTGGGTGTTTTGGGCTGCGCTGTGTTGGCCCGTCTATTGGGATCTGATGTGTGAGTGGGTGTTTGGGGTGATGCTCGGTGGTGAACGGGGTGGGTTTAGTCTACCTTTCCTGCCGAGTTCCCAGGTGGCTCTTGCGCAATAGCAACACGGACCCAAAACTTCTCGTCCACTGCCTGATATGGCGCCCCCGCCCGTCCATAGATGCACACACATCCACACAGGCGCAAGCACATGACATACCAATGCGCGCACGCAATCCACCACTTCCTGAATAACATAAGCGGGGGTGGCAAATGCAAGGCCGTTGCCCCTCTTTCCCCAATGTTGACCAACAGGCGCATCTTCGGCACCGCTACAAGCGGCCCCCCGCTGCAGCCTGGCTGCGCGTCGCAGTTGTGCTGGATGGCGTGGGGCATCTGGGCACCATCCGACGCGGTAGTGACGGAACAATTTGTGCCTATGTGTGGAAACGTATCCCGAGAGTGCAGCGGATGTAGGGCGAGGCTGTAGCATGACCAGGAGGCTACAATGTTGGAGGGTGTTGTGATGTCGCGATGTCACGATGTTATTAGGTCGGCTGTGCCACAATCTCACAATGTCGCGATGTCGGGTTGTGCAAAAGTCACAAAGTCACGATGTCATGATGTCGCAATGTGAGGGTGACAAGACGTGGGGTGTGTCACGATCACGAGGGGGGCTGGGGGGCGACCCTTCAGTTTCAGACGCGACCCCCCCCCCCCCCCCGCCGCTACGGAACCAAAACTGAGTGCTCTCGAGTTGGGGGTATGGACTCATCCACGCTTTGTGTGGCCCCTTGAGTTGGGGATATGGTGTTGTTGTGTGCTTTGTGGAGAACGTTTGCGGTTCATTCTGGTCTGCTTGTGGGGCTTCTCTAAGGAAGGGGAAGACTGGGACTAAACTTGGATACCCAATACACAAGTAGGCCCCGAAATAGGAGCAGAATCCAACCCCAAAAGAGGAGTAGAAGTCAGAAAAGACCCAAAAAGATGCCCTGTGCAGGAACGTTCCCCCCAATAGTGGGGTGGGGTCGCGTACCCAACCCAAGCGCCCCCCCCCGGTGGTCACGATGTCAAGATGTTGTATGTGTCACCATGTCACGACATCCTGAAGTCACCATGTCAGGATGTGAGGATGTCACAATATCTGGGTGTGAGGATGCGAAGATGTCAGGTGTGTCACAATGCCACGATGTCATGATGTAAGGATGACACAATGTCAAACTGTTGTGAGATCAGGAGATCAGGATAACACAGTGTTGGGACGTACCGGTACAGGTCTGGAAGGTGCAATGCAGAGGTGTGGAAGGCGGCTCCTTAAGCTGGTACCTGCAGAACCATGTTTTAAATGTTAACCTCTTTGCAAAAAGGTGGCATCATTCTGAAAGAAAAATTGAAAATTGGGAAATTTGTGAAAGAAGACCTTTTCCATGTCTGCTTTTCGAGAAAAATGTTTCACAAAGGTGAAAATCACATTTTGCTGAAATCAGTGAAGATGAGGGTGATAGAGAGAGTCATTTTGCAGATAGGACAAAACACGCAAAAACAAGAGGTGCCCATGACATGAGACAGACTTTACAGTCTCGGTAGGCCCCCACTCCACCATCCACAGGGCGCAACAATCTTTGTGTCAAGGCATCAAAGCTGCACCTTGCACGTCAGAGCGCGCCAGGGGGATTTGTCCGCACTCACTCTGTGGTGGGGGCTGCAGTGAGGTATCTGCAACGGTATTGGGGCGCTGGATAGCAAAGGACAGTTGTGGTAGTGAAGAAGCTGACTGCAACAAACATCACAACACACCTACCACGTGGCCCGTCAAGCAACTCTAGTTCAAGAAATCGGACTCCACAGTGCAGTGCCTGCATAGCACTATGGGTTGCCCAATTTGTCCAGCTTGGTGACGTTGTAGTGCAGGGGTGGGCAATGGCCTGCCATTGTCACACATCTGTGATAAAACAGCGGGGTGGGAGGGCTGGACTCTCACAGATGACACAGAAAGGGTGCACCGGTAGCTTTGGCAGTCACCGTGGATTTCTGTGCGTGCGTGCGTGTGTGCGTGCTTGTGTGTTTGTGTGTGTGTGACGCCCAAGTATTCAATCAATGCTCAAGCTGCGAGGTTCAACAGGCCTACATCCTACCATCGTCAGTGAAACCATGAGTTCCGAGTTCGAGTGCCTTGCCAGCAGGCATGGGACAACTAGCACACTGATTCACAGCTTCCTTACCTTCTCCCACCATGTACAATGTTTCTCCTCAAACCCCTATGCAGCAATGTGTGTGTGTGTGTGTGTGTGTGTGCGTGCCTGCATGCGCTCATCTGGCACGGGGGAATGTGCAGCAAGAACAAGAGAGTGCACGCATGCACATGCAACACCCACTGGGTATTCAATGGCAATGCACACCGTCAGCACCGCAACGTCAAATTGCTTGGATCCCCCACGGTACTTGGCGTTCCAAACGTGCCCAGTGGAGAGCGTGATGGTGTACGTGATGCTGCCGGGGGTGCCGTGATCGCACACATGGAACACAGTGGCGACTGTGCCCTCGCTGTCAATCAGCCAGCCCGCGGATTCCCAAATGCCGCTAGGGCTGCAGCAACAAACAAGGACGGTGTCAGCTTTTGCGTGCTGACAGGCAATCACATATGTGGCGCTAACAACATCCATTCCTGTTGTACAAATGGGCCACAACAGCATGGATGGAGGTGACACCACTGTGTATGTGCGGCAGGCGGGGCAGGGGGGGGGGGGGGCTTGTCAGTGAGGCTGGCCCCGCCAGGAAAGGGGCTGGGTCACCAGCGGACCGACCACAACAGCCCCCGCCCCCCTTGCAATCCCCCCCCCCTTTGTCAAGCCGCCCCCCCCACGGGGGGGGGGGGGGGATTGCACCACAAAACTGTACCACGGTATTACAATGTAAATCAGCTTCGGCGTCTTTGGCGCCTAGGATTTTCTATGCTTTTTAGGCCAGGTGATGCCCCCCCCCCCCCAGCAGCCCACAACACAGTCCGTATCTGCACACAAACAAAGCGAAACCACATCCGGGGCGAAGGAAAGAGTGCCGTGGATTCGAACGTGGGGACGGAAACGCTACACGAAGTGGCGGTCAACCAGGCGCCTAGCCCATCACCAACGGCGGTTTGGTCACAGCGGTTTGTTGGTAAATTTTAGTACCAATGACAATATTCGAGCGAAAACCTTTGGAAACTAACAAAAGATTTTATCTTTTCAATGTTTTTTAAAAAAAGAAAAAAGGGTTGAACCTACGCCACCGCAACGTAGACTTGGATGCCACGGCTGGAGGACACATAGTGCGGACAACGCCTCCGAAACACTGCCGTGTTCCACAAAGCTGTCCACCAAGAGCGTCAGGAACCCTTGTGCACATTACTCTAGCACGACCATGAGGAAGGGGTTCCTGGGGGCATGAAGGCAGGGCGAGCACGATCCATAAGGGCATTAGGGGAGGGAACCAACCGACGGCAGTTGGGGGTTTAACCGACTGAACTTTGCCGGCGAGCGCCGGAGGTGGGCTGTCCTCATTGCAAACAACACCTCGATTCATTCAGGACAGCCCCCGACCCGTCCGGCCCCACAGACACCGTGGGCAACCATTGCATTGAGACGAGCCGGGTCCCGCTCAGTGCCGGGGCGATGGAGAGAGGCGTCCTACGACGGGCAGGGCCCCGTATGGCTCAACACGCCACTCGGACCCACGCAACTGCCCGCCCCCTCCCACTCCAAAGGGATGCGCTTGAACAGAGGGCGGGTCGGGGGGAACATGAGGCTTGATGGGTGAGGCTGACGGCGCCGAGTGGCCTCTCACCACGAAGCCTTGACGTTCCCACGGACCCTCGCCGTTGGCAGCTGGCGGTGAGGCCTCTCACCACTCAAGGCCCAAACTTTGCCGGTGCTCTCCGTCCTGACGTCACTACACCCTCTTCCCCTCCGTTGGTCGGTTGTGCCAAAGGAGCCCCCTGGCCGTCCCTGCTTCACTGCTCTGTGTCGGGTCCACACGGCTCTATGGCCCCCATCATTGGCCAGGTGCACACGGATGGAAGAACCCCCCCCCCCTTATCCAGTGATGTGAACCCTTCCGCCCCCACCGGCCCTCTAACCGATTTGCACCCGCCCGAACCGGCCTGTCAACCGCTTTTCCAACCGCCAGTAACGGCTTTGCAACCACTCCCTTTATTCAGGGACTCTCCAAATCATACCCGGCAGACAATGAAACCCATACTTTTCCCAACCTCAACATTTATTTCTTACCAAATGTCCGTAGTCGCCTAGTCGATGTATGTTCTTTTTCCTACAATTGGATTCTAGTGTTATATGTTATTCGCACACCGGGCACACATCATTGGTCGTCTACACACATACATAATCTTTCCAGAGGCTACCCATCACTACTTGTACTACAATACATGAACACCGACCTTATTCCCAATTGGTCATATCTAACGGGGACCCAAGCCGGGGAATAATGGGGGGGGGCAAATACAATTTACACTGTAAATTACGTACATTTTTGTAGATTCAATTCAAAAAGTGGCATACGTTTTCTTAAGTTCTGTAAATTCGGTGTACATTGAGGGTCCCAAGTGCTTTCCATGTTATTGGATGTAGATTTAGATATGTAGGATGTCTAGAATTGTGAGTATTGAACATGACCTTTGTAACTTCTTCCTTGATGTGTCAGCTTTTTCATTGTCGTGTATTGTGGGTACGCAAGCAGTCGAATCGCAATACTTTAATTGTTACTTGGCGAACCCGAGTACTTTGCATGTTTTAAGCTGTAGATTGACACATCTAGCAATTGGCTTGCTTGTAGTGAAGCTTGTAGATTATTGTTTTATAGATTATAGTGGCAGTTTTTGTCATGTGATGTGGGTGTGCAAGCAAGAAGCGGCAGCCGAGTGGCAAGAATTCGCCACTCCCACTGCCGCCCTCAGCCAGGTCAAAGCCAAAGGTGCCCTCAACTGTGCAACAAGTGCAGATTGAGCGCGGTTCATGTCTTCAGTGTGCTCAGCCCACATGCCCGCCTTGCACCCCCCCCCCTACCAAGGTTCGCGCATTCCACACTTCGTGGCAATCTTGGCGCCCTTGGCTGAAATATGAGAACGGGGTTACAAAAGGACCCAATTGGAATTCTACGGATGACGGCCCAAACCTAGGCTTGTTCGCCGCGGTGGAAAACTAGGATATGGTCAGATGGATTGGGGCAACTCAGGCGCATACTTTTCTGCCGCCGCTGAAAGGTATAAATGGGATCCCACACCAAGAGTTGTCCGCTGTGGCGCACTACTCCCCATTGGCTAAATCCATTGGGGAGCCCATGCCTAGAGTTATTGGCCTTGCCCAACAGGGGCCAACGGGGAACATGTATGTGGCTGTAGACGTGTGGTGTATTCCTGGTGCATGCCAGGCACGCGCCGGCGTTGCGACTCGCTGCGGTCGCAGGCGTGTGCCCGTGTGGTGTGGCGTTCGGGAACCTCCGCCGAGACGGTGCATCTTGTGTGGCAGGGGCGGCCCCATTCTGCACAGTTCACAGTTCGTTGTGAGCACCAAATGGTGACACATGTCCACGTTTCTGCCGGCATTGAAAGATCTTTGGATGACAAGTGAATGCAAAAGAAAAATCGCATTGTTTTGCCAAAGCTGCGCTAAGACGTGGCCCACTGCGACCGACATTTCCTTCCATCGCAGTCCATCACCGCAGTCACAATTACTGTCCAAGCTGTGTAGGTCCGACAAGGCGGCACGGTTGTGGGTCACAAAGCGAGGCTCAAGGACGCAGGGAGGGCAAAGCATAGGAGAGTTGAGGCGGTCACACGCTGCACCGCCCACAACCACAGACTTCCTGGGGCGGGCAGGCTTTCACTTCGGCGGGGGGGGGGGGGGGCGTTGATAGAGCCCTCCGGCCGGACCCCCCCCCCTCCCCCAAAAAAGGGCTCAATTGACGGGACCCCCAAAATCCTACCGAGACTGACCCCCGGGCCTATTTGGAACAGCACGGGTGTGGGGGGCCAACAGGGGATGCGCAAGTGCAGGGGGTACAGGGGCAGCAATGTGGGAGGACAGAGGCAATGACAGTCTGCGTGTGGCGGGTTATCGGGGGTGCACGACAAAGGCTGAGGGAATGGTTTGGTGTGCCAGGGCTGTGGGGGTGTGCAGGGGCACGTGGGAGCGGTGTTTTGCCCCGCGCGTGCCCCACGCAGGCATGACATGAGGCTGTGTTCGGCTAAACGCTTATCGAAATCTACCTTTGAGCAAAGCAAAACGAAGCAAAGGCAAAGGGGTGTAAGAGAAGAGACAAATAACGAACACATAGTAAGACAAACGGAAGGGAAATTTCGGCGATACTAAAAATGTGCAATAAAAAAGCTGTCTACAAATAGACGCCACCCGCCAAGGGTACTTTCGGGCAGGGCAGGCACACCCCGCCCATGGCGCAGGCGAGTGCACACCAAAGGGCCCTGTGCCGTGGTCAGTGCCTCTGCCTCTGCGCAACTGCAAGGCTCTGCCTGAAGGGCTGTCGGCACGCAGGCCTTCGCACGCCCTCTTACCAGGGATGCATTGGAAGGGGGGTACCCCGCTCCCCCTCCAGAGCGCCGAGCCTATGCCCAGCCACGGCCCCCCCAACGCCAAGTGCCAGCTTCAATGGTATTTGTAACCGACAGTAACCGCCCCCAACCGCTTTGGCAACCTCCTCCAACTGCGTGCCTAAGCGCTTTTGGGGCCGTCTCGGAGGTGCCTTCCCGTCTAATGCATCCCTGCCTCTTACCATCAGAATAATGACGTGTGCCTGGGAACGAATGGTTCATTGCATTTGGTTGTGTTTTGTGGAGGTGTGTTTCGGTGCTGTCGACGGCCGATGCTCTGCAATGCAGTGTATCCGCGACGGTGGTGAAGAATGCCAGCCACAAATCATGTTTACACCAGATTCATTCACGACCAGTGGCCAAAAAAAAAAAACAGCAGAGGGGCTGTGCCCGCTAACTGTTGCTGGAGTTGTAAATGCAGCTTCACATACATTCGGTGCAGATGAGATCACCTGCGCATGTTGTGTGCTGCATGCGGTGTTCCTACGTCTGCCAGGGGGTTTCTTAATAAAATAAAAAAAAGGCTGGTGTGTCCGGTGGTCAGCTAAATCTGCACAGCTCCAACCGATGGCACTTAAGGGGTAACCGACGGCGGTTGGAGTGCAATCAACGGCGGTTGGAGTGCAATCAACGGCGGTTGGAGTGCAATCGACGGCGGTTGGAGAGAAAGTGCTACTAGTCCAAGACCAGGTTTTTTAACTTAAAAAAAAACTTGTCCCCTGAAAAACCCCTTGACGACTGCACACACGAACTCAGCATTTGTCTCCTGCACATGCGTGATTAGCGATTGTTTGGTTGATTCGTGATACTGGGGGGGGAGGGCTGTGGCCGGACTCCCTCAGTTCAATCCACCGCAATGTTCTGCAACCACAAATTGTTTTGCCGTGCCCAGGCCTTTAATTAGTTTGGGGGAGGGGGGGGGCGGGGTCAGGGCGGGTTCCTAGTGAGGGGCCTTGTGGATGGCACTGGGTCCTACTCAGTTGCCCGTGGGGCGGGGCTGCTTCCTACTGAGCTGACTGGCATATGGGGCTGGATCCTACTGAGATCCCCTCACCAGGGCAGGGGGTCAGCCCCCACCCCCATCCCCACTAAGCAAAGGCCTGGGCTTGCTGCGGAGGGGGGGGCGGGGGGGCGCCTGTGCGACCCACAGTAGAGTCGGGGCATTCCACTCATCACCGAGGGAATGGCCCTACCAACCCCAAACCCGAGGCGGCAACCCCCGTGCCCCACCCGCCAACGTCATGACGTTGGGGGCTGCGGGCAGGCCACATTTGCCTTTCCCCCCGGGCACATATCTCAGGCCAATTTGCCACGCACTTCAGGCACTGCCACCCCCCTCCCCACCCCCCCACACGCACACCGAGAACCCCCCCTCCCCCCCGGCGCAGTATCGGCCAACGCCTTTGCAATCCCCTGGGGCGGGCCCCACTGTGCGCCCGTGAGTCGGGCAACCAACACTCCTGCCCCGCCTTTACCCCATCACCGCTCTCACATGCGGGCGGGCAGTGCCCGATGCCGGGCGGTCCCCTCCAGCGAGGCCTGCGTGCGTGGACCCCCCCAGCACCGCACGGGCACAGGGCAGCCCCCCCCCACAAGGGGCAGAGCACAGCGCCGCGAACCCCCCCCTCCCCCCCCCCCCCACGGGACGCTGGACTGGGGAGACGCGCCGCGGCCTCCGGTCAGGCGGCCCCGGGCCCTGAACACGGGGGAGCGCGAGGACGCAGCCCTGCAGTGGCCTCCAATACCGCGGGGGCGCACCAAACCAAACCAGGCCTCTCACCTGCCGCCCGTTTTCTGAGGCGACTATCGTTGTCCCTGCGCATCGCACGCCACCGTATTGGCTGAGCCTGCGGCCCGCCAGCGCGGCAGTCCCCCCTGCATGTCTTGGTATCAGGGCCAGTGCATCCCCCACTGTGTGTTCTGCCGTGGCTGGTGGGCCAGGCTCCGAGGATACGCTCGACTGAGGGCAGACGCACGTGCACGTCCCCCGCCCGCCTTCATGGACCACTGCCCATCGTTCCGCAGCCGCCGCTCCGCAAAGGACCGCCCGGAAGGCGGGCACCACAGAAAACCGACCCGCACCCCGGGGCACCGCAGGGCGGCCTGCGTTGGGGGCGGTGCGTCGCGCACGCGGAGGGGGGGGGCGCATCCGCGTTGCCGCGCGTGCCTGCGTTGCGTGCGCCGCGGGTGCGGGCGACAGCCCCGAGACGAGCAGGCGCGACGCGAAGGGCCGCCGGACCCCAAAAAGGGTGCCTTCCCGCCGATCGGAGGGGGCCCCATCGCGGCCGCGCATCCGCAAAACCCAAACCCGCGGCCGGTCAGCGATCCGACGGCGGGTCCGCCCGGTGGCCCGTCGCCGCCCGCACCCGCTCCAGCGCCGCCGCGGCGTCGTGCCGATGCTCCATCAGGAGCCCCTGCAGCTCCGCGACGGACAGCGCCCCCTCGGGGACGGCCCCCACGAACGGGTCCGGGTCCACCCCGTCAAAGAACTGGGCGACGAACTGGCGCACTTGGTACGCGGTGCACCGCCCGAAGTACACCTTCTTGTCCACGCGGCCCGGCCGCACCAGCGCCTCCGAGAGGCGCTCCGGGTGGTTCGTGGTAAGGAACAGCAGCCGCCCCTCCTGCGCCGCGACCCCGTCGATGGCGTTCAGCAGCCCGGCGAACGACAGCTGCGCGCCCCCCTCGGCCATGGCGGCGCGGGTGTCGCCCGCGCCCCGGCCGCGCGCGAACACGGCGTCCACGTCCTCCAGCAGCAGCACCGCGCGCGGCGCCGTCGCGCTGAGCAGGTCCGTGAGCATCTCGTCGGTCAGCCGCGGGGACGACAGGAGGACCATGTAGATGGGCAGGCGCAGCTCCCCGGCGAGGGCCGTGACGTAGCTGGTCTTGCCGGTGCCGGGGGGGCCGTGCAGGAGGTAGCCCCGGCGGTAGGGGATGCCGCGCCGCGCGTACCACGCCTCCGCCGCGAGGAAGTCGCGCGCGTCCGCCAGCAGCGCCGCGGCGGCCGCGGGGTCCGCGAGCACGACGGACGCGAGGGGCCGCGGGGGCCGCCGGGCGCAGAGCCGCCACGTCCCGTACTCGTCGTTGTGGTACACCGACGTGCGCGCGTGCGCCTGCGCGGCGTACAGCGCCCGGGCCTCGGCGATGAGCGTGTCGACGGGCGCGCGGGAGGGGCCGAGGGAGTAGAGCGTGAGGGCCTCGCGCTCCTTCGTGCTGGCGAGGCTCGCCTTGTCGTCCTGCCGCTCCCGGCGGAACCACAGCAGCCCCCCGTTGCGCCACAGCGCGTGCGTCCCCAGCGGCACGAGCAGCACCGGGGGCCCCGCCGGCTCGTCGTCGGGGTCGGCGGCGGTGGAGCTGCTGCCCAGGCGCTGCAGGGTCGTCGTCACGGTGAAGTGGGTGCTGGCCCGGAAGCTCGCGTTCTGCGTCAGCCACGCGATGATCCAGCGGTAGCTGTCGTCGCGGCTGTCGAACTCCGCGCGCACGACGCACCGCCGCAGGGCGAGCCCCCAGAGGAGCTGGCCGGCCGCGCGCGCGAGGGCGAGGGCGGCCCCGCCCGCGAGCACCGTCAGGCCGCCGGAGGCGAAGTTGTCGACCACGAGCGCGTCCGCGAGGGTGGACAGTCGGCGGGGGCGCGCGCGGGGCCGGGGGCCGAGGCGCCGCGCCGCGCGGCCGAGCGGCACCGCGACGGACATGCGCTGTCGGGAGGAGCCGGGCCGGGGCCACGGAGGACGGGATGCGTTGCCCCCCCAGCGACGGAGGCACGCAGAAGATGTACCCCCCCCCCCCCCCCCGCTCCCCCGTGTCCAGCGAAAAATAAAAGCCCTCAAAAAAGACGGTCCGGACAGGAGTGTTCGCTGGACTACCGGTAGGCATTTGTTGGACACGGGGGGGGGGGGGGGTTGTTACGCCAGCAAGCGGAGGAAGAGGCCATTTTAGACGCCCGGCCGGCCACGGTCGGGCGAAAACTTTCAAGCCGAAAACGGCCTGAAACGGCAATAAATCGTGATTTTCCAGGGCCATGTGCATTTTCAGCAAATTCGGCCCTCCCCCCTTGGACACAAATTGAGACCGCGAAATTCCGGATTCGATGGTCCGTATTACCGCGCTTTGCGACGCGCCTGGACCGAGTTATGGCCATTTGAGACGCCCAGCCGGGCGAAAATTTTCACGCCGAAAACAGCCTGAAACGGCAATAAATCGCGATTTCCCTCCCAGAGCAAGCAAACAGTCATCACCTTTTCGCAAGCAATCTAAGTCCCTCCCACGTCCTCCCTGGCAGGGACCTTGCGCAAGTTGCGCGACCTTCACCTTCTACGAAGCCGTGCAATAAGGGGCGCTATGCGGGTTTGCCGCACCGGAACGTTCCGGATGGAATTGGTCTTGAATTTTCCCGGATCAAAGCCTGTGTTGTGCATTGGGGAGGCCGCTGGCACACGGCCTCCTGGCCGCAACCGAACGCTGCATTCGGATTTTTTTTTGCAAATTCATATTGTCACCGCCTCGCCTCCCCAACTCGTGGTCTGACAAAGCACATTGTGGAAAGGCGAAATGCACTTCTGCCAAATAAAAATTCAAGTCTGAAATTGATACCTTCGCTTCCATTCAACCTCGGTCTCAATAAATTCCATCATTTTCTGTCTATGCGACTTCTCAGACTCAATCAATGATTCCCATGCCTGCATCTTTTGTCAGGTTTGGATCTTTTCTTCATTACTATGGTGGCCAACTGAGTATTGGGGGTGCAATGAAGAGGTCTCTTGCACTCCAACACTGGCTGTTTCCGAAGTCATATCAAGATCCTGCCAAGCCCTTGGTGAGGCCACACACCCCTGACAGACCATCAACATCCTTACCCACCCTCAAAATATGGGCCGAATCGATACTTCCCTTCCAAACCCTGTGGGCATGCGTTGGGAAGACCTCCCAATGAGCCTTATGGCACTGACCCGGTCAGAGGTGCTGAGTGGGGAGGGCATGGATTTTTTGGAGCGGCACTCCAGCTCCTTGGGAAACCAGGGGCTGGCTCTGGTGGTTGGCTCATTTGAGGGTAAAACTACGCTGTATGCAGGCTGCTCTACCATACTCTTGTACCCCCTGTGTGACATTCTGTCGGGTTGTTGTTTCTTTACGGGGCCCTGAACAGTCCCCCGTTCTTCCCTTCGCATGTTGCGTCGGGTCGCTGCGTTCTGTCGGCCGCTGCGGCTGGTGCTCTTACTGGTGTCGTTTCCGCGTTCGCGGAGCCCAGTCGTTGGTGTGCTGGGGCTGTGCTGAATGTGGCGGGATGTGCCGTTTGCGTGCCAGCGGCGCCCGGTAGTTGGCGTATTGGGGGTTGTGCTGGTTGTTGCCGCCCCCCCCCCCCCCCCCAACGTGTCCAACGAACAATTTTGTCCCAAATTAATACGGTCCGAACAGGAGTGTTCGTTGGATACACCGTTCGGTGCGCGCGACAATATTGTGAAACGGCGGGAACACATCCCTGGGCACAAGTTCCCCAGCCCATTCAAAGCACAATGCGATGGGGGCCTCCGATTGGCACTTTTCAGAGTAGAGACCCTTGTTCTGGTCCCGCTTCATGCGGAAAAGTGGAACATGCTCCCCAGGCCTGGGGCCCTTCATGTTCTTGGCATGGGCAGAAGTGGTGGTACCGCTTGTAGAGCACCCCCTGGCCATGTGCAAGCAGAGAATCAGTCATGGTGGGCAATAGAGGTCCTGTAGTTGAGGGACACCATTCCCCCACAACCCGCTTTCGAAATTTGCCCACCATTACTGCAAGAT